>CM042200.1:7337964-7355947 GCA_023539305.1 Ilex asprella
TCTCTCTCTGTGTGTGTATTTGTTTTTGTCTCTGTCTGGTGGAGAAGGCAAACCATCTGGAACTCTCTCTATGGTTTGCAAGGGAAGATGAGGATTTTAACCAACTTAAAATCCACTTACTACGTTAGTTGTTTGGTTTTTTTGCACTTTTCCCCCCTTATTATTAAAAAATTAGCACATAACTCTCTTACACTTTTGAACTAAATTGCTACTGATATAAATTCTCAATGTAAAATGGAAGCTCATGATTTCAGAGTAAGTGTGTGAAAATATTCAGTGTACCTCAACTTTGAATAAAATGGTCTGTGTCTCATTAAAAAATAATAATTGTTTCTGTTGTGTTGCGTCTCATTACATTTTAAAATTTTAAGATTGTAAAAAGTTGTTATCCATTTGTTTCCTTATACAAGAAATCTACAAAAAAATTACATTTGTATTAAAGCAATATATTTTAAATTGACATGATGTGTGTTAGTGATTCATGAAAATGCCCTACCATTTTGGATAATTAATTGCATTTTGGTCATTGAAAATATTTAATATGATTCGGATTAATTTTGTTATTTATTGAAAATAAACAATTAAGTTTTATTTTTAAACACACAACTTCGGATTTTCTAGAAATAAACAAATAACGACTTAGACTTGAGTTGTATCGATATGTTTATTATTTTTGTGTTGGAAAATTTTTTTTCCATGATGCATATGTTTTTTGTCATTAAAAGTGTATTGTACAAATTAAATTAAATAAATGAACAAAATATTTATTGCAATATTTTATAAAATGCGTAATTTATTCATTCATATTTTTTGTCGTAAAAATATCAATACTAATGGATTGAATTTTTTTTTTCATTCTATTCCAAACATAGTATATGATTGGATCACATTGTTTTACACAAGGGTGAAATGGTCATTTTAATTTATTTTATCTTCACATGTTAATGGGGCCCACAAAACAAATTAAACATATCCAAAGTTTGGATAAGATTTGAATCTCATCTTTATAATCTTCAAATCCGAATCACTTTATATTGGGCTGGATAGGTTAAAATTCAAATCCAATCTAATCCAATTCTTCTATGGTGATCCAAATACCACCTAATAAAAAATAAGAGTGCGTGTGGGTTAAAAAGAGAGAGAGATGGATAGGAGAGAGAAAGTGTGGAAGACGGATAAGAATGGGGAGGAGAGAGAAAAAGGAGACAGAAAGTGTGGGAAATGGAAAAAAAAAAGGAGCAAAAATGGGGAGAAGATTTTTTGAAAAAATCGTGACAACTGTTTTTGTACTATTTTAACTAAAGTGTATAGTAGTTATTAAAAAAACACTTAATTGTAATAGATTAGAGGACAAAAAAATGTACTTAAGACTTTTCCTTATAATCTTAAAAATTTTCTGCATGCATTTAATGATTTAAAGAACCATTTTGACAAACATTTCACTAATTTTCACTTTTAAATAACCTCATTTATTAAATGTATTTTTGTCAATAATTAATTTTGTGAACTTTTAACGTTAAAAATATTAAACCAAAAAAATTCTTAAGAATGTATACCCCTCACCAAATCTCCTTATACTATTTGGTTGGGAAATCGTATCTAACACCAATAAGAAGTCTGTCGGTAGTTAGTAGGGCATGGATTTCAACTACCACCTTCTCTTTGCCCAAAGTCAGGAGGGCTCACCAATCCAACCAATGGATTTGATACCTCTTTTTTTCAATCCAACACATATAAAATTTTTATATTTTATTTTACTTTATTATTTTTAAAAGATTTGTGATCACATTTATTTTTATTTTATTTATTTTTCTTGGATACCTATGTAATGAATGCCAACTAGCATCATCATTATGCAATGGGTCTTTGTGATTTCAAGCAAATGGAGAAAGGTTAACGGTTGACCTAATAGACATCATTCTTGTTAGTAGACCTTTAAATTTGCGAATTCAAATTTTATCATTCACGCTAGGAGTAATTCGTACTTGAAGACACGATATAATGTAAATAATTTTTAGATGATTGTTGGTAGCCATTTAATTATCTATTTGAAAGTATCAAATGAATTTACTAAAATTTATCTTATTTTATATTATAGAACATGCACTATAATAATGTCTGACAAAAAAAATGGAGCTTTTATTTTAGTAATCCCTAAAATATTAAGCATCTTCCCATTGACCTCTTGTTGTGCTCTATCAATTGCATGTGTGAAGTGAAATCCTGCCACCTAACTTTTTTTTGAGGCTTTACCCACCTGTCATAGAAGGTTAGGTATTTTCCCTTTCTTTGGAGATTTGATTATTATAGAAATTTAATATTTTGACACTGTACTTTCCTTTTTTATTGTGCGATAAATTTAAATTTTCATTTATTTTTTATATTAATTATTTAATTATTTTTATGATTAATGGTTCACAATTCAATTAAAATAAAATCAGCAGCTAGAAATATTTTTTTAGTATAGTATCAAAAATAAATGTGTTGACCGAGATAACTGAACATAAAAGAAGAATGTCCCTGACAATCAAAGAAAATGATCATGGATAAAATTATAACTAAGGCGTCGATTTATTGGAAAAGACATTATTTTGACTTTTTTTTTTAAAAAAAAAAAAAGAACCCCAAACATGTGGCTGACAAGAGGGGTTTTTGTTTTTTGTTGTTGAGAAAAAAAAAAGTATAGGGGTAAGGAAGAGCCTCTAGCAAGCATCCTGTTAGGCCTTTCCTTCACTTGTGAAATCATAAAGTCTCTAATTATGTCTGAAATACCTATCAAGACCATATACATAGCTACGTTAGCATATGTGGTCAATCACCGAATTATAATGGGGTCTTTAAGACTTGAACTCCCAACTCCTACGTGAGGGGTAAGGTTGATACCATCACTGGACCTTCCTACTCGATGTTGACAAAAGTTCTTGTTAATTTTTTTAGGTAAACAGTAAAGTAAATACCGTCACTAGACCACCCTATTAGGTGGGGACAAAAGTTCCTTTTTATCCTGGAAAAGCGCTTATAGACAGATGGATTTCACACGTTTTCGATGGCCAAACACGAGCTACGAAACAAACCACTCGTAGGGCAAATATTTGGTCTTATCAGAAGAATGAGGTATGGAATGTTTCTAAAGGACGGTTGACCCGTCTGGTGCCGATGATTTTCACATTTTTCTTGCAAAATTAACAGTTTTACACTTGACAAAAGAAGACCAAATAAAAATCCCCGAGCTCCAATTTTTCCATGACAACTGGAGGTTGTCCGGACGCAGGGAGTCTTTCACTATCACTGGATAGATCGGAATATCCGATGCGCGTTTTACTGTGTTTTGTCAAAGAAAAGAAAGTTGAAACAAATGCAAATGGGACCATTCTGCCTTTTCACACGGGTGATTTCACAGGGGTCTTTTTAACATTTTCTTCTAGTTTGTGATAACTATTTAACACCAGCACCAGCACCAGCACCAGCTAGTCTGTTAATGGAAGCACCCTAGCTAACAAAGCAGAGAATTGGCAAAATTTGAGAAAGAATTAACGAGCGAGAAGGCCAAACCCAAACCCCACAAACCCAATTGCTTATTTCCTTTTTGATTTCCATGGCTCCTCCTCCTCCTCCTCCTCAAGCTCAAGAGCTTAACTTTGTCTTTTTTCCTTTTCTGTCTCAAAGCCAAATCATTCCCATGGTAGACACTGCCAGATTGTTGGCACAGCAAGGTGTTCACGTCACCATCCTCACAACACCCCTCAATGCCATTCGATTTAAATCTACCATCGATAGAGCAGTAGAATCTGGGCTTCAAATCCGAGTAATCGAACTTCGACTTCCATGTGCAGAAGCAGGGATACCAGAAGGGAGCGAGAGTCTCGATATGCTCCCTACAATGGATATTATGGGCCAGTTAATGGTCGCCTGTGGATTGCTACAGGAACAGGTGGAAAATTTATTCAAGGTGTTAGAACCACCTCCAAGCTGCTTAATTTCTGATTTTCAGTTCAGATGGCTAACCAGTTTAGCCCGCGAGTTCCGCATTCCGAGGCTCTTTTTCCATGGATATTGTTGCTTCTCTCTGTTGTGCTTACACAATTTGCACATCTTCAACGCTCTTGATGGTATTAACTCTGAATCAGATCAGTTGGTTGTGCCCGGCCTGCCTGATCGAATTGAAATTAAAAAAGAACATGTTTCGGGCTATCTCAAGCCAACGCATCCTGGCATGAAAGCTCAACTTGATGAACGAAGAGAGGCTGAAGAAGCTGCATATGGGATACTTGCTAACACTTTCCAGGAGTTGGAGCCGGAGTATGTCAAAGAATATGCCAAGGCCAAAGGTAAAAATGTTTGGTGCGTCGGCCCAGTTTCTCTCTGCAACAAAGAAAATACGGATATGGCCGCCAGAGGTAGCAAGTCTGCTATCAATGAAAACCATTGCCTCAAATGGCTCGACTCATTTGAGCCAGGGTCTGTGCTCTATGCTTCTCTAGGTAGCATATGTCGCCTCTCTACTTTGCAGATGATAGAGCTTGGGTTGGGTTTGGAGGCATCAAACAGACCCTTCGTTTGGGTTGTCAGGTATAAACCGGATGGTTTCGAGAAATGGATTGTGGAAGAAAGATTCGAGGAAAGGATCAAAGGAAGAGGGCTTTTGATCCATGGCTGGGCACCACAGGTACTAATATTATCTCACCCTGCAGTTGGGGGTTTTTTAACACATTGTGGGTGGAATTCTATATTAGAAGGGGTGTCTGCTGGTTTGCCACTGATAACATGGCCGATGTTTGCTGAGCAATTTTTGAATGAGAAGTTGATTGTTGAAGTACTGAGGATTGGAGTGAGTGTTGGTATAAAAATTCAACCTAATAGTAAAGATATTGGAGGGTTGGCTAAGAAGGATGTTTTCACGACGTGTGTCGACGTGTTGATGGGTGAAGGAGAGGAAGCACAAGACAGAAGAAAAAGAGCAAGAGAGATGGGGAGACTGGCAAAGATGGCCGTAGAGGAAGGTGGCTCTTCTCACCACAATATGGCATTGCTAATCCAAGATGTCCAGGAACAAATTAAGTCTGTGCAATCAACTGGAGAACAAGACGCATAGTGAATTTCCAGAGGGCATGGGACAGAGTGAATTTCTCTCAAGTAGAATGGAATGGAAATCTTATGAGTTTTCATCCCCTATTAATTTTTAGTCCAAGACATCATGTTATTTGAATTTCCTAGGTCGAATGTTTTGATTCGCATGTTAAATTTTTCAGTGAAACAAGGTTTATGTTTTTATTGATCTTAATTATGGCCTGTATCTAATTTTGTTTTCAGTGAAAATGGCTGGAATTCCAGTAGAAGCCCTCTGGCTAGACCAACTCCCCCTCGTAAGTCCCAACTGCACTTTCATGCTTTAATCTTCGAAGTGGGCTCGTACCTATCCTCAGACTTTATTAATACCTTCCTCAATAGCTATACAAGGAAATCAGAATTAGAGACACTGAACCAACTAACGAGAAAACAGATAATTGCATTCTAGAACAAATAACAAAGAAGAGCAAAAAACTCTTAGCAGAAAAAACAACCAGTCGCAAAAAATACTTGACATTGCCTTGACCCAGTTGGTGATGGTGGTGGTTGCACTTCATATAAGCAATTGGAGTGAGTAATACATCACCAGGCACCTCTCCTGTATCTCTACTTAGCCAAATTTAATTCAACAGCCAAAGTGCTGTAAGGAAATTTCTTTTTTTATTTCTTTGGCATTTTGACAAACACCTTGTCTGCATCGCGGTCGGGTTTTTTGTTAGATGAATTTGAGTTCATTACCCATTGATTTTGGGAATGGATAATACTATGTTTTACGGGGTTAGCCATTTCTAAGAAATGAGTAGGAATAAAAATGAATTTTCATTGTTACAAACAAAACAATGAGTATCATTCCATTCCCAAAGTCTAATACCACCTAACAAACCCAGCGGTAGTCTATTTCTCATCTTCTAGCCCATAGTTACAAAAATCTCCACTCAACAGAGCCAAAAGTTTGAAATTGTTTCCATTATCAGTTTTGTCAGCAACAAAAACAATTAGCCCACACGTTCTACTGACAAAACATTGTGTTCTTTTCCTTGTTAAGGCATCCATTCTCACTTTCTATCCAATTATACACTGGTTGGTCACTGACAAAACGCAGTAGAATGGGAAACAAAGCAGATTTGAAACCCTGCACATAAAATTTTCTGTATGCACGTGTATTTGAAGAAGTTCCCAAGCAATTTTCGCCAAAATCTTATTTTCCTTTCGAAAAGTACTATAGTTCCCAAATAAATTTCAAATGAGTAGAGACCCTTAGACAAGTATGTCCCATTAAAAAAAAAAACACTTGGGATCCCTAAAACTTTTATTAAATTTTGTATATCAAATCAATGTGAATCATAAGATCAATATGTCTCACAAATTTTTCATACCAGATCATTTGGAATTCAAATTTGATAAACATGGCACACCATTTCTCGACGACAATGGCGGAGCAACTCAAGGAACATGCCATGCCCACTCTTAATTTTTTTTTTTCTTATCATTACCTATTATATTTGTTTAAGTATATCTAAATATGTCCACCTTATTATTTTTTAGTCAATACTATTGGGACCAAATTTAACATAGTCATTAGATTAGAAATAAGCTTCATATACTCTTCGAACTCACAACTAATTCAAAGTCTACATTAAATTAAGTCTCTGATTAGATCCTCAAATTAGACCCTCGTAACATTACTCTATTTTCTAAGGAAAATGTTTTGTATACTTAATTTAGTGACCTTATTTGGTTACATGATGGATAAGGATGGCAATAGACTGGGAAAGAACGGGTATTTGTCAAAATCCGTCCCGTTTGGACCGGGAATGGATCATTCATATTAGACGTGGATATATACAAGAATACTCATATAAATTCGTGTGGGAATAGACTAACATTTACCCCCGCCACGTCGCGGCCCAACTATACCCACTATTTTATATATATACACTCCTAAGTCCCAAACTAGGGGTGCAACTCAAGAGGGTTGAACCCTAGCCCAATTTTAGGTATATAATCTTCAACTCTAACCCTACATCAACCCGAGATACTCAACTCAAGTACTGTCCAAGTTTAATTCGGACAGGCTTGGGTTGAATTCGGGTTACTTAATTCGGACTGATTTCAGAGTAAAAATTGGGTTGGGCTTCGTCCTCAGGATACATGGCGCGACGAGAGTGTTCTAGGGTAGGCATTGGGCTGAGATCCTTTTTCTCGAGCAGTCCTTCGATTGAATTGGATTGAGACTGGCCTAGACTTTAGGTCTTCTAATTTTGTTGGACTTTACCCTTTGGGCTTGGTCCACTCTACTCTTGTTGTGGACAGGCTATGGGTGTTTTATTTGGGCCATTATACAAGTAAAGATTTTCAAGATTTATTTTGCTCTTTGATAATGGCGATTCATACCCAAAATCACATCCTTATCAATTTCATTAAGGGTGTGTTTGGCAAATCATGGGTAAACTGGACTGGCTTGGATTTAAATCCCAAACCAGTCTAGTGAAATCCCAATGGGTCGGATATGTTGGGGGGATAAAGGAAATTGTGTTATCCAATCCCAGGTTTGGATAGTGCATTATGATGTGGTTGGGATATGAACAAATTTTAATTTTTTATTAAATATCTAATACCTTTGACATAAATTGACCATTTTACCCTTGAATCCTCTCCAATCTTAACTCCTGTTTGGCTTGAAAATTGTTGGTTATCACTTTTTTTTAAAACTTTTTGATCATTGTTGGTTAACAATAAACATTTAAGAATGTTTATGTATTCACGTTGATTTTATAATACGCTCACAAATTTCTATCAAAGTATTTTGGATCAAAAGACAATGAAAATTAATTGTTGAAAATTCATCACAATTAACAGACTATTTGAAAAATTAATCTCTCTCACACCACTATACCACAAAACAAATTGATACACCAGGCTCTCCTTAAATGAAAATTAGGTAATTGTCGAACAAATAAAATAATTTGAGTAAAGTGACATAATAAAATAAACGAGTTTTATACGTATCACATTTTCTGTAAAAATTACTGGTTGAAAATAAAAATATATCATATTGAAAATTTTATTTTTAGCATATAGTTAGATCCCAATCTTAAACCACCACCTGATCAAACCCAGCTCTTACAAAGTAAATGTCCCCCGTCTATGCAGTGAGAAAACCAAAACAAGAAAGTGTATAGGAACCATCCAGGAATACAAAAAAAATTCCTTGCAAGGGTTCACAATTTCAAACATTGATGTTTTCTTCACCAAGACTAGACCAAAAAATTTACAAATAGCAGAAACAATGAAGATAAAGCACTGAAGAAAGCACAAAAAAAAACACAGCACCGAACAACGACCCATGACATTGCTCAAGAACGTCATCACAATGAGCCAGATTTGTAGAGGGATAAAAGTTAATTTGTTGAAAGACAAAAAAGAAATGAATTGCAACGGATAATAAAAGAAATTTTTTACTATGTTATTCTACTAAGAATAAAAAGCCACCATCAGCCCCATCAATTTAAAAGTTCTCCATATATCCAAATACTAAACAAAGATCTCAGAGTAGAGACTCTTTCTATGTGATGACAATATGTTGGGTCAAAAAGAGGAAAAAAACAAAGTGCAACCTAGTTTAAAAAACTGGACCAAAAAAAATTATAGGTAACAGAGGACTCTTGTCCCCAGTTGAAACCAAGAATTTTCAAAAAAAAAAACATCCCCTGATTTTTTTCTTGCTGGTACTCAAGAGCAGTAAAAGAAAAGAATTCTTTTTCTTTTTTTCTTTTTCTGTTGTGCTCCCAAGTGTACTCAAGAGCACAACAGAAAAATAATTAAACAATGAAAGAGTTTTTTATAATGATGTTCACCATTTGCTGCTCACCCATCCACCAAAAAAACCCATATTTACTAATTTTTCTCTTTTTTTCCCCTACCATTAACTTGCTGGAAATGGCCTACCCATCGGTGGGTGCCTAATTGATGGGGGGAGACATGGAGGAGGAGAGGAAAAAAAATAGTAAATAAATATATTTTTAATGTAACAAAAATTTTCCAATGGCCATCGCTGAACATGGCCTAGCCGTCGGCATTACACAGAGAGAGAGAGAGATCCTCCACCCAGTGAGCTCCTCGAGTGAGACACAGAGACGCTGAACCGTTGTAGCAGATGGCAAACAAAGACAACCATAATAGACGAAGAAAGGGAGAGAATGGAGGGAGATAGAGAAAGAGAGAGAGAAATACCTTTGGGCATGTGAGGGGGGCACCAGTTGGCATTGTTCGCAAGAAGAGTGAACAGTGGGGTGAAATAGAGAGAAAGATGGATAAAAACACTAGCTAAATTATTGTATATGGGTGTTTTGGTAATTTCATGGGATATCCTTTTGATGGGCTAAGAAATCCCAAAGTTCAGGTGGGTTAAAGAAATCCAGGCCAGACGGGATATCAAGCCTCAAAACCTACGGCCCGATTTTTTAAACCCAACGATTATTCGGTGCAAATTTGGGTTACCAAATCAAAGATAAGTGGGCCTCCGGACAATTTTAACCCAATCCCCTTTCTTATCCCATCAAATCCGGTGATCCAAACACACCCTAAAAGGATTTGACATATAAATTCCTTTTTGCCGACTCATCAATTGATATGTTGGTTGGAGAAGAAAGAAAGGTCAATTATGGCCGTTGAGGTGCTCCAGCAGGCTTTGACATTGTCGGTTGGAAATGCTCAGGTTTACTCATTGGGATAGACTAATCATAACTCGTGCCTGAAAGTACAATAAAATATAAAATTCGAGCGTCTAAAAAATTAATTTCACTATATTAAAATTTTTCATTAATTATAAATTAATTAAATATTAAATAATTAAATATATGATAAAAATGAGTGATATGATATTTTTATGGAGAAAATATATAAATAATTAAAAATGTGATAAAAATGAGTGATGCGATTTGACGTTTGAGTCAGACAAATGAATGATGGGTGAAATAAGTAATTTATGCTAATTTTGAGAGAAAAAATATGACTGAGATAAAATTCAAACACACTTCTATTTTATTATATAGATAATTTTGATTTTTTTATTGATATGTTAGGATAAAAAGTGAAGACATGACATGTTCCCCTCACGGTGTGTTCAAATGGCGAGGTTGGATAGGATAGGTTTGAATTTTTTTGTACTTTCCTATCCAACCCAATTCAACACGATAAGTCCCGTTGGCTTGGACAAGAGTGTACTCATAACCAGTTCTTTGTTTGACAAGTTCATTTGTTATTCTGTGGGTCTCATGGATTAACTCATGTATTTAACCATTTTTGAAAGCCTTATTTTTATAGCACTTGGCTGAGAAATAATTATCACTATTTCCTTCATCCCCAAAACTATAGTATAACGAATCCAAGTCGTATTTTTATACGTCAAAAAAAAATTATTATTCTCAATATCAAACATTGGTGCTAATATTTTCATCACAATTTGTCAAAAAATAAAACCAATAATATATTTTCTACATTGCACCCAATTACGATAACAATTAATCAATTGTAATAATCTCTACCTTGTGTTCTTCCCAATATTCTAAGATGTCCGCGGAGGGATCTATATAATCATCCTAATCTTATTTTTACACTACTTTCATGATGGTATATGAGGAATTAGCAATTTTCAAAATGTATAAAAAGTGAAAATAATAGCAACTTACCACATTTTTTTCCTTGAATTTGGACTACAAATTCATATAAAACCTCATATATTTGATCACCACAAAGTTATATTTTTTTTCTTTTTTATGTTGCAAAAACATATCTGTAAACCCTTGCTTTGATGATTTTAAATTTCAACTATGATAAAAACTCTCACGTGTACATCAATTGAAAATTTTTTAGTCACAATCCTTTTAATTTATCATATCTTCAAGAACATTTCCTCTATTATCAAAAACATTGTTGACACCTCTCTTAGTTTATATTTAAACATCACTAATACCCCATGTCAATAAACCACAATTTATAACAAAAATAAATTATCTAAAATACCAAAGTTACCCCTATATAAATCTTAAACAATTTTTCTACATAAAATTCAATTAAAATTCTTGTCGATTAAAATTTATTTTTTTATATATTAAAATTCAAGCTGTCTAAAATTATTATTTTTTACATATTAAAATATGAGTCGATTAAAATTTTATTTGAGCTGATTAAATTTTATTTTTTTAGCATTAAAATTTGAGTGTATTAAAAGTCTTTTACATATTAAAATTCTAATCAATTTGAGATCTACTTGAGCTTTTTAAAATTTGATTCAAATTGATTAAAATTTATTTTTTACGTATTAAAATTTATATTTTTTATGTATCAAAAATTGGGCCGATTAAAATTTAATGTGAGTTGATTGAAATTTGATTTGTGCCTTGAATAGAATTTTAATCGGATAAAATTTTAATATGTTAAAAAAATAATTTTAATCGACTCAAATTTTAATTAGCTCGAATCAAATTTTAATCGGCTCAAATTTTAATACGTAAAAGAAAATAGAAAATAGAGGGGGTCTCATTGAAGAAATGTCTATCTAGAGGAAATGTGCATCAAGTTTTCCCAAAAATATTTTATGGGCAATTTAGTAAAATTAAATTCTAATTAATACTTTTAATCTTACAGGAGTGTCATTAAAGATTCAGAAAATAGAAGAAGTGTCCCTGAAAATATGATAAGCTAGAATAAGTGTGACTGAAATTTTTTCTAACCTAATATTTAACTCACGTGATGTGCACATGAGAGTTTTTATCAAAGTTTACTGTAAAATTTGACAAGAGCAATGTTGTTGAGACATAATTTAGGAATATAATGAGTTATCATCAATAAAATGATAATGAATTCATTTAATGCTACAATGAAACCCATCATTAAATATATTTCATTATCATTTTATTAGTGACAACTCATTATATCTTCAAATTATGTCTCTCAATTATGTCTCAATAACATTAGTATGTTGACAAAAAGGCCAAATTAAGTCAAATTGCATAGTTTAATAACTAAATTGAGACAAAACATAATTTATGAATTTGATTGACACAAAACGGTACAGTTCAAGGACCAAATAGGTAGTTAAGTCTGAATAAATTAATCACAAATATGATATGTATGAAGAGATTTTTAATTTATATTTTATTATATTATTTTTATGATCATTGACTATAAATAAATTCAGTTAAAATTTAGAAATTATATTTTTGTGTGATGTTTTAAAAAATAATTTCTGGATGGCCTATCCTTTTAACTCACGTCATATGGAAAATACCAAATCAAATGGAAAACAAAAGTTGGTTGTCACTTGATGATGACTCGGATTACACGGCCCAAGCCCGGTTATCCTCAAGGGGATTACTGGGTCGACTGGATATACGCAGCGAGTGATTACGATAGAAATTTAAAGATGACACAGGGGATAAGTGGTTCGCCCCAGCCGATGGACTGAGACTACGTCCACTATAATCGGAGCTTCCGGTTCCTTGAGGGTATATATATATTCAGAATTGGGGAGTTATCGGGAGAATGGGGGAAGCAAGTGGCCGGTATGTGCCTACACTTGGCCGGAGTACATGTCTTTTCCCGGTTTATTGCCGGAATTATCTCTCTATCTTGGTGGAACGATACTGTTCTTCTTATACTAGCTCCCTGCTCTAGGATTTTTCTAGCAATTCTTCCTCTTGCTTCTTGACTCGGTGGGGACCTTTTGTCCTCCCTCTGCCACTGGAGCCTGTCAGCCGGCGCCACTACAGTTACTGTTCCTACGACAAATCGCACCACTACCCTCAGCAGGCGGGTTTGTCTGTCCTTGATCTCAGAGGTGGTCCCCTTGCTCTTTTTGATGCGTGGCCCGTTAGGGTGCACTCTTGTGTTAGAGTACGACTTGGGTTGGGCCACCATATTCGCCTGGGCCTTTCTCACTCGTAGGATGTGGGTATTTCCCCTGGGCCAAACATCGTGAAATCTGAGCGTCCTGGGCCGGCCAGGCTTCTCTTCTGAGGGTGGCCTATACCCTAAAATTCCATCCCAATCAGTTGCCCCTAGCCCCTGGTCATGATGATGACATCATCTCTGGCCTGGGGTTACGAAGTTTTTATCGATTCTGGGCCCGGTCAGTGCTGGGCTGAGGTTAGCTTGGTTGCGAATTGTACCCGTGTTACCAGCGGTCGAGCCTCAACGATCTGTCTTGTCAGAGGCTTTAAATACGGTGAACGAAAAAAAAGGGGGGGCGGACCTCCTTGTTCATTCGGATCTCACGTTTCCCAAGAGTTTCTTTGCATCTTCTTCCCTTCGTTCATCGTGGGGCCTTGTTCCAGATTTCTCGACGACGTTGAGTACTCCCGGTTTTGGCGTTCTTCTGTCTATAGCCCTCCGCTAGGTACGTCCTTTCTCCCTTTCCTTAGTTGACTCGACCTGGATCCCTTTGATCCCCCTTGGTGGGGTTTTGCGCTCCGTTTCCTGGTCTGGAGGTTTAGTTTCTTTAAGAATCGCCCCGGTGCCTTTTTCCCCCTTTTTCGTTTTGTAGATCGTTCCTCCGTGCAGCGGATAGGTTTCTTTAATTCCTGGTGTCAGGACCCTCTTTTTATAGCGGACTGTATATCACATTTGCCTTCGCTCCCTTTTAGCCTGCAGTCTAGGTTCTCGATGGGGAAGTTTGTGGTGTCCTCTGAGTCGGGATCTATCAACGAGGGAGCCGAAGAGGCCTCAGTAGCTTCTAGTAGCGGTCGTTCTTCCTCATCAGAGGACGAGGCTTTTGGGACTGTCCCAGGGACTTCATCCTCGATGCCCCCTTCGGACGCTAGTCCTCTTTCCGCCTCGCCTCTCGGTCTTCGAGTTCAGTCGGGGAAAAGGGGGGCTAGACTGGTTCCACCTACTGTTCCCAGAAAGAGAAAATGGCGGGACCATTCCGACCTATTCTGTTGTTCCGAGGATACTCCTAGCTGCCTCGACGAGGAAGACTTAGAAGATTTGAGGAAGGAGTATCGATTTCCTGAATCTGTATCTTTACACTCTCCCGAGGAGCACGAGAGGTGTAACTCCTCTATTCCCGGTTTGACATGTTTCTTTGAGTCCGCGTTTCATGCTGGTCTCCGCTTTCCTATTCATCCTTTTATCCGGGACGTTCTAGCCTTTTACAATGTCTACCCGGCCCGGCTTTCTCCTAATGGCTGGGGTCTCCTGGTGGGTTTTCTCATCCACTGGTTTGAGAGTGGGAACGATTCCCCTCCGTCTATACCCGAATTTGCCTCCTTGTTCCAACTCAAGTCTTCTCCTTCTTTGGGTTTCTGTTATTTCGCCAAGAGGGTGAAGGCTAAGACATTAATCTCTGGGCTTCCTTCTTCTAACAAGGGGTGGAAACCCAAATTCTTCTTCGCAAGAGGGGACTCTTGGGAGCTATCCGGGGATCCTGGTGATGTCCCCCAGGTTCCCAGATCTTGAAGGGCTCTGAGGAATATCAGTAAGGCCGATCAGCTAGCAGCTTCGTTGTGTTTTTGACCCTCGAGCCTTTACTAATTTTTTGGTTTGCCTTGCAGATTTTAGCCCCGTCCTGAACGCCGAGGAGGTTGCAAGGGTAGCCAAAGCTAAGGCCTTAGGAGATCAGTCTTTCGCCGATCTAGTGACTGAAGGGAATCTCGCCAGGTACGGGTTAAGCCCGCCTATCGCCCCTTCTGCCGAGGAAGTATCTCTGCCTGTCCCCAGGTCCGAGTCCATGGACCCCAGCCTGATAATGTCGGTTTTCTCAGATTCTGAGGGATCGAGGAAGAAGAGGAAACTGGTGAAGGGGGCGCGTCCTCCTCCGAAGGCGTCGCCTCCGAAGGCTGCCACGTTGGAAGAGAGTCGGGAGGGTCATTCAACCATTCAAGCCGCTCCCCCCTTCTTTGCCTGTTGATCCTACCGAAAGCGAGGTTCCTCTCGGGGTGTCCGCAGCGGGGTCGCCTGGGGCTGTGCTGACTTCGGAGGTTTCTCCCCGACCTGTCTCTTCGCGGGGCATCAAAGAGGGGAGTACCCCTCCCTTACTCCAACCGCAAGGGGGTGGCTTCCTTCGTGATCCCGCGGCTGCTGCTGCCTTATCTGACTTGATTCCTATATCGGACTCCCGAGAAGCCATGCGGGTGCCGTTCCAAAGGAAGGTCGAGCACACCTTTCAGATCGTGGCGGAGGTATTATGAGACTTTTTTGCTCCTTTTGCCTCCTTGTGTGATTTCTGTAATTTCCTGTGCTAGCTGGTTTTTCTCATTTTTCAGTCCCTAGCCTGCGTGAAGATGATGGGCCTCCATTATGAGCAGGAGCTTGTAAAGGTCAGAGAGCCTCTAGACGCAATGATTGTAGCTAAAGAGGTGGCCGAGGATAAAGTGAGGCTATTTTCGTCCGAAGCGTTTGAGATGAAAAGGCTCTTTGACGAGCTGGAGGCTCGCTTTCGGGATCTCTCCACCCTGAAGATGACCGAGCTAGCTGCGAAGGAGGCTGAGCTGAAAAAGAAGGATGCCGACCTGGCGACGAAGGATGCTGAGTTGAAGGCAAAGGGGGCCGACCTAGATGCCAAGGACGCCGAGATATCTTCTCTGAAGGCAAGGATTTTTGACCTCCTGAGGGAGGGTGTTGTGGCTTTCGTTAATGGGTTTGTGAACTTCCGGGATCAGGCTGAGGAGGCTTATCCGGAAGTCGATTTCGATTGCTTTGGCCCTCGCCTTGAGGGTCTGCGATCCGCTGAGGCGACTGGTTCCAAGGAGGGGGCTACTGCGCCAGAGGAAGAGCCAAGTGCTGATAAGACCGAGGACCAGGCCACCGGTGTAGTGCCCACTGTCTGATAGGGCTTTGTTGCGTTTTGTTGCTGTTGACTCCTCGCAGACAATGTATTCCTATTGTTGTACTCCTTTTTCTTTTTCCTTCTTTTTTTTTTTGAATGAACAAACCGCCTAAATGTTCCCTCTTTCTTGTCTTTTGGATGGGATTGGTTTTCGGATATTGTGTCATCTTGCTGGGCTATCTGGTTATTGTGTGACTGTACTTGGTCTTACAGGGCTATTTTGGTCTTTTCTCGTTTCTTTTCGTGTACTGCAGGTATGATGACTGTACCTTTTTGAGATCGTGCGCCGTAGATGGAGCCGGTGGCTCCTTGATCGTGGTGTCTGCAATTACCCCCCACGTTGCCACGTGTCCTTCTCATTAAATGCGTAGGATGTGTATTTAATGCGCCTGCCGCGGATGTTGGGGGCAGTTCTGACAGACCTAAATGTTGGCCCCACCTCCCATTAGACAACTGGCCTTCTCTGGGAGCCAGAATTTCCCGCTTTTTTCTGCAACTGTAATTTCTCTACTGTTCCGTTGCCTTGGGAGAAAACGCTTCTTTTCTTCTTTCTCACACTTTTTTGCTACTGCCATGGCTGTGGATCCTTCCTCCCCGCGCAGGATTATGGCGAGGCTCTTTCCCGAAGGGGAGGTTAGTGCTATTGGTGAAGAAGAGGTCCACGCTATCGCGGCGCGCTTCGATTTTCCTTCTGGGGTGGTCGTTCGTCATGCCGGCTTGCGTCCGTTCCATAGTTCGGTTCGAGATGGGGTTTGCCTTTTCGAGGCCCCTTTCCTGCTAGGGTTCTGGCTTCCCTTTCACCCGTTCATTCGCGAAGTGTTGCATTTCTTCTCCTTTTGTCCTGCCATGCTTCTACCGTCGGCCTGGGCTGTCCTTTTGACCTTCATGGCCGCGTGGGGGAGATTATTTCCTCAGTCCAGGGCCACCGTGTCGGAATTTCTCCAATTCTTTCGCCCCGAGGAGGTGTTTGAGTTCTACCAGTTCGTCCCGCGAAGGGGCGGGGAAATTCCTTTTTGGGATCTGCCGCCGGACCCTGAAGGATGGAGGAAGAGGTACTTCTTTGTTTCTGGAGCCGGTTGGGAATTCGGGACTCAACTTCTATCCTCTGTGAGGGTTCCCATGGAGTGTGGGCAACGTAGGAATATAGGTGAGTTCGTGCAGGAGTTGGTTAGTCGGGGTCCCTATTTCGCTTTTGTCGTTTACCTTATCCGTTTATGCCATTGTAGGTGAGCTTCCGTCTTTGTCTGTTGGAGAGCTGAACCGTGTCAATCAGGCTCGAGCCCTTCTTCCTTTCTCCTTCTGTGATTCAATGCACCTCGGGTTATCTCCTGCTCCTGGTGACCGTAAACTTCCGGGGCCCCGCTCTCGTTTTTCTACTCTTAGCTCATTCGTTGACCCACTTTAATTTTGATTTCTTCCTTCAGTTCCTTCGTATTTGGTCACTCAGCGGGACATGATCATGGAGCGTGTGGTCGAGAGGAGGCGGGCTAGGAGCTCGGAATCAGCGGCAAAGAGGGCCAGGTCGGGGGAGGTCAGTTCTGGTCATGCCTCTGGCGCAGATCCCGCTGAAGCTCCCACTCCGCCGCCTACTCCAGGAGCCGAGGGAGCTTCGCTCCCACCGTCGTCAGGAGCCGAGACACCCACTCCCCCGCCTGCTCCTGATGCGGGGGCATCTACTTCTCTGCCTACACCTGGTGTTGGAGTTGCCACGGTAGGCGTCGTTGTGGCCGATTCTCCGGGGGTAATATTCGCCGTAGGACTTTGCCCCCTGGCGCGGTCGGTTCTAGCTCGGCTCGACCTTCTGTTGCTCCCGCCCACGACTCAGAGGGTAGCCTGCTTAGGGACGTGGGCCTGAGTAGTCGTGCCTTGATGGGATTGATTCCTCGTGCTGACCTGCGAAGCTCGGTCGAGCTTCCTTTCCAAGCCCGGACTCGCGACGCCCTTCATGCGCTCCTGGAGGTAAAACTGGCTTGCCGCTTTCATCTGGCCTTGTTTTTCTGTTTGTCTGATCTTTTCTGTTTACAGTCCGCTACGCACGTCTGCGCTCTTGGGAGAGAGATCCACATCTTGAGAGAGAATGCCCAGAGG
>CM042200.1:7361529-7393072 GCA_023539305.1 Ilex asprella
GGTGATCTGAGTTCGTCTCTTCTCCATTTCTTTCGCACTCTGGGTTCTTCTACTGAGATGTATGTTATATGGGTTCTTCTACTGAGATGTATCTTATATGGATTCTTCTTCAGCGATGGTATCTTCCCCAATGATCTGGGTTTCGGATTCTCCATCTTGTATCTTCTTCGCTGATCTAGTGTGTCGAGTTTGTGATCTATGCGTCAATGGTTGTGTTTGTGTTATGTGTGCAGATTCATCATAATGCCCACCTGTTTATTTAGTTTTTCCCTAAAAAAATTTCCCTTTTGTCCCCATGTATATGTGTCTGTTGAGTCCGTCTCTGTGTGTGTCGATGATGTGTATGTGTTTGTGTGTGTGTGTTGTGGCAGTAGACTGTCTGTCTGTGTATATTGTGGTTGAATTTGGGATATGTTGAATATATTATGGGTGATTTTGTAAGACTGTTGAATATATTGTTGGTCAATTTGTGGAAATGTAGAATATATTATGGGTGATTTATACATATGTTGAAAATATTTTGGATCGATGATTTGTCGATATGTTGAATATATTGTGGGTAAATTGGTTGAGCCGTTGAATATATATATTATGAGTAAAATTGTGGATATGTTGAAATTCAGGAGTGTATATGTTGAAATTTGTGGATATTAAATTGATACAACACCTAAACACATCTTTATTCTATTGATCTTAGATTAATTAATTGTTGCACACGCATGTGAATAATTTTGGATTTTTTTTTACTATAATTCATCCATGTAATTAACATAACTTTATAATGTAACTAATTTTGATCAGGTCAAAATAAAAAATAATCTAAGATAAAAAGTATTAAAAATAATTTAATACTTAATATCCTAAGGAAGTTTATAAATATCCGAATGAATATCATATCTACTTATTAACCCATTAAGAAAATCTACACCCATATATATTTTTATTGGAATTTTATTTATTAGAGTTTGACTCAATTGAGTCTACTACACATGCAACCAAGACGATTTCTTATAATATGTATGACAGAAAATAAGAGAAAAGTAAAGAAGTTCATGCCAATAATTGTAGCACATATGCATTGAAACAAATAACATAACTAATGGAAATATCTGTAGTTGGTTAAAGATCCCAAGTACATATAATTTGTTGTTGAATCCTTAGTTGTGAATTTAAAGATCCAATGGCTCAACAAAAGTATAGCAACCAACACCAACCTTTCCAAAGATGCAACCCATCCTATAAAATTACTATATTATTAAAAACAGCGAATTATAGAGAATAAAAAATTTTAAAATAACTCCTTCTTTATATATAAAATATATAATATTGTTAAAATGTGTGAAAAAAATAAATTTTAGACCAATCATTCACACCTGTACGTACAAATTAAATAATAGGTTGTTTCAGGTCCAAAGTTTTTTTTTTTTTTGCATGATTTATATACATTTGTCTGTTTTATATATGTGAAAAGTTAAATATATTAAACTTGACAAATGTATTTTTAAGAACTCACAAAGTGTAAATTATTTCCTCTAACAAAACCACCACATCCTATCAATTCTTAGTAAAATACATAAATACAAAGACAAAAGGGTCAATATATCAGTTTGTATTTTGTATAGTTGGCCTCATAATTTATGCAATTTTGGTTAAATACATTTTCGAATGTTTTTATGTCTGAAATGGATTTTAATTTTGTATGAAATTTATATAATTGGGAAATTATTTATGGCGGAATATTGTATTTTTTGTTTACAGTGTATCGGGAGCTTATCATTAACTGAGGTAATTCAACGAATTCCCTACTATTATTATGTTACTAGTTTATCTCATATTTATTTGGCATTTTGTATTACATCTTATTAACTTGTAAATTAAAATAAAGCATGTATACTTTGAATGTATCTGCATGTGTACTTTTGCGAGTTATATGTTATGGTAAATTTTCATATAACTTAAATTTATGATATCTGCAGTGAACATGGAAAACCCTAATGAAGAAGTCTGTATATTGCTTACCATTATGAATAGGAGTATACGAGAAATGGTAATTTTGTTTAACCTTTTGATATGTATAATGGTCGCCCTATAGGACATTGAAAACAATGTTCAAGGGGCAATGGTTTCACGACCATTGCATAGGAATCGCCTACAACGCGAACACTTAAATCGTCTAATTGGTGAAAGTGATACAAATTGTATAAACCAACTCAGGATGGACAGACATACATTTGGGGTTTTATGCAATTTGGTGCATGATTTAGGAGGCTTACAACCAAATAGCAATATTAGTGTGAGGAGATGGTTACTATGTTCTTAAGTATCTTAGCTCACGATAATAAAAATAGGCCGGTTAAGTTCAACTTCCTTCGATCGGGTGAAACAGTTAGTCGACATTTTAATAATGTTTTGATTGCGGTGTTAAGGTTGAGAAGGGTGTTGCTAAAGTCACCGGAGCCAATTTTGGAGACATCTACTGACCCAAAATGGAGGTGGTTCAAGGTAAATCTTGTGTCACCATATTTCCCTCTTCTCCAATTTATCTTTTTCTTTTCCTTGTTAAGAATTTAATTTCGGTCCTAATAAAACTTTTTCATTAATTTTGTAGAATTGTGTGGGTGCCTTAGATGTCACTTATGTTCCAGCCCGAGTACCTCTTGTGAATCAAGCTAGGTATAGAAAAGGGGGAATAGCAACAAATGTGTTGGGTGTTTGTGATCCAAACATGAAAATCATTTACGTCATTCCCAGATGGGAAGGGTTTGCTGCCGATTCTAGAATACTACGTGATGCCATGACTAGACCTAACGGCTTGAAAGTTGCACGTGGTAAGTATTAACAATGAATTTTAAGTATACAATTATAATTTTTAACACAACGTGTTACGTTAATCAACATATTTCATATAACACAGGGACTTATTACCTAGTTGATGCTGGGTACACTAATGGGAAGGGATTTTTAGCACCATTCAGGTGACAAAGATATCATATACAAGAGTTTGGGTCGGGTGCGGCAGTTCCCCGTAATCCCGAGGAATTGTTCAACCTCCGGCATTCCGCCGCAAGGACATGCATTGAGAGATGTTTTGCCTTGTTGAAAAATAGATGGGCGATACTTAGAGCACCGTGCTACTATCCAGTTCGCACGCATAATCGCATTATAGCTGAGTGTAGACCCAATAGAGGAAGAGTTGCCTGAGATCATTCATGCTGGCGGTGGTGCTGATAACGATGTGATAGACACTGTGGAGACATCGGCTGAGTGGTCATTATATCGAAATCAGCTAGCGTTGGAGATGTACAACGATTGGAGAATATCTCATGGACAATCTATTGTATAAGTGTGTTTGCTATTTCTGATTCTGCATTAACTGTTTGATATTGGTTTTATTGTATGTTTAATAGTTTACCTTAAATTAAACATGCGTTGTTGTGCATTTATTACTAATTAACTCGATCGTACTTTGTTTGTAACTGTTGTTTGTCTCAAATTAATGTTGTTACCTTAATATTTGTGGGATGTAGTATGTCTGAGGCAGGTATAAGTACCCAGACAGATAAGGGTATAAGAAGGAGTTGGACGCACACAGAAGAAACCCATCTAATCGCTTCCCTACGGGACATGTGTGTTAATGGTTGAAAGTGCCAAAACGACACTTTCAAACCTGGGTACCTGCAAAGTTTGGAACAAAGTTTGCGAGTTGCAATTCCTGGCTGTGAATTGCGCGCTTCCCTGCACATTGTGTCTAAGTTGAAGATTTGGAAAAAATATTATAACTCCTTGTTTAGCATGATGGCCACTTCCGGATTTGGTTTTAATACCACTGAGAATAAGATTATGGTTGACGGTACTGACATCTGGAACGAGTACTTGAAGGTGACATAATTAATTTAATGTATTTACTAGTAAGCAAAAATGTACATGTGTCTTGTAATTTATTCACAACATGTGTACTTTTGTATAAGGATAGAAATGCTAAGGGCATGCGTGAAAAGTCATGGCCTTACTTCAACGATTGGGGTGTGATATTTGGGAAGGATCGTGCTACTGGAGAGAATGCGGTGGATTTGGAAGACATGGTGGGTGATGCTGAGGTGGGAGCTGCAATGCGTGAAACCAATATAATGGATGGACCGGTGGATTTTGTGGAAGATGACCCTGCCTCACATAGTGCGAATAATCCAATTGGTCAAGATATTGGTGTTGAGCCTAGTGTTGCGACTCCATCGACAAGTAAGAAAAGAAAAGCTGATCGTGTTGGTAATGTGGCGGAGTCTGTAGCTAAGAGTTTGTCTGAAATTTCTAAAGTGTTTGGTGACTACGTGCATGATTTTCGAAATCAACTATACATGATAGCTCACCGTGTTGGGTATAATCACGATGTTGCTGATGCACGTAGAAAAGTCAATACCGAACTTGAAAAGATAAATAGTTTGTCCATGGTGGATCGACATGCTGCCCTTAAGATCATTTGTTCGGACCCTGTTAATTTAGATATCTTCTTCAGCTTGCCTGAGTATGAACGTCCATCTTGGGTTGGCGGTCTACTGTGGAACACACATCGTACTTGATGGAGATTGCATAGTTTCTTTTGATGTACAAGTAAACACAATGTCTGCACTATTTTGTGTACATCATTTTGTTTGATTGTAATTTTGTCTGTATGTACACTAATGCAACAGACATATTATTTTGGTTTTGATGATGAATATGCTATTTTTTGGTGTAATTGTACCATGCTACTATTAGGAAGTCCATGCATATAAATAATTTTCATTTTTTTGGTTATTAACCATAAGTTGTTATGGTGTCAGTAGCAATGAACAGGCGGGATCAATGGTATGTCGTATTTGTTAGGCGACAGGTTGGCATTTACCATTCTTGGCCAGAGTGTCATGTACATGTCCATACATTTTCGGGTGCACTTTTCAAGTCCTATGATTGTTACAATGACGCGGAGTATGCGCTACGTATTCACCTCGAAACGTTGGAAACTGAAACCGTTGCTGCACATGTTGATATGTTTGCAGGGGAGATTAATGCAACGTTAGGCAATACTAATGTACATGTTGCAATGGAAGATGTTCAACCCCCACCAATCTTGGTGAACAGAAACGCATTTATGCATCGACATATTCTGTGGTGCATTATTAGTGTTATGATGTTTTTCTTGGGTGAAATTATAACCCTTGTTGTGGAATTTTTTTTGGGTTGATTAAGCTTTTTTGCTCGGATTAAGTTAAAAGAATTATGTAGTACATGGTTATTGTTCCTACATAGGTTGGGTATCTAAAAAAAGGTGAAAACTGTGATGTAAGTTGATTAGTAAGTTTTGTTGAAATTTTAGAATTCTCGATTATGAATCTTATAAAAATATCTTCACTTGTTTGTGCTATTTTAAATGTCTCGGAGATGTATAAGACATTGTACAGTTCGTCTAGTAATAGCAATTGAATGTCATTGATGTATCTAATGTAAAGTTGCAAATGTGTTACGTAGGGATGAAGATTCCAAATATTACTGTAGATGAGACTGATGTGATGATTGATACGTTAATTGACTACAAACACCGGAACCTATTACCTCCGCACGGGAGGTTGGACAAGAGAACGATGGATCGATTATTGGGGGTCCTAAGCAGGCGTCTGCCTAGCTTTAGCTTGTCAGTGACTGAGGTATTACGGATGATTTTTTTTTGGGAACAAATGTATTTCACAATTGCGGATATGTTGGATACGGGTAAATTTTTCTGGGACAATCGCAACAAGTGTGTTATCAAAGGAGATGTGGAGGGGTCGAATGAATACTTAGACGTAAGTGTTAATCATTAATTTCATTGTATAATAGATCCTTCTAATGTTGGGTACACAATTGTTTAAAAACTATTTGTTTTTTACATCATGCAGGAAGTACCATTTGATGTGGAATACTGTTTAGACCCATGTCCTAACTACCACTATTTTGAAGTTATTTTCAGAAATGATGTTCCACCATCTGGCGGACAAACTTCTTCTAGTGTAGGATCATCACCATTAGTGAATTCTTTGCCAACCCATGAGGTTATAGTCATTGACGATTGATTCTATGTAAGACCCTAGTATTTTGTTAGCATCTACAAGTTATAGTATACTTGTGTTACTCATATAGCCATTTGATTGTGGTGGAGGGTGTTCAAAAGGCATAATATATGCCTTATTTTGTTCGTATGTGTGTATTAAATTGTAAAACTGTCCGTTGTGTTATGCACGACTTTAAAATTGAGATATTTTGTAAGACATTGTCGTTTTTAAGATTATATGTAACAACCTAGTATTGTGCACAAGTAGATGTTATAATTTACACGTGGTACTCATTTTGGCATTTGGTTGTGCTAGTTGGTCTTCAAATACGCCAAAGTGTATGCCTTATTTACATGTGTTAGAGACGTAGAACAAATTTCATCTTTGTGGAATAAAAATACAAACTCCAACTTGAGTTAGAAGAACTAAACCATTGATTTTACAATTGACGACTCAAGATTTCTTTGGAAATCTGCATTTACACAATTTTTTCAAGGTTACTTGCAGAAAACCCCAAAGAACCAAGCAACTCAATTTGTGGAAATTGTTGTGGCCTTCAAGATGGACCTGTTGCCTTCAATTATTGTTGGACCTTAATTTAAAATAAATTTCATGCCTGAATTTTTTTTATGGCAACTATTTGGGTCTATTCCTTTGTAAGAGATAAAGAATAAGCACAATTGTATGCCTGTAAACTTTATTTTTTTTACTACAATAATTAGTTTATAGTCAACAAGGTTGAATCACATTTTGTTAATTGATTTCAAAAAATTGTAGTTTATCCCCAAAATTATCCATATTTTCACATTATTCTCTTAAATAAATAAAATACGTTTTCGTTGGTAAAACAATATTATGAAAAGTTTGTTATAATTTTTCCATGGAAAACACATGAAAAGGTCAATTTGAAATACTGTCTAAAGTTTTTTTGCTTGCTATTCATCTAAAATAGTAACATTATTCTGGTATTGCTAGGAATGTGTATGAGATTGATCAAATCATTGAGGATAGCTATTGCACTAAAATCATGAAATTTAATAGGAATTATGTTATTGCATTGATTATAGACTTTAATTGCACTGCTGATAGAATTCATTCCTAAATATATCATACTTTTATGAGACATAAGTGTGACACCAAAGTCGTATCTACTACCACCGATTATTGACTTAATTTTCTAAACATAAAATAGTATTCGAGAATAATTTAGGGAAATTATTTTAAATGAAGAAACCGCAGGACGAGCACTATCTGGAATCAAAGAGTCCAATTCCAAAATGTGTAATGGAAAATTCATAATTAATAAATTGCACTATCATCCCCTTAACTTTTTTACTGTCTCACATTTGTCATTAACATGCCACATTTTCACGTTGAATTTTTTTTTTTCAACGGTCACGGATGTTCATGTAAATTTAAACATATAAGTCTTATTTTTAAACAAACAACTTCGGCTTTTCTAGGCGTAAATAAATAACGAGTTAGGCTTAAGTGGTATCGATATGTGTATTATTTTTGTGTTGGGAATTATTTTTATTTTCATGATACACATGATTTCTGCGATTAAAAGTGTATTGTACAAATTTAATTAAATAACAAATTATTTTTATTGGTATATTTTTTAAAAATGTGTAATTTATTGATTAATTTTTTTTGTTGTAATAAAACAAAAATTCTAATGGATTGAATTTTCTTTTCATTCCATTCCAAACATGGTATAGGATTGGATCACATTGTTTACACAAGGGTGAAATGGTCATTTTATTCCCTTTTATCTTCACATGTTAATGGGTCCCACATAAGTAATGAATCATATCCAAAGATGGGATAGGATTTGAATCTCATCTTTATAATCCTCCAATCCGGACTACTTTGTATTACATTGGATTGGGTTCGGATTCAAATCCAATCCAATCCAATCTTTCAATGGTGAACCAAATACCACCCGAGTGTATTCCTAACCAGTTCTTTGTTTGACAAGTTCATTTGCTATTCTGTAGGTCCCATCCCATGAATTAACTCATGTGATTGACCATTTGAAAGCCTTATTTTTATAGCACTTGGCAAAGAAATAATTATCACTATTTCCTTCTTCCCCAAAACTATAGTATAATGAATCCAAGTGGTATTTTTATACGTCAAAAAAATTTATTCGTCTCAATATCAAACATTTGTGCTAATATTTCTGATGATGTACAAAATTGTCTTGTGCTAGATCAACAATTAAGTATGTCAACGGGTGTAATTAATGAGCAATTAACAAACAATTAATGACAATCAAGAGTAAAATAGTAAATAACAGATCAACACAGAGATTTATAGTGGTTCGGTCCGGGTGACCTACGTCCACTCTCGAGAACGGCAACGGTTGCCTGTGGTATTTTATTGATGATCAATGTAACCGGGAGAATCACTCCGAGTGAATTACAGTGCCTTTTAGATAGAGAGCAACCAGAGTAAGGGGTGTGTGTGAGGGTTTCGGAGGCGTCGAAGGCATGCCCTCCATGTTGAGAGGGCTTATATTATATAACTAGGGTAAGGCGGTGACGTGAGGGAGAAAATTTCTACTACTTTAGTAAGTGTAGTTATGGTAGGAGATCTTCGCGGCTACCCCGATATTTTTTCCCTTGTGTTCCTATTCCTTCGTAGGTAGGGATGGTAGTGGACCGGGAAAAAACGGGTATTCGTTCAAACCGCCCCGTTTGGACCGGGGATGGACTATACGTATTGGAAGGTGGATATATACGGGGATACCCGTATAAACCCGTGCAGGGATGGACTTACCCTTACCCCTGCCCCATACCAGCGCTGCCCCGCGCCGCCCCGTACCCATTACCCGCTAAATAAATAAATAAATATAAATATATATTGAGTTGATTAAGATGATTTTACCACCATTATATTGTTTGTAGACATTTATTTTGGACATTTGTTGTTTGTGTTTTATTCAAATATGTTATGTTATATTATGTTGTGTTAGATTATGTTAGATTATTTAGAATATTGGATTTAATTAACTTGGGCTTGGGCGGGTACGGGGAAACGGGGAAGGGGACGGGGACGGGGATTAAAATTTACCCGCGGACGGGGATGGAGATGAAAATTATACCCGCTAACGGGGGTGGACCGGAGATGGACGAATTTTTTTTAAACGGGTAAGGGGATGGAGACTACACCCCCCGTCCTCGATTCGGTCCATTGACATCCCTATTCGAAGGGGGACTCTCAGCTGGATTGGACTTGATCCTCGTCTTGAGCTCGGACTTGTCTTGAGTTGGTGTGACTTGGACTTGGATTAAAGTACCTAGGTGAAGAGGGCGAATGAGAGACAGGAGGACCAACTGGGCGGCGCCCTCTTGGGCAGCACCCCCTTGAGGGTGTCTCCTTGGACTTAGGCTTTTCTAGATGACTTAGACTCCTCTTTGATGTCTTAGGTTTCCTCTTGATGGGTCGACCCAGCTTCGATTGAGCTTTTCTTTGGGCTTTCTCGATTTATCTAAATTGGACTTGTCCCAGTCAAATTCGAGCTCATCAATTTCCATCACAATTTGTACAACAAAAACAAGTAATTTATTTTCTACATTACATCCAATTACCATAACAATTAATCAATTGTAATAATTTCTACCTTGGGTTCTCCCCATTGTTCTCGGATGTACTCGGAGGGGATCTATATAATCATCATAATCTTATTTTTACACTACTGTCATGATGGTATGTGAGGAATTAGCAATTTTTAAAATGTATAAAAAGTGAAAATTATTAGCATTTTTGCCTTATTCTTTGATTGTGATATTAATTTACTTACAACAGATTTTTTTTCTCTGAATTTGAACTACAAATTCATATAAAACCTCATCTATTTGGTCACCAAAAAGTTATATTTTTTTTCGTTTATATGTTGCAAAAACATATCTGTAAATCCTTGTTTTGATGATTTTAAATTTCAACTATGATAAAAACTCTGACATGCACATCAAAGGAAAAATTTAAGTCACATTCCTTCTAGTTTATAATATCTTCAAAAATACTCCCTTTATTATCAAAAACATCACTGACATCCCTTTTAGTTTATATTTAAACATCACTGATATTCCACGTCATTAAACCACCATTTATAACAAAAATAAATTATGTAAAATACCAAAGTTATTCCTACATAGATTCCAAAGAATCTTTCTACATAAAATTCAACTACAATTTGAGTCGATTAAAATTTATTTTTCTATATATTAAAATTCGAGCTAACTAAAAATTAATTTTTTTACATATTAAAATTTGAGCCTATTAAAAGTCTTTTATATATTAAAATTCTAGCCAATTTGAGCTCTAATTGAGCTTTATTAAAATTCGATTCAAATTGATTCAAATTTTATTTTTTTCGTATTAAAATTTTAGTCAATTAAAATTTATATTTTTTATGTATAAAAAATCAGACTGATTAAAATTTGATATGTGCCTCGAATAAAATTTTAATCAGCTCAAATTTTAATATGGTAGTCTCATTGAAGAAATGTCTATCTAGAGGGTGTGTGGATGAAGTTTTTCCTAAAATATGTTATGGGTAATTTAATAAAATTACATTTTAATTAACACTTTTAATCTGACATAAGTTTCATTGAAGATTCAAAAAATAGAGGAGGAGTCCTTTGAAAATATAATAAACTAGAAGTGACGTGGCTTAAATTTTTCCTAACCTAATATTTAACTCACATGATATGCACATGAGAGTTTTTATCAAAGTTAACAACGAATTTTGACAAGAGCAATGCTATTGGGACATAATTTATGGACATAATTTGGGGACATTATGAGTTGTCTCCAATGAAATGATAATAAATTCATTTAATGCTACTGTAAGAGACAAAAAAATGGAAGTACCTTCTACGGGAGTGAAGGAATTATATCTCTTTCGAGAATGAGCTTTAAACTCGATCTTCAAGTTTGTTCCTCCTGCAAAATGAACAAACTATCCAAGATCGAAATATTTCGATTGAAAGCACTCCAATGCTTAAGTCAGTAATGAAATTGAGTAAACTGCGAGAAGATAAGGAGAGTTCAACATACCTTTCACCTTGGCTCCTTATGCCTTTTATAGAGTCTTTTTTAGTTAGGGTTTTCATGATTTTTTATTCAAGGTGGTACACCTTTCCCTAATTAGGCGATTCTGTTCATGAAGTTATTGATATTTCTCCAGCAATTCCTTTTATCGAGTCTATGATCATGTCCATTCGTTTAACCAGAATGCCTGAATTATATGCATCTTTTTAGCACCACGTTTACTGTTTAAATAGCTCGGTCGTGGTGAGGACCGAGCTCATTCCTTCCATTCTGAGTTTCATGTACAACTCAGTTACTATCTGATGGCATAGTCTATTGATGTCTTTCTCATTTAATGTTATCACACGTGTCGTAAAGGGAGCACCCCGTTCATTTGCCCACATGAAATTTGTGCTAGGCATTTTTCATCTGTCAGTCGTTTCATGCCCCAAACCATCATTGCACTTATTATTCGAGGCATCCCCCTTTGTTTTGGGGGCATGTCTGATATTTAAATGTTGCATCTTAAACTTCAGTTCGTTCCTTTATTAGCGACCTTCTTCATCCCTTTCTCTATTTTGCCTCCTCACCTTCAGATTTTTTCACTTCTCTACTTCACTCTGTGCTTACCTCGTCTTCTACTATGGCTCCTCTTAACCCTTCTGAAATTCCTACCTTCAAATTCAAATACAACATTCCTAATGATGTTGACATACGAGTCGCTGGTGCTGATAAGTCTTTAATAGGAACCAGGGAGAGCATTCAATGCTGCCCTAATTTTTTCAGAATCATAATGGGTGTGGCTACTCTGAACAAACTCCTGAACCTAAGTCTAGATTTATGGGAGATTTTATATTGCTACATCATCAAACCAGCTGGAGACAACTACTACCTTGCAATGAGAAAGAAGGATCATTATCTTGTGACCCACATCTCTGATTCAAACAAGGGCTACGAGAACGATGTGGTCTCCGTCTTTGGAAATTGGGAGTACGTAGTTGGTGCTACCCCTTCCTATCGATGCCCCTATGAGGAAGTCGCACCAGGTGATTGGCGTTTTTACTTTTGCTTTTGTAGTACATCCTTTTTTTATTTTTATTTACACTATCTTTCTTTGAAGGCGAGACTATGAAGGGAAGAATTCATGAGCGAGCTGTCAAGATGAATGAACTCAAGAAGGTGTGGGACTACAACGACTCCATCTTTTGCCATACTGCTCATACGTTGCTTGGGTATACCCTGACATACATGTCGTTCATCGTTGTGCCCAACCGACCTAACTCTTCTCTTGCCACCGAACGTGAACTCCTCGTTCCCGCAAAAAAAATACTGCCCGGTCCTTCTGGAAGAAATAGATCGGTCAAAAATTTCCTTGACTTTCTATCAATTGTTGAACCATTTGTTCCTGGTGAACCTCCTGCACCGGTTGATCCTTCGGCTCCCACTAAATCTGTACTTATGGAAGAGCTCAACCCCGAAGTTCCCCATTCCGATTCGAACCATTAGATTGCAGGACGACCCTCTAGTTGATTTGGTTCAGGCCACAAGTTCTTTCATTCCTGCTGAGCTTCCGTCTTCTCCTATTCATTCCCTCGATGATCGTCTTGACTCCCTTTTAGAGCTTTCTAATGATCTCGCCCCCAAGAAGTGTAAAGTTACAGAGTCAGTCATAGTTCCCTCTCTAAAGCTTGTTACTCCTCCATTCTGACTCATTCTCAAAGCAAAAAAAAGAGGGATAACAGTAAAGGATTTTGATGTTGAAGACTTCAACGTTGCTGTGGGGATTGCTAGAGGGGTGATTTTGCCTCGAGACTTAGCCCCAAATGAGGCTTTGTCTGATGATGAAATCACTCGACAAGTAATCCAACAGATGGTTCTGGTATCTTACTTTTTTTCTTTTTTCTTTTTTCTTTACTTTTTAGTGAAATTGAGAGGCAAACCGTCTAAATTTTTCACTCTCTTTAACTTGTAAGGGCTTCAAAAAGTTCATGAGGTGGAGGGCTAGGATTGTCAGAAAAGACAAGGCTATGAAGGATGTTATCCATGCACTTGCTTCAACTTTGGCAAAAAAAAAGAGTCCACTGACGAGGAGTATGTCAAGCTCTGCGAGTAGGTTCTTGTTCTTCTGGCTCAAATGCTTAGCCTGACCAAGGAGAACAAGAAACTTTCAGCAGAAGTTGCAGAGCTAAAAAAATCTGAACATGCAACCAACGTTGAGCACACTGAGACTCAGCTTGATCATTCCAGTATTCTAGAGGAGTTTGAAAATTTTAAGGCTTCTAGAGGAGTTTGAAAAGTTTAAGGCTGAGGCCAAGGTCCAGGAAGACTCAGCCTTTGAGCAAGGGATGGAGAAGACGGAGAATGATCTGGCACGCTGCTCTAACTACTAATGAAGTACCTCAATCCTCAGAGCTTTACTCTCGCCATTCTCTCCCTAGCTCTTTTCAGCCTCCATAATCCTGAAGACAAACACTTTAGAAAATTTTTAGTTCACTTGAAAGATCTTGTAACTTTTGATATATAATGAAAGTTTCATTGTCTATCTCTTTGTTCGGTGTTTCTATTTTTTTAGGTTTTTGTGATTGTCTAAAAATAAAGGATTGCTCAAGAAGTCTCGGCCCTTACTCGGCCTTTCTTCAATGAACTCAGTCCTAACCTGGTGATGATGTTTTTCTTTACAAATTTCCTTGTGTCGATATCTCAGATATTAGCTACGGACTCGGCTTCTACCCATTTTATGAAGTAGTTGGTTGCAACAAGAAGAAAACGCTTGTTTCTAGGGGCCTGAGAGAGCGGTCCTACTATATCCAGCCCCCATTGTGAAATGGCCACGAGATAGCCCACGAAAGTAACTCTTGGGCTGGTCTTCTCGCTATTGGAGAGAATTCCTGACATTTCTCACACCGCCTAACAAAATGTTGAGCTTCCTTCTGCATGTATGACCACCAAAACCCTTGGGAAATGGCTCGGTGAGCTAGTGATCTTCCATCAATATGAGTGTCACAGTTTCCCTCATGGAATTCAGACAAAAATCCTGGTACTAGCTTTGGGTGGACGCATTTTAGATACGGGTCTCTGAACGATCGTCGATAAAGTTCATCTTTTGGAGATGACCAAAACCTAGTTGCTTTCAGTCGCAGCTTGTGGGCTTCCTTCTTGTCCTCGAGCAAGTCTCCACTCTTCAAGAAAGTAATGATCGCGTCCATCCAACTCGATTCCAACTCTCCAAATAAGATTTCCCCTGAGCTTACTGCCAAAAATGCTAGGCTCGAGTTAAAATTTAATAGTAACTATTTTTTCATTCTCCTGATTGATGGTAGAATCCAATGATGCTAACACATCGGCGTGGGCATTTCTTGTTCTTCCTACCTACTGGATGGAGTACTCAGGTGTCTAGCCTAACTCCTTTTCTGCAGTAGCATGATGAGTCGCCATTCTCTCATCTTTTGTCATGTACTCCTCTATTATCTGATTCACCACCAACTATGAATCAAAAAATATCTGGAGCTTTCTTATTCCCAAACCAATTGCAAGCCTTACTCCTTCTATCATGGTCTCGTATTCTGCTTCATTGTTCGAGGCTTGAAAGTCGAGTCTAATGGCTTTTTTCAACACACATCCCTCTGGACTTTCTAGTATGATGCCTATACCTGATCCTTTTTGATTTGATGATCCATCCACGAATAGACTCCATCTGCCCTTGAGTTCAGGATCGCCATCATCTTTAGATTTTTTATTCGTTCCCGAGCTCGGCTTGGGTTGGAATTCGGCGATAAAATCAGCCACAACCTACCCCTTAATTACAATTCTCAGCTTGAACACAATATCAAACTCTCTGAGCTCCACTGCCCATTTAGGGATGCATCCTTACAGGTCGGCCTTCCAAAAAAAAAGCTTTCAAGGGTTGATTAGTAAGCACAATGATTTGGTGTGCTTGAAAGTAGTGTCGCAGCTTCCTAGCCGAGCTTACCAAGGCAAGCGCGAGCTTTTTCAATGACATGTATCTTGATTTGACATCCAAAAACATTTGTTGACATAGTATACGGGGCTCAGGTTTGCTCAATCACTTCTCATCAATGCTCTGTTTACCTCATGCTCGGATACGGCTAAGTACAGTAACAAGCACTCCTCAGGGAGTGGTGTTGTTAGAATCGGTGGGAAAGCCATGTACGTTTTCAAATTAGGGAACACATCTTCGCACTCCTGACCCCATAATGCCCCTTTCTTTCCTTTAATTGATTGAAAAAAAGGTATGCATTTATCTGAGGCTTAGGATATGAATCTTCCCAACGCGGCTGCCATTCCTGTTAGCCTTTGCACCTCTTTCACTATTCTGGGTGATTGTAGTTTTGTTATCGCCTTTACTTGATAGGATTCGCCTCGACTCCCCTATGAGTAACCAAAAGCCCAAGGAACTTCCCAGAACCTACCCCGAATGCACATTTCGTGGCATTGAGCTTCATTCTGTATTTTCGAAGTATGTCAAAGGTGTTTCTCAAGTCAGAGCAATGATTGGTGGCCCTTCGACTCTTCACTATCATATCATCAATGTAGAGCTCCATGGTGATGCCCAACATATGAGAAAATATCTTCGTCACAAGTCTCTGATAAGTTGCTCCTACGTTCTTCAGCCCAAAGGGCATTACCTTATAACAATAAGTCCCTTTAGGCATTATAAAAGAGGTTTTTTCTTGATCTTGCTCGGCCAGAGGGATTTGATGATAATCCCTGTACGCATCTAAAATATTCATTCGTTCATGGCCAGCAGTTGCGTCAACTAGTTAGCCTATCTTTGGTAAAGGGAAACTATCCTTCGAGCATGCGTTATTGAGTTTGGTAAAATTAACATAAACCCTCCACTTCCCGTTCTTTTTCTTGACCACCACAGTATTGGACAACCAAGTCGAATATTGAACCTCCCTAATGGTCTGTGACTCTAGCAACTATGATACTGCTTCCTTTACCGCTTCCTAGTGCTATGGTGCCGACCTCCTAAGCTTTGGTTTCACTGGCTTAAAGCTAGGGTCAACATTTAATTGATGACATACCACCTGATGAGTGCACGAAAGTGCATTCTAAATACCCTATTATTGGATTAAAATGTTAAAATGTGAATAAAAATAATTAGATACAATTTGTATTATTGAATTTAATATCTATTCACATTGAGATATGTTAGAGCATGATTTTATAATATTTTAAATCTTAAATATTGCATTATTGGTTGGTGAGAAATAATTTACAATTGGACTTTACATTTAATTTTTTTTTGAACTTTATTATTGAGTTTTTATATTTGTTGTTTTTATTTTTTATGGCAACTCATGAAGTAAAAAGGTTGGAATCAAGAAGGACTGAAGCAGAAAAGCTTGAACAAAGAGGGGAGAAAAGTGTTATTTTCAAGAAGGGATTGACTTTTAAAAAACCTAGTCTTTTCTTTGTGTAAGGGGCTAGTCTTTTTCTTTTCTTTTTTTTGGTGGGTGGTGGTTGGGACAAAAAGGCTGAGGAGGGGACTTTTTTTTTTCTTTCGTGTACTACGGCTGGTGAACGAACAGAAAAAAAGAAGACGCCGATTAGAGCAGAAAAACTCTAATGGTCGTTGTTCAGTTCGATTTCTTTGGGAGATTTTGGTTGTCCATTATATTTATGGGTAACTAAATTCTTAAGGTAGGACGAGGGATGAACTTGCACAATAGATGGTATTTTATTTATTTTTAATTTATGCATTTAATTTCTAATTATTAAAACTCTTTTTTTTTATCATTCTCAATTTATTGTTAATATTTTCTTCTCCGAATAGTCATAGAATTTATTCTATTTATGGATTTGGTCATGGTTTTTCTATTGAATGGATTAGTTCTTTGATTATGTTTGGATTGATTATTTATCTATATTGATTTAATTCTTTGCTGCAATATTGCTTCCTGAGTATATTGTCGTCGTTGAATTTTCTCAATAGTGATAGTAATTTGTGTATTTTAAAAATGGTGAATGATTTTTCAATGGGTTACAGTTGATTTAATTTTGGTTTATAAATCTATACATTCTGGCTGAGAATTTTGGGAATTGAATTCTCAATTGAGTTATTCAATGAATTAAGAATAATTAAAATACCAGATTTGTGCAAGGGATTCCTGACGCTCTACTGTTTGTCAAGTTTGAGTATTTTTTTTGTTAGTTACTTCGATTCACTTTAATTTGTATTTTAAATTAATCTTTGTTCTCTAGTGATCAATTAATATTTTTCTTTAGTTTCTTTGTTCATTCTACTATTCTTTTTGTTTATCTTTCTGTGGAATCGACACCCCAAAGTTGTGCTATAATTACTGCATTATTCTTTGGGCGTAATTAAATTTTGGCGCCGTTGCTGGGAAAACAGTAGAAGAATTGGTAGATAATTTTTTTTCTTTTCAACAGTCTGTAAAAGCGGTAACTTCGTTCCTTCTTTTAGCGTGTTGCGTTGTTATTATTATTGTTGTTTATCTTCTTTCTTTTTATGGCATTTTTATTCTTTTAGTATTTCGTTGTCTTGCATGCACAAATATAGGGAAACCTTGGGTAGATTTGCTAGTGGACCTGTGGTAGAGTTAGAATCAGGTTTTTTAAATCCTTTATTTGACAATCCATCAAGTCCCAAAAAATATGGGTGAACACGAAGATCAACCCATTAGAACTCTTCATGATTACCTCCACCCTACACACACAGCCACACCATCATGCATCATGTTTTCAGCTAATACTCGCCAATTGGATTTTAAAACAGGGATGATACAATTACTCTCTAATTTTCATACCTTGGAAAATGAAAATCCATATGTGCTCATTAGGGAGTTTGAGGAAGTAGTTGCGACTTTTCATAATCAAATTGCACTTGATGATGTTGTGAGACTTAAGTTCTTTCTTTTCTCTTTGAAGGATAGAGCTAAGAGTTGGCTATACTCGCTGAGACCACGATCTATTGGGACATGGAGTGAGATGACTCAGGTTTTCTTTAATAAATATTTCCCTCAACATAAGACCAACGCTTTAAAAAGGCAAATCTCCACCTTTGCACAAAAGGACAGTGAGACTTTGTATCAGTCTTGGGAGAGATTTAAGGAGTTGTTGAGTGTGTGTTCTCACCATGGGTATGAGAATTGACATTTAGTGAGCTATTTTTACGAGAGACTTACACCTAGAGAGCGCCAATTTGTGGAGATGATGTGTAATGGTGAATTTTTACAAAAATATCTTGATGAGGCCATGGAATACCTCAATGAACTTGCTGATAAAGCTCACACTTGGACTAGACTTAGTGCTACTGAAAGCACAAATAGGTCACGACCTGCAGGACACCCAAATCGTGGTAGAATTTACCATCTCAGGGAAGAGGATAGCCTAAAGGCTAAGGTTGAGATGCTCACTAGGGAGCTAGATGTGTTAAAGACTAAGAGTTTAAAGCCAACACATATGGCTAATCATGCAGAGTCTTTTGGACCATAATTTGTGTGTGGCGAGGTAGATCATCTTGCCCAAGAATGTCTCACGCTTGCTGAGATGATAGGGATGTATGAGGAACAATGTAATGCCTTAGGTATGTACAAGAATCATTTTACACCTTACTCTGATACCTATAATCCGCAGTGGAGCAATCACCCCAATTTTAGTTGAAAGTCTGAAAATCAATTGCATGCACAACCCCCTAGATCATATCCTACACCTTATCATGCACCTTCATCTTCTAGGAGTCCTTTAGAAGACACTTTGCATGCTTTCATTGACACACAGGGTAAGACTAATCAAAAGTTTGAATTTTGATTGTGCAGGTTGTTGAAGAAAATAAAGAGATAAAGAGCCAAATATCCAAATTGATGAGCTCCTTGAGTGTGAATGAGCGAGGTAAGTTCTCTTCTCAAGCTCAGTCTACACCCCATGGTCAACACATGGCGCAAGAGAATTTGATGGATGTGAATGACATTGTGACACGAAGTGGTGATTCATTACAGATCCCAACAATGGACAAATCAGAGGATGTAGAAAAGGATCAAGATAATAGTGATGCTGAGCTGCCTAAGGAACCTGAAGGGACAAAGAGTCTTGTTAAGTTATCATTTCCTCAAGCTTTAAAATCAAGCAAGTGAACTCTGGATCCTAACAATGAAATCCTAGAGAATCTAAGGCAGGTAAAAATCAATCTTCCTTTATTGCATGTGATTAAGCAACTTCTACTTATGCAAAATTTCTCAAGGATTTGTGTACAGTTAAAAGAAAGCACCATGAGAAGAAGACAGCATTCCTGACAGACAAAGTTAGTGCTCTAATTCAGCGACGGATTCCTCCCAAATACAAGGATCCTGGTTGTCCAACCATTGCGTGCAGCATTGGAAATCATGAGTTTGGAAAAGCTTTGCTAGATTTAGGAGCTAGCATGAATCTAATGTCATATTCTATTTATTTGTCGTTGGGGTTGGGAGAAATCAAACCAACTACTGTGGTATTGCAATTGGATGACTGTTCAGTCAAAGTACCTCAGGGTGTGGTAGAGGATGTTCTAATTCAAATTGACAAATTTTATTATCCTGTTGATTTTCTAATCCTTGACACTAGCTCTGTTGTTGATACTACTTCTAAAATTCCTTTGATTTTAGGTAGGCTTTTTCTTGCTATTGCTAATGCTTTTGTTAATTACAGGAATGGACTCATGAAGCTATCTTTTAGAAACATGACTCTTGAGATGAATATTTTTCATATTTCAAAATAGCCAGAAGATGATGACGAGAGGCACTAGACAAGCATGATTGACTCACTCATGGACAAGGGAGTTTCTATAACTCATGATTTTGATCCCCTTGAGTATTTTCTTGTTCATTTTGAGTTTGATTCTATCAGTAATCCATATGATGTAGTTGATATTTGTTCTATTTTTGATAGGACTCACGACTATGGCACTCGGGCATGGCAACCAAAGTTTGAGGAATTTCCTGAGAAAGGTGAAAAATAAATTCCTTCAAGTGTGGAAGCACCCAAAGTTGAATTGAAGCCTCTGGCTAAGGGTTTAAAGCATGTTTTCCTTGGTCCAGGTGATACTTTTCCTGTTATTATCTCATCTCAGTTGTTTGAGTGTTAAGGTGAGAAATTAATTCAGACCCTAAGTGAGCATAAGTCAGCCTTAGGTTGGAGCATTACTGATATAAAAAGTATTAGTCCCTTGGTATGTTCTTATAAAATTAATTTGGAGGAAGGAACTATCTCTCGTAGAGACCCCCAACATAGGCTTAATCCCACTATAAAAGAAGTGGTGAAGAATTAAGTGTTGAAACTATTATATGCAGGAATCATATATCCTATTGCTGATAGTAAATGGGTAAGTCCTACACAAGTTGTTCCTAAAAAGTCAGGTGTCACTGTTGTAAGGAATGACCTAGGAGAGTTAATCCCTACAAACATTGTGACTAGGTGGCGGATGTGCATTGATTACAGAAAATTGAATGCTGCCACCCAGAAAGACCATTTTTCTCTCTCTTTTATTGATCAAATTCTTAAGCGTGTGGCTGGTCATCATTTCTATTATTTTTTGGATGGATATTCTGGTTATTATCAAATTGAAATTGCATTAAGAGACAAGGATAAAACCACTTTCACTTGTCCTTTTGGTACTTATGTTTTTCGTAGAATGCCATTTGGATTGAATAATGCACCTGCTACTTTTCAACGTTGCATGATGAGCATTTTTAGTAACATGGTTGAAAATTGCATGGAAGTTTTTATGGATGATTTGACTATTTTTGGATCTTTTTTTGATGCATGCTTATTGAATTTAGAAAGAGTGTTGACTCTTTTTTACGAGAAGAGATTGGTTTTGAATTAGAAGAAATGCCATTTTATGGTACTTTCGGGTATTGTCTTAGGGCATATTATTTCTTTTAGGGGGATAGAGGTTGATTAATCAAAAATTGAATTAATCTCTAAATTGCTTACACCTAGGACAGTAAAGGATGTGAGATTCTTTCTTGGTCATGCGGGCTTTTATAGGAGATTCATACAAAATTTTTCCACCATATCTAGACCATTATGTGACCTCCTAGCTAAAGATGCCCCATCTGAGTGGACACAAGCTTGTCAATAGGCCTTTAAAACACTAATTGGCAAGCTTACCTCAACACCCATAATGCAACCACCTGATTGGACTTTACCTTTTGAGATCATGTGTGATGCTAATGATTTTGTTGTAGGTATTGTTCTTGGACAGTGAAGGGAGGGGAAGCTTTTTGTCATTTACCATGCTAGCAGAACTCTAAACAGTGCTCAAATGAATTATTTCACCACGGAAAAAGAGTTACTAGCTATAGTGTTTGCTTTGGATAAGTTTTGTGCTTATTTAATTGGTTCTCCTATTATTATTTTCACAAATCATGCAGCCCTTAAGTACCTTCTTACAAAGAATGATGCTTAGGCATGACTAATACGGTGAATTTTACTTTTGCAGGAATTTGACATCACCATCAAAGACAAAAAAGGAGTGAAAAACGTAGTGGTTGATCATCTCTCGAGGCTCACCTTTGAGGACACCTCTGATCACCTGCCAATCAGGGATGTTTTTTTTGATGAGCATTTACTTTCTATTACTTCTCTACCATGGTTTGCTCATATTGTGAATTATTTGGCTGCAGGTGAGATACTGCTGGATTGGAGTGCTTAGGACAAGAGGAAGTTCATGACTGAGGTACGAAATTTCTATTGGGAAGACACTTTTTCTTTTCAAATGCTGTCCTTGCCAAATTTTAAGGCGTTGCATCCTTGATGAGGAGATTGCCAGCGTCTTAGAATTTTGTCACTCCCAAGCTTGTGGGGGCCAATTTTCAATGAAGAAAATTGCTGTAAAAATTTTACAGTGTGGATTTTTTTGGCCCACTTTATTTAAAGATGCAAACATCTATTGTCGCTTACGTGAAAAGTGTCAAAAGTTAGGAGTTATGTCTCGTCGTAATATGATGCCCTTAAACCCAATTTTAGTTATTGAAATTTTTGATTGTTGGGGCATTGATTTTATGAGACTATTTTCTCCTTCTTTTGGATATCAATATATTATTGTGGCAATAGATTATGTGTCAAAATGGGTAGAGGCAGCATCTTGCAGGAGCAATGATAATAAGACGGTAATTAAATTTCTTAAAGAGAATGTGTTATCTCGATTTGGTATACCACGTGCTATCATTAGTGATCGGGGTACTCATTTTTACAACCGTTCTTTTGAGGCTTTGATGAAAAAACATGGGTGGTACATAAGATCTCTACTGCCTACCACCCTCAGACAAGTGGACAGGTAGAGCTCGCAAACAGCGAAATTAAGCAAATTTTAGAAAAAACGGTCAACCTGGATCACAAGGATTGGTCTTTGAGACTAGTTGATGCACTTTGGGCCTACCGTACAACTTTCAAAACTACTTTAGGCATGTCACCTTATAGGCTTATTTTTGGAAAACCTTATCATTTACCTGTGGAGCTCCAGCATCGAGCCTATTGGGCCATCAAGAATTTCAATTTTGACATGGGAGAAGCAGGTAAGCTTAGAAAATTTCAGTTAACCGAATTAGAGGAGTTAAGAAATGATGCTTATGAGAACTCGAAAATCTACAAGGCTAAAATGAAAGCATTTCATGATAAAAAAAATTTGAGAAAAAAATTTAAGCCTAATGATCGAGTGTTCTTATATGATTCTAGACTCCATAAACACCCCGAAAAACTTAGGTCTAGATGGACCGGCCCTTTTGTAGTGAATAATATTTTTGCACATGGGGCGGTGGAAATAGAAAATTCTAAGGATGGTCAGATCTTTAAAGTAAATGGTCAACGCCTTAAAGTATTAATTGATAGGCAAGTTCCAGAAGTGGAAGACATTCCACTTGAGGATCCGGTCTATCACCCTTGACCACACCATGCATGTATGCTTTTCTTTATTTGTTTTGTTTCATTTTATTTTATTTTTGTTTATTTTCTTTTCCTTTTGTTGTTGTTTTTTTTGTTTTTGTTTGCAGGTTAGTTGCATTTTATCATTTTAGGTTACCATCTTTGGTGCATTGTGAAATATCTACGTCACTCATCAAATGTATTCTATTTCTTTTTAGTCACTCTCCATTCAAATTTAATTCATAAAAATTGAGGACAATGTTTCATTTCAGTTGGGGGGTAGTGGTACAAATTCAATATTTAAAATGCTTGTTAGAACTCTGTGGCATATTTTCATGTGTGAAATATTTTTGATTTTACATCGCACGTGTATCCTTTTCACATGTGTACTTATTCTCATTCATAACCATCTTCGTGAATTCTCCGAACCCACCATAATCATTTTTGCTGAAGCATTCACAGAACCCCTAATTCACTCATCCAAACTTTTTGGTAAGATGGTGGTTTGACACATGTAGCTAGAGAACTCTTTTGCTTAAGTATTCATGTGAGTTTTGGAGAACTTTGAGAGTCTACAAATGCAGTAAATTGTGATAAGCGTTCATTGATCTGTTGAACTGGGTACTTCTTTTGAGAATATCATTATATGGATTGTGGTAAAATGGTGGACATACTTAGGATATGACGAATGTCAACTTAGGATCAACGTTTGAGCCTTTCAAGCTAACCCGTTCCATCATAAACCCCTAGTAGCCAACTTTGAGCCAATAAACACATGTAGCCTTTTTTTTATATATGCCTACATTATTCATACCTCTCCATGGAGTATAACTTATACACTGATTTTTCCTACCCTTGTTACTTCCAAGTGTGTACTAGATGTGAAATTCTTTTTTTTAAAAAAAAAGAGAAAAAGAGGCATTATTCAATGACTTCAAAGGTTGAAGAGTGCATCAAGTAAAAAATGTAGTTTATTGAGAGATGTAACAAGATTCCCTCTATATGTATTTGAAAGTTTTTGAATCCTTTCCATTTTTTTTATATAGCCTCAAACCTAAGCCATGTTACATCCTTTTGTGTTGACTGTTCTGATCCTAAGTAAGCTTTTGAGAAAGCATGGTGGAAGTCTCATTTGTTTGTATTCCTATCATAAGATCAATGTTTGTTTGTTGCTTGTACAAACTTTTTTAATTCTCTATGAGAGTGTGTGCACACCCATTGTCAACTCTATAGAGACATCCTCCCATGAAACAATTTTATACCCGTGAGTTATGGAGTTGAACGTTTCGCTTGAGATGTTCTTGATGTTGCATGTGTCAAGGCTTGTGGTTAGATGAATATAGTTTGGAACACACACACACAATCTGTGGATTGCTTCAAGTGGATTGCTTGTGATGGGGTTATTGAATTCTTAAGATTGTTTTGATATGTGAATCTGGAAGATTTGACTTGGTGGCCTTTGTGTGTGATTTTCTTTGGTTTCTTTCTTGTTTCGGCATGAAAATTGCTAGGGACTAGCAATGAGTAAGTTGGGGGGTGTGATGAGTGCGCGAAAGTGCATTCTAAATACCCTATTATTGGATTAAAATGCTAAAATGTGAATAAAACTAATTAGATATAATTTATATTATTGAATTTAATATCTATTCACATTGAGATATATTTGAGCATGATTTTATAATATTTTAAATCTTAAATATTGCATTATTAGTTGGTGAGAAATAATTTACAATTGGGCTTTACATTTAATATTTTTTTAGAACTTTATTATTGGGCTTTTATATTTGTTGTTTTTATTTTTTATGGCAGCTCATGAAGTAAAAAGGTTAGAATCAAGAAGGGCTGAAGCAAAAAAAACTTGAATAAATAGCGGAGAGAAATGTTATTTTCAAGAAGGGATTGACTTTTAAAAAACCTAGTCTTTTTCTTTTCTTTTTTTTGGTGGGTGGTGGCCGGGACAAAAAGGCAGAGGAATAAATATTGCATTATTGGTTGGTGAGAAATAATTTACAATTGGACTTTACATTTAATATTTTTTTGGAACTTTATTATTGGACTTTTATATTTGTTGTTTTTATTTTTTATGGCAGCCTATGAAGTAAAAAAGTTGGAATCAAGAAGGGCTGAAGCAAAAAAGTTTGAATAAAGAGGGGAGAAAAGAATTATTTTCAAGAAGGGATTGACTTTTAAAAAACCTAGTCTTTTTCTTTTCTTTTTTTTGGTGGGTGGCGGCTGGAACAAAAAGGCAAAGGAGGGGGCTGTTTTTTTTCTTTTGTGTACTACAGCTGGTGACCGAACATAAAAAAAGAAGACGCTGATCAGAGTAGAAAAACTCCAATAGCCGTTGTTTAGTTCGATTTTTTTGGGAGATTTTTGTTGTCCATTATATTTATGGGTAACTAAATTCTCAAGGTAGGGCGAGGGATGAACTTGCACAATAGATGATATTTTATTTATTTTTAATTTATGCATTTAATTTTTAATTATTAAAACTCTTTTGTTTTATCATTCTCAATTTATTGTTGAGATTTTCTTCTCCGAATAGTCATAAAATTTATTCTATTTATGGATTCAGTCTTGATTTTTCTATTGAATGGATTAGTTCTTTGATTATGATTGGATTGATTATTTATTTATATTGATTTAATTCTTTGCTGCAATATTGTTTCCTGAGTATATTGTCATTGTTGGATTTTTTCAATAGTAATAGTGATTTGTGTATTTTAAAAGTGGTAATGATTTTTCAATGAGTTATAGTTGATTTAATTTTGGTTTATAAATCTATACCTTCCAATTGAGAATTTTGGGAATTGAATTCTCAATTGAGTTATTCAATGAATTAAGAATAATTAAAATACCAGATTTGTTCAATGGATTCCCCCGACGCTCTACTGTTTGTCAAGTTTGAGTACTTTTTTTTGTTAGTTACTTTAATTCACTTTAATTTGTATTTTAAATTAATCTTTGTTCTCTAGTGATCAATTAATATTTTTTTTAGTTTCTTTGTTCCTTCTACTATTCTTTTAATTTGTCTCTCTGTGAAATCGACACCCCAAAGTTTTGCTATAATTACTGCGTTATTCTTTGGGCGTAATCACCACCTTGGACAAGACGCCAGGCATTTCATATGTTGTCCATGCGAAAACGTGGACATATTCCCTCAACAATGAAACAAACTCATTATGTTGTTCGGGGCTCAAAAAAGAGCCCAAAAGAAAATACTTCTCTTCATCCTTATCTAAAGGTACTTTAGATAAGTCTTCTGTAGTTCGGTCGGTCGACTCCTCTTTGCCTATGGGTACTTTAGACAAATCCTCGACAATTCAGTCAAGTGAGGCCTTTTCGTTTAAAGGTACTTTAGACAAGTCCTTGATAGTTCGATCAGTTAGTACGTCTCCTTGATAGTGATCAGTTGGCACCTCTACTATTCAATGCCTAGAGGTACTTTAGGCTTGACCTCGATAATTCGATTGGTCATATCCTCATCTGTGTCTACCGACCTATCGAGGTTTGGTTGCTATTTTGAAGTTTCGAGAGCTGATCTCCTGTCTCACCCTTCTCCACCATCTCTTCCCTTTATCGAGGCCAGCAAACAAGTTCTCGAACTTACTTAGTCTCCTCGAATGATCACTACTCCCTCTGCCAAGGGAAATATGAATATTTGGTCGTACGTTGATGGTATTGTCTTCATCTCGTGTAACCAGGTTCGACCCATAATAGCATTTTATGTTGAGGTCGTGTCTACTACAAGAAATTTGGTCATGACCCCAACTGGGCCAATTTTCACCAAAAATGTGATTTTTCCCTTTGGAAGGACAGTTTTTTCACTAAAGCCGACCAACGAGGTATTAGGCAGCTTGAGATTCTCTTGTTTGTGCCCAAGCTTATGAAAGAGGTCCATGTACATGATCTCAGACGAGCATCCTGAATCGATCAATACTCTCTTCACATTATAGTTCGCGATTTGGAGGGTAACCACCAGAGCGTCATTGTGCGACTGATGTATCCCGATCAAATCCTGTTCAGAGAAACAAATAGTCTCGGCTACCTATTCTCACTTCACCCTCTTGATCCTAACTTCGAGGGATAATCTCAGCTAATCAACTTCTCTCTCCTTGGCCGTTCTTTGGATGTATGCCTTAGTAGCATTATTTATTGCTATTTGGGGATTTGTTGTAGCGTGGATCACATCGATCACACCTGCTACGGTGGTTTGGTCCCCTTGAAGTTTAGCTCCTCCACCATTAGCTCTATCATCTCCATTCTCTATGAACTGTGCAAAATGCCCCGCCTGGACCAACTCCTCCAAATGCTGCTTTAACGACCGGCAGTTCTTGGTCATATGCCCCACATCCTGATGATAGGAGCATCTAAAATTAGGGTTCCTCTTGGAAGGGTCTCCTGTAAGCTTGTCAGGCCACTGGAAATATGATTTTCCCTTGATCTGAGTCAATATCTTGTATATTGGCTCCTTGAACACCGTGTTTACCTCTACAAAAGGGGATTTCAAGGGAAACCCCTTATTCTCTTTCTTTCTCTCAGCATCTCTATTCGGCTCATCTTGTTTATTTTCGGACGAATTGCTTTCTACCTGACTGATCATTCCCCACGTCTCTAGACAGGTCGTTATCAACTTTGGCGTACTTCTCAATTCTCGCCATTAGCTTCTCCATGTCCATGACAGGTCTTCTGGTAAGGGATTAGTACAAGGGGTTCTCTTTTGGCAATCTTATCTTGAAGAAAGCCGCGACAATCTCTAGGTTATAGACTTCAATTTTGTTCATCGTATCCTAGTAATCGTGAGCATATTCCCTCAAAGCTTTGGTGCTTTTCTTCTTTAGTGTCAACAGCGCCCCCACATCTTTGGGTTGTCTTCTGCTTGTGATGAAACAAGCTGTGAATTGCTCGGCAAGCTACGCCCATCCATCTATCAAGCCCCTCGGTAGATTATAGAACCACTTCATGGCTGACTCTTCGATGCAGCTAGGAAAATGATGTAAAACAATGGCTCATTCTTTCGATAGATGGTCATAAGTTGTCCGTAATGTCGGATGTGGGAGGTCAGATATGACTTTTCATCATAGAATTTAAAGCTCGGGACTGTAAATTTACTCGGGATCCAACCTCTCTCAATCCACCTGGTGAAAGGGGAGGACTCCGTACTATCTCTGTATTCCCCCGTGGCTCTGTGGGCTAGGTCCATAGCCAATTTTTGCTCTTGTCTCCTTAGTTAGTTATTGAGCTTTTCAGTTATGAACTACTTCCAAGAGTCCTCATTCCAGACCCCTGATGTCTTTTCTGCTCATACTTTTCTTCCTTGGCGTTCTCCCTTCCACTTTATTTTTTCTTGGGGTTTTCCCATCAATCTTCTTGGCCACGTTTCTCTTTCCTGGTCATTTCCCTCAGTTTGCGCTTTAATTCTTCATTTTCCTTCCTCAAATCTCTCTCTCTAATGTAGGATTTCTTGAGCATCCTATCATGTGTGTCCAATCAGTCCTGCAAGGACTGAACCAACTTTGCTAGAGCAGGGTTCTCCCCCTTGGTACGGAGGGATTCTCCCTAATTGGCATCAGGTCAGGTCTGGTGCCTATATGGCTTGTAGCTTGTTGAGGACAACTCGTCACCCTCACATAGCTTCTTGAAGCTTTTTCCCACATCCATCCTGATGTCACTATCGGATGGGAATGATACCTTGTAGTTTGGGTCAGAATCCTGCGGGGCAGTACTGCCTACAGGTGACCCAATAGCACTCTTTAGTTTTGACATTGGATTCTTAGTTCGACTTGATGAATGACTTTCCCACAAACAGCGCCAAATGTAAGAGGTAAAAAACGAAAGTACCTCCTACAAGAATGAAGGAATGATATCTCTTTCGTGAATGAGCTTTGAACTCGATCTCCAAGTCTTTTTCTCCTACAAAATGAACAAACTGCACAAGATCGAAGTGTTTCGATCAAAGACATTTTGATGCTTAAGTCAGTAATGGAAATGAGTAAACTGCGAGAAGACAAGGAAAGTTCAGCGTACATTTCACCTTGATTTCTTATGCCTTTTATAGAGTCGTTTTTAGTTAGGGTTTCCATGATTTTTTATTCAAGGTGGTACACCTTCCCCTAATCAGGCGATTCTATTTATGAAGTTGCTAAGATCCCTCCAACAATTACTTCTACTGAGCCTATGATTATGCCCATTCATTAAACTAAGATGTATGAATTATAGGCATCTTTTTAGCACCACATTTACTATTTAAACAGCTCAGTCGTGATGTGGACCAAGTTCATTCCTTCCTTTTCGAGCTTCCTGTACAACTCGATTGTTATCTGATGACAGAGTCTAGTGATGTCTTTCTCACATGACGGGTCTTGTGACCCTCACGTGAGATCGTTTAATGTTATCACACGTGTCGTAAAGAGAACACCCCCTTCAACTCCAATGAGATCCATCATTAAATATATTTTGCTATCATTTCATTGGTGACAACTCATTATATCTGATGATGCACAAAATCGTATGGTGCGAGATCAACAGTCATAAAAGTGATTAATGAGCAATCAAAGGCAATTAGTGGCAAAACAGTAAATAAGAGTCAACACAGGAGATTTATAGTGGTTCGGTTTCGGATGACCTACGTCCACTCTTCGAACGGCGACGGTGGCCTGGGGTATTTTATTGATCAACGGTGGTACTCTGAAGAGTTTACAATGAGTCTAGAGAGAGAGTGTGTGTAGAGAGCTTGCTGAGTACAACTAGTATAGTGTGTGTGTCTCAAGAGTCATCTTGCCCTTTATAAATTGAGGACTTATATTATATAGGCTCACCAAGGCGGTGAGGCAGTGACATGAGGGAGAAGTCTCCCGTTAATTTGATAAGTACAAATATGGTAGGAGTGAGCCTCTTTGGAAGGTAGAATTACGATAGGAGATCTCCGTATCCCGAGTCTTCCTCCATGTGCTCCTATTTGCTCGAATGTCACTCTGGTGCGGAGTGTGCTCATGCTTAGTCTTAGACTTGAGTCTTGAGCTCGGACTTGCTTCGGAGTGGGTTTGGACTTGTATTGTGTTTAGTGTTGCATCAAGGCATGAAGAGGAGTCAAGAGGAGAGGTCAATGGAGCATGACCACTCTGGAGGAGGCATGGGCGGCGCCCTTGGTGCCTTAGGCTGTCTTGTCCTTTCCTTTGGTGTTTGGCCTTGAGTTGGTGCGACTTGGTGCTCGTCTTGGTCTTGAGGTCGGACGTCGGGCTCGTATTTGAATTAGACTTGGATTCGTACTGAAGTCAAAATGGCGAAGGAGGAGAGGTCGTAGGAGAGGACGAACACGGAGCTGGGCGCCCTAGGGGCCTGGGCGGCGCCCTTGGTGCCCTGGGCGGTGCCCTAGGGACCTTGGGCGGCACCTTTGGTGCCTTGGGCGGCGCCCTAGGGGCTTCGAGCGGTGCCCCTCGTGCGATCTTGGTCCTTCCTCTGTTTTTCTTGACGATTACCACTCGGTTGACCCAACTACATGGGTCTTTTGGGCTCTTCTATGGGCTTCTTCGACTCCGTTCGGATTGGACCTTAGCTTGGTAAAATCCAGACTCATCATTTACCCCCATGCTCCGAGCTCTGATTTTCTTCGAGAGGAAGGGGTCGAGGGCATGTGCTTCGTATTTACTTGGTTGAGTCAGAGCTTCCCGTATTTTTCACGGTCCTCTTTTAACTTCGGAAAATTACCTTTCGGGATCTACTGAACTCCTCGATTCCGAAGAGTGCATTATTAATATTATATATTTTTTATGCCCTTGTCTATAAATAGAGGTCACTGTTTCATTTTCCTCATTCTTCTCTCATTTGCATGTGTAGGGGCCTCTTTCAAGAGTGACTCCCAAGGAGCTTTACTAAGGCTTCATCAAGGAGCTTCAATGCCTTCATTCTCTATTTAAGGAGCTTCAAGACTATTTCACTTGTTAGTTCTCATTTTCTTCTTCCATCATCAAAGCATCCATGAGGACGAGAGGCATGCCGACCGGAGGAGTCAAGACGAGAGGAGGACACCGCGAGGGAGTGAGCCCGGGCCCGGGCGGTGCCCAAAGGGCTGCCATGGGCGGATCCCAAGGGGGCCAGCCTATGGGCGGCGCCCAGGGGGCCTGCCTAGGTGCCCAGGCCATGGGTGCTGCCTCCTCCGATTTTGGTCGTTCGAGCTCCTCTTCTCGCGGTGGACTTGATGCGGCAGAGGAACCCTTTGGGATCGTTATAAGTACTCTGAGTAGTCCCCCGGGCGTGCCCGACCGGTCCTCTAGTGCGGGAGATCATCGGAGTATCCCGAGTCCTTCGGGCGACAACCCAAGCATTGTACTACAGTCGACCGATGACTTGGAGGACACGGTGCTGCGAGGTATGTCTCTTGGTATTCTTTTTACTCTTTCTTTGACATTGTTACCTTGTTTTAACTAGGCTTTGAACTTGCTCTTGTGCGTGTTACCCAGGTGAGTCGGAAGCCGTTGGGGACCCCGATGAAGGCCCAGGCGTTGGAGTAGGCAACGGCCCCAAGGTACTCTCTATATTCAGCTTGTATAAGTGTG
>CM042200.1:7398230-7408771 GCA_023539305.1 Ilex asprella
TATTAATAAAAGATAAATCATTTATGACATGATTTTAAGAGGTTGTCAAGATTCGAACTTAGAAGATACATAAAAGAGATATAATAAACAGTTGGTCTGTTTTAACATGGATTGTACACGAATGATAGTTGGAATTGGCAGCTCTAAACCATGGATTCGAATTTGGATTGTCTATGTGATGTGTGCGTATAGTGCCCAACCTGAAGTGTTTAGTATTTGGGTGGGTCAATTTAAATTCAACAGGAGCTTAACTTGAAATATTTAGTTATTTAAATTTTGAGCAAAACAAAATATTTATAATCCAATTCAAACTTGGAAAGTTTTCGAGTTGACCAATGTTTTATATTTTAAATTTGTATCTCAAATGTACATCTCAAATTAATAAGAACCATTGGATGAATGAGTCACATCAATTTTTTTAATTGAGACCCCCTGATCCAACCATCCTTATAGATTTGAGATACAAATTTGAGATATATAGTATTACTTTTTCGGGTTATATCAAGACTAAACTTGTATTAATGAATTCAGGTTTAAGTCCGATTCTATCATAAGTTTTGTAAACCGAGAATGAAACATGATCTCAACTTGTGTAATCTTAGTTCCAAAACTTAAGTATGGGTCCATAATGGGGTAGAAGGATTTAACTTAATTAAGATTCGAGCTAAATTTAAGTCGAGAGTTTTATAACTTGAGTTACTTTTAAGTTGACTATTCACCGGTCTAATTCGCTCGAGTTGTACTCTATGCAATAGTATATTTAATTATTTATACTACTAATAAAAGTACATTAACATAAAAAAAATTTTATTCTCTGTTTTATACTTATAAAAAGTTATAAAGACTATTCTATCATTTCACAATTTAATATCTACATTATCTACTATCTCCTTATGTATTTAAATATCTCAATTACCTCTAACTTCTATTTTTATTATTTATTCTTTTTATATAAATATCAATTTCTATGAAACTTTTTGATTGATTATATTTTATCTTTAAAAAATATGCATCATTATTTTTTCAATAAAGTGTTCAAAAAAAATTCAAAAACTTTATCAATATAATATTACTCATCTCATATGTAAAGATTACATTATCCACATACATGTTTATTTTTTTTTATTTAAAAAGTTTAACCCTTTTATTTCTAAGATAAAAATTAATTATATATATAATTTTTTTAAATTAATTTATGCTACATCAATATAATTTTTTAGTTTGCAATAAACTTTTTAAGTTGTATTAAGATTTTATGTGAAAATAGTTTGTAGTTTATTCTTAAGTAAAACTTGATTTTTTTAAAATTTTGATATGTTTTAAAATATATATTATAGAGTATTGTATTAAATCTTATTCTAATTGATCTAACTAATTCTAAATTACATTAAAGTTTCAGTATAATTAAGTAATATATTGACAATTACTTTTATTTTATTCATGTAATTATAACTGAAATCCTAATTGAATAAATTTCAAAAAATTTAATTTCTCAAACATTCCTAAAAAATCACTCTCAATTACAAAATTCTAAAAAAAAATCGAACTTACTAATTTTTTTTATCTTTTTTCTTATACTTAGAATAACGAATTTTAGAAATATATTAAGTTTTTATAATCCTATAATAGAATATGAGTAATGAAAAATTAAGTCCGATAAATTTGAAATAATATTTAGTTCAGATACACATCTATATAATAAAACAAGAGTGTGTTTAAATTTTATCGCAGTCATATTTTTTCCCTTAAAACTATTACCAATCACTTACCTCACCTATCATTCATTTGTCAAACTCAAACATCAAATCGCATCACTCATTTAATCACATGTTTAATTATTTATATATTTTATCCCTAAAAAGATCATATCACTCATTTCTATCATATATTTAATCATTTAATATTTGATTAATTTCTAATTAATATATTTTGAAAAAAATTAATATAATGGGATCAATTTTTTAGACTCTCGAATTTTATATTTTATTGTGCCTTCAGGCACGGATTATGACTAGTATATTAATATATTATATCAATTTTTATATATAAAAACTATTCACATGCAACGCACGTGGTGCATTATTAATACAAGAAAGAAGTTACAAATAGGGGTGTGTGTTTGGGGTGAAATTGCCAGCTTTCTTTCACAGGTTTTTTAGCTGCAAGTTTTTGCCTTCATAAGTCTGCCCAAATTGCCAGTTTTTCGGGGCAACCCGCCAGGAAGTTGAGGTTCTACCATCACTAGTTGTGACCCGAAATGCAGTGACTCCCCCACTAGCTTGGCGTTGGTCTCCCATTTCTGACCCTAGTTCCGCTTCAAAGTCGTCCAATGCAGTTTGTCATCGCCTTTCACCAACATTGTCGTGACGTCTCCGGCTCCTCCAACATTAGATATTGAGACCAAGTTGAAATAAGGATTTTCATTTATTGTGAATCGGATTCCTCCTTGCTTCTTGCATGGAACCCTACAAAAAAAATTTAATACTTCTTACAATAGAATAATAATTTTGAAAATTTAAAAATTTAGATTAATACGTCGACATGATGTGTTATGGGTCGAGCTAAATACCACATGATAGCCCAATGGGGAGGCCATGGGCCTAACTTTTGGTTCATCACGACTTTATGAATAGATGTAGCTCATCCAATAACAATTGACTAAAATCCATAAAATAGGGTCGAAAATCTTCTCTTGTTTTGGGCCAAAAAAACATTCTAACTCACAAACACCATAGTTTAAGAATAAAAAATTCGGTCTTTGTGGTCGGACTCTATCTTCTCTGATCTCAAATAGAAGAAAGTATTAGCAACAACTGATTTTGTTACGAGATAACCCATAATGCTCATTCTTAATCACATCAATCAATTGAAAATTCAAAATAATACCATTTTATTTCAATTTGTGCTTTAATATCACATTTTATGGTTTTATAGTTTTGCAGAAGTAAAAATGTAATTTAAAGAAGAATATAAAAACTCAGGCCCCGTTTGGTAACGTTTCCGTTTTTCGTTTTTATTTTGATTTTTAGAGTAAACAAGAAAAAAAAACTCGTTTGATAACCGATTTTGTTTTTTTTTTCTTTCACCATTTTGTAAACGATGAGCGATTTTCAAAAAAAAAAAAAAAGACGTTTTCGTTTTTGAAAAACAAAAAACGAGAAAACGAAAACGTTACCAAACTGGACCTCAATTACCATATGTTTAAGACCCATTATAACCAAATTGATTGGGGCAATCCATGGGCCACAATTGTGTCCATCATAAAGCCCAACCCTATCGGTTAATCAGTCCACAACATAGCCCAATATGTCAATTTAAATTTCAGGTAGGAGAACATATTATAGATCTACACCTGCGATATTGAACAGGAACAATGCCAGCCTTGTACTCAGCAATTTGAAGAAATGCTGGCTGGAACAAGTCAAAATGCTCACGGGGCGGGTTGCACCACCCGCCATTGTCGTTTGGTAGATCATAATTTGGTGGGCAATAATTTGTGGCAGTAACGAAGAGAGAAGGCCCGCCGGGCTTACACCATTTCGGGCTGTTGACACATTTTATTTCATAACAAGCTCCACATGTTTGTCCATTGTTAAACAAAGCTTCGCTCAATGCTGTTGTTTGTAAACCGTAGCCTTGCTTCTTTACGTCTTCATAGCCGCAAGCTCCCCCTGCGGTATTGTGATTTATGTGGGTGGAGAATCAGAAAAGCTTGTTACATAGTAACAAGGGGCGGCTCAACAGCATAAAAAAAAACTTAGGCTTTAGGCCCCAAATTTTTAAAAGGCCTCATAATTTTAGGTACATTGCTAACCCCGAAAAAATTTGAATCTTTTAAATTTTAAACCCTAAAGAAAAGGCCCCAAAAAATTAAGTTCAATCAAAATTTTATTTTAATAATTTGGGTCCATGATTCAATTTATAACATCAGAAACCTAAAAAAAATTAAAAAAAAATATTCAAAAGTCAACTCATATTTATCTTTACCCGCTCTCTCTCTATAAAAATAAGTAAAAAATATTAAAAAAAGTTAAAATTAAACACTGTCTTCAGTAAAAAACAAAACAAAAGTTAAAACATTTTTCTCAATAACATTAACAGGTCCTTCTTCTGTCTCTTTCTAACATAATAACTTTAAAATAAATTAATCTTTTAAAAAAATAATATTAAAAATAAAAAGGCCCTCATTTAGTGTTTTTGTTTTAGGCCTCAAATTTTCTTGAGCCACCCCTGATAGTAATCAATCTATGTACAATACAATTCAAATTTTAATAGATAAACAAAATGATTTTTGTTATTAGCGATTGAAATTGCTTTAAATTTTAGTTTAAAATTAATCCAACGGTTAATATTAACAACTCAAATTCAATAGGAAAAATAGGTTCCTAACGGTATGTTTGGAGTGACTTTTTAAAAATTTTTCTAGAATTTATAACTTTTCATAAATATTTTAATAATAATAAAAATTAGTGTTTAGAACTACCCCATCACCACCACCACTACCACTACCAACATTACCACCATTATTACTGTCGCCACCACACCACCACTACTATTGCCACCCCACCACCACCCCTTAGCCCCACCGTTGCCGCAAACCCTACCACTACCACTTCTTCCATAACAACCACCACCACCGTCCCACCACCACAATTGTCGTCACCACCACCACTGTAGTTACCCTACCACTATCCCACCACCACCACCATCCCCACCACCTCACCACCATGACCATCATTATTGTCACCCACAATTGCCATTATCATTGTCGATCATAGTCAATCACTATAACCATCACCATTTCTTATCACCACCACTATCACCGCTTGCCCCCATTACAACTAGTGCTTAAATTCTTTTCTCTTTTCTCTATCTTTGTAATTTAATTTTGAATGTGAATACACATATGCTTATTGTTTGCCATTTTTTTTATTACTCAGTGCCTTTAAACATGAAAAATAACTAGTATTTTTATATGGAAGAACTTGTAGATGAGCGTGTCAGTGGATTGAATGTAGATCAAAATCAGAGTAATCAAATAAAATAATTGTATTTAAATTTGTATCCCAAATGTCATTTGTTATGAATTTGAATATAGATTATGGATATGCTAATATTTGATCCAGGATAATGTTACCTAATGATTACGGGGCTTGTTTGGTTGCCCTTTTTGAAATAGATGGATTAGATAAAATAATTTAGTCTAATATAATACATATGGACAAAAGACAAGATTAAATAAGACATTATAATAATACGTAATTTTATATAATGTTTGACAATATACAAGTAGTTATTTAATCCAATTAGTTGTTTGGTTAGAGAATTATTTCATCGTATTAGTGTTGAATTAACAAAAATACCTTCAATTAAGGTTTGTTACATTGATGACAACTTTATTTTATCAGTTGAGAGGTTATAATAGCAACTGCGTAGAATAATACGTTTGAGTTGGATTATAATATCATATCTCTTGATGGTATTAAAAAACATTCATAATACAAGTCTATCGTACAAAAAATATGCGATAAGTATACGTTTTTGAAATTAATATGGTATCAAATTTGCTTATCAAACAAAGTATTAGGTCTGATTAAATAAAAAATAGTACAATCAAATATTTAATTCCCTCATAGTACATTTACGAAACGAGCCCATATAGGACAACCACTCGATCCCCACACAACAACCCTTGGATAGCCCAATACCTAAAGGGTAGGATTGTGGATCATAGTTTATTGCCCATTAGGCCCAATGGATTGGCCTAATTAAGGCCCATTTCCTAGGCAATTGGCCCGCCAAATCACAAAAGAGAAAAATATGTTGAATATGAATTTTTTTTGGGGAACGTGAAGGGAGGACTTAAACCCTTGTTCTTAAGAAAACAAAAAGTATTATTGGACCAAAACCCATTGGTATGTTAAATGTAAAAAACACCAGCGAAAAAACTCAAAAAATAGATCCTTAAGAAGTGGACCAATGGTGGGTCATAAGCTGTCTCTTCTTTGGGTTGGATGGCCAATTTCATTAACCAATCAAATGGCCAGCCCACGGGTTACTTTCATCGGCTTAAAAAAGAGATCCTTTAAACAGAACCAATGGTGGGCCATGAGCTGTCTCTTCCCAGTTATTGGACCAATCAATGGCCCTGTGGCCGAGCCCACAAGTTACCATCATCAACTGATGTGCCGGACCATCGTGGTCCGTTGTTGACCCCTAGCTCTAAGCCATGTTCCAATAATGCCAGTTTGGGCTTGACAATGAAGCCTGTCTTAGCCATTAAAGGCCCATACACCTAGCCTAAACCTAAACCTTGGTTTAGATCATGCAGACCATGCATGTGGAAATTAGAGGAGTTAGTGCTTACCAAGCACGGATACAGATACTGGTGTTATATTCGATACGATATAGACTCGGGAATACGATAAATTTTAAAAATATGAGACACGAGTACGGCAAAGAAACGACTATTAAAATAATATAATATAATTTTTAAATAATAGTAGAGTTGTAATATATTTAAAATAAAACATATATTACAACAATATTAATAATAATACCTAGCAAATATTATTTTTTTGATTAAAATTGAAATAGATCAAATTAAATATCTACTATTTTCATCAAACATCATTACATCTATTAACATTCATAGTATTAGTATATAAGTTATGTAATAAAAAATATATTAAAAAAAGTAAATTTTTAATACTTAAAAGTTGTTTTTTTTTTAGTAAAAAAATTCTTGGCCGTGTCCGACTGAGTTTATTATTCAGGACACCTGTGAGAAGTATTTGTGCTTCCTAAGTGCTTACGTACCCATTGTTCCTGAGCCATCATCTCCTCCATAGAAGGTAGCATGAGCATTCTTCCACGGTCCCGGCCTGAACTTATGTTTCTTGTTCTCCGAAGGCGTTGTCGGGGGACTTTGTTTGCCGGATTTGGCATGGACATTAGGCAGCACAAGAATAAGAAGCAACAAGGTTGATGTCAAGATGGTTTCAAGAGTAGATGCCATGATGTCCTCTCTCTCTCGTGTTCGATGTTTTAAATTCTTCAAAGGCTAAGGGAATTATATGGTTTTGGTTGTTTAGATTAAGTTGAGTTTGGATGGATGAAATTGAATAGAAGAAGAAGATGTGTGTGAATTGAAACTTTTTTTTTTTTATGTCTATCTGTCTATTCCCATTTTAGTGTTTTTTTGGTAAGGAAAGAAACATTTACAGCAACAAACTGCAATAAAAGCTACCTACCTTAGCTGCCATTAATTTGGAGAATGGATAATTAATCCAGCATACCATATACCTGTCATGCAAGTGTGGTGATCTGTTTGCTACTTAGTATGGGATACGAGTGATTCTAGCCGAAAGACAGCAGTACCCAGGCCTGGCCCTAGGAATATGTCATTAATGTCGCCTAATGGCCCCAAATACATAATAAGATTTTTTGGGTGTGGGTATAATTTTTTAGACTTATTTGAGTAAAAGTGTATGAATAAATTGTTTACTCTATTAAGTACAATTTTTATAAATCTTTTTATGTTTAGGTACAAAATTCAAATGAATTAAAAATCTTTTTACTTAAACATTCTCTCTTAAATTATGCAGTTATCATTGACAGTTATTTTAAAAAATAAATATGTAAAGATTAACAATAGTAATGAGAGGTAAAATAGGGACATTAATAATCAAAACCCTTCTTCTTCGGCAACATGGTTCTATGACAATGTGATTTGATTAGAATGTCACAAATTATATGTGAATAAATACTGAATTTTCCCCTAAAAAAAAGAGAGAATTGACCAAGATGTTTTGTTAGATATTATGTATTGTTCGTTGTTGGGATGTAGGGGAAAAAAAACTTCTTTGTTTTTTTTTAATGGGTGTAACTATTTTTTCAATGTAACTATTTTTTAATTGGTGTAATTATTTTTTTAATGTGTGTAACTGTGTTTTATGGGTGTAACTATTTTTTTAATGAGTGTAACAATCACAGTCTCATGCAATTGTTAAAGCATGCTGATGTAACGATGCCGCGATACTAAATGATACAACTATTTAGTTTATGTAAACAATTGAATGACAAACTGAGTTTGTGTCATAATTTTGTGTAATTGTTTTGTGTAACTGTTTGATTTATTAGAATGCATGAGTAACTGTTTGGTATATTATAGGACAATTGTAATTAATTGATGTAACTGATTAGTGTAATTGTATTGTTGTAATATTAATATAAATAGAGTATGAGAAAATAGGGAGAGAGAGAAACTGTTAAAGAAAATATGCCCATATTTTACCTCTCATTGCTTGATTGTAGCCAAAATAAATGAAATGAATACAAAGGGTTTCAATCCATCAGCTATTTACTGAATGTCAATATTGTCATTTTGAAAAAATATGCACTTTAGTCCACATAAGATTTTGTGTTGTATTTTTGTTCAAATAAATCTAAAAAATTATACCGACTTCCAAATCACCCTAAATAATAATATTTGGGCCTAAAATTTTTTTGAAGATCATTTATAAAAAATTTAGAGCACCCAATTTTGATTAATCTTGCAATGTTAGGTATAATCTATGAAATCATTAAAAATTGACATGACATTAACGAGTTTGAGTCTACCTTTACTAGTTTTGAATGAGTCTTGGTCTAATGATACTCTTTATCTTGTGAAGACTTTATTTTTTTGATGTCAAGGTTCAAGCTCTCTTTCCCTCTCCTCCCACAAAAAAATAAAACAAAAAAAAATATAGTTTTGAACGACAAGTGAATGAAATTCTTTGGTATCTCAAATCAACTAGTCAACACAAACCCGATTAAACACGACACAAACCCAACTAGCAGCAGATTTAATTATCTATAATATAAAACATGACGACTTCAACAAGCCGATCTTACGGTCTTAAATTTATTCATCCAACGGTCAAGAAATTATTATTTTTTTCTTAATATTTCTCCCTCAAAAAAGTCATCGATTACGGCTGATCTTGTAACACATCCTACGGTCTCAAATTCATCCATCAAACGGTTAAGAAATTATAATTTTTTTCCTTAATATTTCTCCCTTTAAAAAGTTAACTATTACGGCTGATCTTAGAACACATCCTATGGTCTCAAATTCATTCATTCAACAGTCAAAAAACTATAATTTTTTTCCTCAATATTTTGCTCCCAACAGATCAACAATTACTATTGATTTTGGAATACATGATTTTCTCTTACATAATAATTAAATTGGTCAAATTTGTCATTAATATCATCTGTGTAGTGTAACATTTTATTTTATTTATTTATTTAAGTATCTCAAACTAACTTGTCTTACACATATTTTGAATCAAAAGTTTAAGACTAATTTTTTTTATCTCTTAAAAAAACTTAACGCTAATATATTCTTATAAATTAATAATTTGGTAATCACTTGTGCTAATTAAAATATAATATTTTATAAATGATATTTGTAGATTTTTTTTGATAGAAAATATTTTAGTGATATACTTTTTGATAAATTAAATTTTTAGTTTGTATTAGATTTAACTCGATTTTGATTCCATATATATAAATCAATATTTGATTTTTATTCTATGTATATAAATTAATGTTTTTTTCATTCTATAATAATTCATTGATTTATCTATAATATAAAATAGGAAAATTACAACAAGTCCCATCCGACGGTTTCAAATAGACTCATCTAACGATCACCAATATTTTACTTAAAATTATTCAAATTGAATTTGTCCTTCCTTTACTCACCTTTCACTCTCTCTCTTTGGTAGTGGCGGGGCGAGGAGAGAGAAGAGAGGTTTGGGGTCACCCTAAAAAAAATATATTTTTTAGTTATATATGTTTTATATATTTTTTTAGATTAATTGGGCCTACTGTAATGATTTATGAAAAACAAACGAGCAATGTTATTAGGATATAATTTAAGAACTTAATGATTGTGATCATTATATTGTCAATGAGTCTCAACATTAAATTATTACTGAATCCCAACACTATCAATCCAATTGTCATAATACATTAAATCCCCAAATTATATCTCAATAGCATTGGTGGAAGCAAAATTAATTAGATCAAACAAGTTGGGTACTAGAACAAAAAAATAAAAACAAAAAGTCCATACAAAATCTCTTAAAATAAACAAACTCAAATTGATTCGTTAGAATATTAGTATGATTTGTTGAAGTCTCGTTTGGTTAAAAAATTATGTAGAATTTGTAAGAAGATTAAAAATTAGAGAATATTGTTTTTATTTGTGTCAAATAAATTATATAATTGATTCTTAATATATAGATGTTATCTTATTAATTTTTTTTTAAACATACATTTTTTATGTTTAATGAATTTTTAAGTATCAAATTCGATATAAAGAAATATAAATATATCATATTATTTTTTATCTATTATACTTAAAGTGTGTCTACCCTAGATCACATTTTTAGCTCCACCACTGCTATCAAGATCTTCACTCCTCACTTCTCCAAATTAATCGATTTATTTACGTTGCACTGTAAATATTTTGTTATTTTAAAAAAAAA
>CM042200.1:7443052-7482842 GCA_023539305.1 Ilex asprella
GAAGATCGGCGAAGCTCTGCTCGAAGTTCACTAAAGCCTTAAAACCTTGCAAGTTCATCTCCAGAAAGAAGAACACACTGCCAAGGTCCTTCTTCAAAAAACTTAAATCATCTTCAAGCCATTCAAAACGAAGAACAGTGAGAAGATTCATCCAAAACATTCTTAAATTAAAGAGTGAGAGATACATTGATCCAATTCTTGTATTCATCAAAGCCACCACCAATTGAAGAGTGAGAAATACGTCAATCACGCCCCCATCTTCACTAAATTCATCATCTTTATCAAATTCACCGAGAATCAGAGGATAGTGCACGTGAGAAGCACACCGAAGAGAGTCAACACTTCATTCTTTTACTTAAAGTCAATCAAATTGACTATTGTAAATTGACTTTATTTTGTGTTAGTTCATTCACGAAATTTGTCGTTACATCAACCTTTCTTTTTTTATTTTGATGATGTAATTGTCCAACATTACATAGTTTTGGAGTTTAGGGTTAATTACAAATTATTCTCTCAAAGATCGTTCGAATTTTAATTTAAATCCTCAAAGATTAAAAATTTTAATTTGTATCCTCAAAGATATAAATATATATCAATGTGTACCTGAAGTTAACAACCGTCATTTTGCTCGCTAAAATTAAATGGATAAATTACACCAAGTCCCTATCATGTTTGTCACTTAATCATTTAGACCCTTTACATTTGAAATATTAAACCTACATCCCTTGAGAATTCAAATATGATTAAAAATGTTCCCCCAATTAGACATTCAAATAATTATGTTCAAGTGATGCACTACATTAGATACAAAGAACATTATATAAATATCTGCATTATATTGAATATTCAAATTGTGCGTTTGATTTCGAATTTTAGAATATAACGGACCCACAAAATAAATGATAGTATAAAAATTATAATTTAATAATAGAATGAAATCATGTTTTTTAAAGATTATACTAACAAATATCAATGATAAAGAGTTATGTGTTTCATGTACACAAACGTCAGGAGGTGTAAGAGTAATATTATAAATGTGAGGGAGTCCAAATGATTAAGTGACAAACTTGAGGGGATTTAGGTGTAGTTTATCCAACTAGTTTTAGATGGCAAACTGACGGTTATTAATTTCAAGTGTGCATTGATATAAATTTATATCTTTGAGGATATAAATTAAAATTTTTTGTCTTTAAAAGTATAAATTGAAATTCGAGAGATCTTTTGAGGTACAATTTATAATTAACCTTAGAGTTTATCTCTACAAAATTTGTGAGTGAGAACGAACAGATAAAAATAACGCAAAATCGAATAAATTTCAAATAGCTGTACAAATGTACAAAAATAACACTAACTCTAAATTATGAGAAGTGTTCGGATTCTCGGAATACTTTTTTTTTTTTTGGGCCCTATTAAGTTATATAATTATCAACAAAAGCATCTCTGAGGAACACTTGTTGACATGAGCCAATGAAGAAGAAAACAACTACTATAACCAACAAACATAGTTTATATTTGTGGGGTGAAATTTAGCCGCCATTGAACTATACAGCAAACAAACAAAATAGTAATAATAATTTTAAGAACTAAAAATAAAAGGTAATATAATCCCATTTAAAAAAAAACTTTTTTTGAACTCACAATTTAAAAAGCTTAACGGTTACAATTACAACAACTTTATAATGTCATATTAATATTTTGAATTAAATTTTTTTTATCTCAATAAAATTATTTATAAAATAATAAATTGGAAAATAGACATTTTCTGAGGAACTTAGCCTTGCTGTATACGTGGTCCAATAAGCCTATGGAAAAAAATAGTATAATACCAAAAAGTAGTCCTTAGCCATTAGTGTTGATTTAGGTAATTTGTAGTTATTGATCATTAAAATAAAATAAAATTTTATAAGTGTCGTTTGAAAAAAAGTGATATGATATTAAAAAATTATTTTTTACTATCTCTATTTGGCGAAGGAAAACGGACCGAACTTAGAAGTCGGCAAGAAAGACTTTGAGAAATGAGTAGGAACTTGAATTTCCCTTTCAGCGAGCGATGAAACCACATCAGTGTGCAATCATTACTTTACGAGTTTTTGCTTTCTCTTCTTTTTTCTTTATGGCATCTCTTAAAGCTTTGAACACTGCTTTCTCTATCCTCATTAGGATAGTACTTCATTTAAATTTAATAAGTGTATAAAGTATGCTCTCTTTTCCTTCTTAGTAGCTAACTTGAGAGTTCATCTTGCTCCTGTAGTTTCCTCTTGTTTTGTCTACTAGTCTTTTACACATATAATAAAGGGATAGTTGTATATCTTTGAGAGTAGGGCTCTCAAAATATGATGAACCATTCTATAAGTTAAATTTGTATCTCAAATAAAGGAGATTTATCTTAACCAAAGTCTCGAGTTCAAGTATTGAGAATACAGTTGCATTCGGTTGGGAGAGCTTTGCTACCCTTATAGTCCTACCAGGCTCGAATCCAGATGGTCTGACCCAAAAAAAAAAAAAGGTAGGTCTCATTTTAAAAAGTTGATGAGACTCACTCATCCAATGATCTCCTTCATTTGGGTTACATAGTATTTTTCAAATATGATACCATTCATTAATAATTCACAGGAAATTATAGGTTTTATTTCAGTCACAAATTTTATAAACGAATGAATCTGATATGATACGATTAATAAACGAATTTTATATGAGTGAAATTAATCTAAAGAAACACACAATACAATTTATTTATATATCAATTATACACGATTCATATAAGACACGAATCCGATATACTACAACTCATTAAATACAAATGAATCAAATATAAATTAAATATTTTTTAACACAAATTTATTAAAACGCGATAAAAATTCGCTTCACCCGACACGACCACTGATTGAAAAATTTAGGGGTCGTTTGGTAACATTTTTATTTTTGTGTCTTCAAAACATCAAAAATAGAGATAATTTTTTGTCTATGTTTTGTGGTAAACACTGAAACAAAAACAGGTTTGGTAGTCATTTTTGTCTATTAAATTATGATAATAAAAATAAAAAACTTGTTTGGTATCCACTTCAAATTTAATGCCAAATAGTAATTCAATCAATCCTAAATGATTCAACACAACACATAATCCTAAATAAATTTAATCAATCCCAAATACCCAAATAATAATACACGCATGCACAGATCTGTGTATATATGCACAACTTTGTGCATTTCACAGAGAAGAGGGAGAGAGGAGAGAGGAGAGAGGAGAGAGGAGAGAGAGAGATAGTAATGGAGGTGGGTTTCACACAAATATAGGAGAGAGGATGGAGAGAAGAGGCAGCGATGGTGATGGCGATTCGTCTAGTGGCAGCGGAGGAGACAATAGAGGAGGCAGTGATGGAGGATTCAGCGGAGGAGGCAGCTTCTGGGCTTCATACAGAGAAAGGAGGGAAGAGGCAGCGGAGGAGGCAGTGATTCGTCTAATACAGAGAAAGAAGAGATGAGGGAGAGATGAGAGAGACAGAGAAAGAGAAGCGGTGGGAGGAGAGAGGGATGAAAATGGGTTTTTATACTTCAACAAAAAAAAAAAGCTTGTTTTGTTGTTAAGATGAGTCAAAGTCCGGATCTCATTAATTCCCACCATTTTTTTGCCCGTGTTGTTTCTGTTTTTGGTGTCTCTTGAAACATTTTTTTTTTTGTTCCCATTTTTTTGTCCTTGTCTCCAATACAACGAAAACAAAATAAAACTAAAACATTTAACAAATATATTTTTATTTTTATTTTAGACAAAAATTCAAAACAAAAATATAAAATACGGGACAAAAACAATAAACAAACAGACACTTACTTTTGGAAGAGAAAAGTTGAAAAACATAATAATAAATCACCGCTGGAATGGTCGGCTGCCGGCATGATATCACGGTAGTGACAAGGATGCCCCACAGTTTCGTTTAACTGTTAATAAGCTAATCTCTCTACAGTTAATAATAATTAACAAGCTAATCTCTCTCTCTCTCTCTCTCAAGTATGAGATTGAGGTGCAAAGTGATTTTTCTCTAGTTATCACAACCATGAGATAAAACTTGGAGGTAGGAGTTTGGAATTGGGACCACTGCACTTGTCCTTGTCGGATTAAATCATGTAAGAGGATACCATTATAGTACCCACAAATATTTTGTCGATTACCGTAAATTTTGTCGTGATTTTGTAAAAATCATTCATTATAAAAATAATAAAATAATATAAGATAATAAAAAAAATGTGTGATACTAAAATATAACCAAATCAAATCTTATATACTAATTATTTGAGATCAATTATATGAGTCTATCTTTCTTATTTATTTTGGCCATGCGCAATAAACTCATTTACGTTAAATATTTTTATATATATTTTTTATTATTTTATTTAATGTTAATTTAAGTCTACCTCTACTCTTAATACATTAAGAGAAATTATATCACTTTTTTCTACTCAATGCATCTATTGGCCTCCGTTGAACATGACAAACTATCTTGATCTGTTATCTCTCAACTTGTCCTCAATTAGAGGTACTTCTATCAATTCTCTAATATGATCATTTTATATTCTATCATTTTTTATTTTTTTTACACATTCACCTTAACATTCTCATTTTTGTTGCACTCATTTTGTTACTATATTATTTCGTAGTTTTCTATCATTCCATCCTATACAACATTTTTATTCTTATAACTGTTCGGTAAAACTTGTTTTTCAATTTTATTAGTATCTTTCTATCACATAATATACGAGAGTCTTTTCTCCACTTAAGCTAATCGATATTGATTTTATGAATTATAACGTCTCCAATCTCTCCATCATTTTTAATTATCGATCTTAGATATCTAAATCGTTTAATCGTTCGTATTTTTTAATTTTCAATCTTAATTTGTTCACTATATCTATTTCTTCTATTACTATAATTGTATTGCTTGAATTAACTCCTATTTTTACTTATTTTAAACCTTTTTGACTTGAGTTTTTCTTTTCGAATTTTTAGCTTATTGTTAATCCCTCTTTGAGTTTCATCTCTACAAATTAGGGCGAATAATTATGAACTAAATATCTATATGTGATATTAAAAAATGATTTTTGGGTACACACCCACTAAATGTGCTTATGGTGTGGGGGACAATATGCCACTGAACATGGTGGCAGCAGCAACATCACAAACAGACAAATAGTTGGGGATGAATGCTGCTCTAGACCACCACCATTGAGAAATAAATGGAAAACTATTCTTATAATAGCAGGTGTTGTACTTTAATTGGTCATATTCTCCACCTCTTCTAAATTGCAAATTTTTTTTTAACAAATTGTACTTTGTACCTTCTACCTTGAAATATTTAAGTTTTTTTTAGATTTAAAATTTTTTAATTTAAATGTTTAAAGATTAAATTTATTTTACATTTAATATTTTAAAAATATTATAATTTAACTCTTCCGTTAATTGTAATTACTCATTTTGTCAACGTTAATAAAATAATTTTTGACGTAATAAATAACTGAAATTAGTAGAAGGATCACATTACAATACTTTCAATACATTTAGAGTAGAGTATAAAAAATATAATTTTTAAAAATACAAAATAATTATTTTAAAATTTTTTCGAGTTTAAAATAAGATTCGCCTTTTCTTTCTTTAATATGGCTTGAGAAACTATCCAATGGGAAGTCATAGAGTAGGGGTATAGGTAATCCATTTTAAGAAATATATTAAGTTATCATCAACTAGTTGTCATTATTTTTAAAAAGATCCTATGTGACTATGTCATGGTGTAAAAAATTATTTAGTACCAAAAAAAGTATAACTTATGTCACGTTTTTTGTCGAATTACATTTATATTAGGACTTCTAATTATATATCACACATACCAACTATAGTTTAGTTGGTCACTCGTGATTCTCTCAATCAACCTCTCTCAATTATTGCATTTGACAAGGGTTGTTCGTTCACAGCTCTTTCTTTAGAGATATTTTCTTTAATTTTTTTGTGGTTTTCTATCTTATTGTTATATTATTTCATTTAGACTTTTTATTATATTAATGATGCATTATTTTTGTAATCCATGTTGTTTATATATATAAAAAAGATATATACCACATCATATCCACAAATTAAAAATTGAGAAGTAATTTAGGGTAAATTCTATTTTATTTCTTCAAAGATATGAAAATCTCAATTTATCCTTCAAATAATTGATTTTTTCACATAATTCCCTCAAAAGAATAAAAAATATTATAATATGATCCACCATCTTATTTCCGTTTGATCGTCTGTATGTTTTGTACTAAATCAACAAATAATGAGTCACAAAATAGATGTACGACCAAACAAAAATAAAATGGAGGACCACATTACAATTTCTTTTTAATTTTTTGAGGGAAAAAATATAAAAATTAATCATTTGAGAGACAAACTAATTTTTTTTATATCTTTCAGGGACAAAATGAGATTTTTTTCCAGTAATTTATTACAATAGGGAAAGTTACAACACACCTAGGGCTTATTTGGATGAATTATGGGGAGGGTTTTGGATTGATGTTTCTAAACCCTTTCAAACTTAAACTCATATATACAAGAGATGGAATTCAACATTCAATTCGGTTCATATCCATGTTTGATATGCAACACATATACATATAGGACCCATAAATATATCATAATTATTAATAATTATTTGTCCTACAAATGACTATTTTACCCTTAATCCATTTAATTCATATCTATGTTAAAGTGTCTAATTATTTTTTATATCCTTAACCCTTTAACTCATCTTCCCCAAATTCACCCTCTCTCTAAGTTTCATCAAACTCATGATCATGAATTTAATTTTTGAGTCAACTATGAGTCGAGTTTGAAAATTTGAGATTAAATTTTTAATCCAAACATAAAATTTAAAGATCCTTTAAACCATTTTTCTTGAATTCATCTTATCAAGGGCTCGCATACCCCCTACCAAACCGCCTCCTAATTATCAAAGACCACCCAAAAAATCAACACCTTTTGAGAACCTTCAAAACTTTTTACTGTGGGGCCCAAATGTCTCTATCGGAGCGCAATTGGCCCGAGTCAAAACACAATAGATGTCCGGTGGGGTTGTCGTACTTGGGTAAGTGATGACGTCTCATCCTCTCCTTACTAAATTAAAGAGAGATTCAATTATTAAATTAGTATATACAGTCAAGACAAAATCAACTTCTAAACCCAAATTACCCTTACCTTAAAAAACAAAAAACAATAATTCACGATCAGCAAAAGTAAACAACTATGTGGGTAACTAGACAAATTTATAATATAAAATATGATAAATTTTAATAAATTTATTCGACGATCTTAAATAGACTTATTTAACGATCACCAACGTCCCCCTCAAAACGATTCACATCGAATTTTCTTATCGAAATTCATTATTTTTTTATTTACGTTTATTTAGTGAATATTATTTATTTATGCGAATCAATCTTTAATATAATTTGATATTAAATGATTTATTACCCGATGACAAAGTAATAGATTTTGAATGAGCCTATGATATGATCAAAACTAAACATGTGCGGCCCGGTTTACTTGAGAATCAAGTTGATAGATCGGGTAATTAGACCAATTAAGGTTATGTAGTAGTATTAATTTTGCCATTTTTTTTTATTGAAATTGTCTTTTTTTTTTCTTTGACAAACATGTACAAACCTATTCAAGGATCCGACTAATAATTTGATAATTTTATTTAATAAATTGTTTAAAGTTTATATTATAAATTAATTTAATCAAGAATTCAATGTGAATCACGTTACGCAATAAGACGACAATCAAATGAATGCTAAAAAATTCTAATCACTTTGTAATCTTTGGCTCCTTATGTAAATATACTATGGGTAATTCATGTATGAAAACATAGTGTAATGTAACTGAAAAATGATGAATTTGGGCGGGGGGAGAGAATTTAATATGAATGATTTTGAAAAAAATGTTGATGGTCGTTGAATAAGTCTATTTAAAATCATCAGATAGATTTATTGAACTCTATTTTTTTTTATTTTATAGATGGTTCAACTTAAAAATTTGGATTCTATACCTTCTATTACTTTTTCAAGTACTTATACCAATTTTTGAATATAGCTTTTCAATTTTGTGTTTGCAGACACTTTTGAGATTCATTCACCACTTTTTAGTAAATTTTATTATTTTTTTGGAGATAAAATTTAAAATCTTTTTGAATTGTATGCTATCAAAAAGTAAATAGGCAATAGAGTAGTGTTTCCCTTAAAATAAACAATAATCTTACCTACACCAATTTTTTTTTTTATTTTGGTTCATCAGTTAGGAGTGTTTGAGTCAGTTTATGCGTACCTCTACTAATTTTCTCTCATGTCTGGTTAAAAATAGACTATTCACGCTTGGACTAGAGTATTTATGAGGAATACCTTAAGCGATTGTCAATATTCAAATTCAAAACGTTTAAATTTAAAACTCGATCATGTCACATTTATTAAATTTTAAATTTTACATTTATAAGATTAATGAGATTTACAAATTGTCATTAACTATTCAATCAATAGTAATGTCCCACTTCACATTTCCACAATAGAAAACCACTTCACAGGGGTACAGACGTCTTTTTCACCCTTCACACCACATGCTCATTTAAATAACTATAGAACCTTTTTCAGATTTTAAGATTATTTGTGGCATGAGCATAGTTACTTGGGGTGCGAGGCGTGCGACCCAGTTGTTCTTATTTCCCAGTTGGTTACCCAAAGAAGAATCGATCATCAGAAAAACTCCCATCTCTGCAATCTTCTTTTCTTGTCATCTTAGCAGTTTTCTTTTCATTCGAGGTACCTCTTTCTGTCCACAAATACTCGTAGATGTGTCTGTACATGCTCTGTTTTTTTTTTGAACAACTAATACAAGAAGTTTAACCTGTTGCGATATGATGCGAAATACCCTTGTTGATTTTGCGTACTTGGGCTTTGCTTTGTTTATATATGCGTGTGTGTGTGTTTGTTGTTTTGGTGAAAAGGGAAGCGGGTGGGTGGGGAACTAGTAAGTAGCAGCTCATAGTTTCCTGATTTTGCTTTTCTATTACGTTTGGTCACTGAGATTTCATATTAGGAAAATGCGAGACTTCAATTTTCAGTTTTTGTCCTTGTCCTTGGTCTTCTCGTTTGGCAAACAGAGTTAACTTTGATTTCAGAGCTGAAATGGGTTCTGGGTACTTTTCTTTGTATTTTTGGGATGGACAAGTTCTGGTGATGAGAGCATACCAACGGGTGCTCTTAAAAACAGTACACACACACACACATGTGGGTAAATATCAATTTTTTTTCCCCAAAAAATTGCTCCTGGGTATCTACTAAATTTGGGTTTCTTGTAAAACTATTTCCTTGTGGATACCCATTATCCAGTGGTGACCCTTTAGTGAGTTAGAGGAAGGTTGCTACGTGGGTAGTGCTTATAAGTAGTGAATAGCAATACATTTTAGATGAATAATTTGATTCCTGGGATGACTGTGGGCAAAACAGTTCACCTCACGCGTATATTGCCTTCCCCTGTGGTTAATCCTTGTTTTGCCTTCCCTTTCTGTAATTCATGTCAACTGTGGCAACTGAATTACCTGGGAAAGTTTCTCATCAGTCCTTTGAATGCACGGAATTTCATTGTTGGAAGTACAAGGCTTGTCATTTATCCATGTGCTTTTTTTTTTTCTATTTTTTTCATCTCTGATTGCTGTTCTCTGAGACAATAATCATTAAGGGAAACTTTGTAATTTTTCATCAGTTTCCTTAGATACTAAGGAATGGAGCATGTTTCAAACACTCTCTCTTTCAGGTCAAAGAAGGAGGAATATTTCACGTTGGGACAAGGTTTTGTTGAACTGAATTAACTTCAGTTGTATTGTATTCTAGACCTCATGAGAACATTTGGTACATTCACTATCTAGTCCAAAGTGCAATCTTTTTGCATTTTGCATGTCTGCATCTGTAGCCATTGTTGACAACGTGGAAGGAGCGATTTCCTTGTCAAATAGGACAAAATCTCTTGATGCCCTATCATTTAATGGTAATGACCACCCAACCTCATTGATCAATGGTGGAATTGCTCGTACTTCTTCTGAAATCGCTGGCTTTAGAGTTGGAGAGTTCTTACTGTCCAATGGGGAATCTTATTCTGGGGCTATGCTTGGCAACACTCCTGAGCGTTCAGGGAAGTATGTCTGGTCAGATGGTTGCAAATATGAGGGTGAGTGGAAACGGGGGATGAGGCATGGATATGGAAAACTTCAATGGCCTTCTGGAGCTTTGTATGAGGGAGAATTTTCAGGTGGTTACATGCATGGCAATGGGACATATATTGCGGCTGATAATCTGACTTATAAGGGACGGTGGCGGTTGAATCTCAAACATGGGTTAGGACTTCAAACTTATCCTAATGGTGATGTGTTTGAAGGATCTTGGATTCAGGGAACTCCGGAAGGACCTGGTAAGTACACATGGTCTAATGGAAATATGTATTTGGGAAATATGAAAGGAGGAAAAATGTCAGGAAAAGGAACCCTTACTTGGATCAATGGGGAGTCATATGAAGGAAGCTGGTTAAATGGCATGATGCATGGATTTGGAGTTTACACATGGAGTGATGGTGGATGCTACGTTGGAACTTGGACACGTGGTCTGAAGGATGGAAAAGGTTCATTTTATCCAAAAGGCAGCAAGCTTGCAGCTGGACAAGATATGTACCTTGCTATTCTGAGAAAACGAGGGCTTCTGCCAGATTTAAGAAGGCAAAATCAAGTTTCACATATCCAGCATGCTTCTTCAGTAAATATGGGAAATTTCAAGGTTGGTGGGAACCGAGGATCTCGTCGTCATTCATCTAATAAGCTCTCGAATGGAAGCCTGCTAAATCTTGAGCAGTCTCGCACCACAAATGTTTCCATAGAAAGACGCTGGAGTCTTGAGGTATCTATCGAGAAAATTATTGGACATGATTTTTCCCTGGGTTTATCTGAGCCTGTTTTAGAAGATGGAGAAAATGAGGATGGCACTGAAACTCCAATCCTGGAAAGAGAATATATGCAAGGTGTTTTAATTAGCGAACTTGTATTAGACCATTGTCTTTCACCATCATCCAAAAGGGCAAAAAGGCGACAAAAGAGACTTGTGAGGGAGGTAAAGAGGCCAGGTGAAGCAATTATAAAAGGTCACAGGAGTTATGATTTAATGCTCAGTTTGCAGTACGGAATTAGGTAAAATAGCTTTCTTGACTAATTATTTTTCCCTGTTAACACTGCTTCCATAGATTCCTTTATTACATCCGTGTGTCTTTTCAAAAGTTTTTATTTGTGCAAGTCTGCCGCATAGTTTTTGAAAAAAATATATCTTTATATTTTTTCCCTTGGAATCTCATTTAATTATTGATTGCTATGGTTTTTTCTCGTTTTGTGTTTTGTTTTTTATTGTAGGCTTGAGTCGACATAAATACCTCATTGTTCTAATCATGATGATTCTTCGTGATGCACTTGTCAATTCTATGTCTAGGGTTATGTTAAGGCTTCATCTTACAAATCATGAAGGAGAATATATTTCTTTTGATTGTTAAACGTTGCAATTGTGGTTGCCGAATCATACATGGATCCAAAATTTTAACATTTGATTTCAAGTTAAGATTTGGCCATCAACATTTTCAGATCCTGGAACCTTGATAGCCGAAGCGTACAAATACATAATTATTTCTATGGTGAACTTGGTGCTTTTAGGTGGGAGTAGGTTCTTCAATTTTATGGAGTTCTATATTTAAAATCATGCTGAACGGAAAGAAAATAGGAGGATAGGTTTAATTCTTGTAGTTCGAAGTTGGAACAATAATTTTGAAGTGAACCCTTGTCATCATCATATGACAATCAAATAACTATTTTTATTTTTATCTTTTTTTTTGGTCGTAAACAACTATTTTTATTAATTATATCAAATGTCAAGATCCTAGTAAGTGCTGTTTAGCTGTCCACATTGGAGATGTTTTATCTATTCTTTTTGCAGATGTTGGCACCTTCTGAAATATAAATCAAACAAACAAGGACAAGAAGGTAGGGGATGAGTATTAGAGGGAAGTTAGAAAAGTACACAGAGTTCGAAGCATCGTTCAGGTCAACCTTCCACGACCTCTTCTTATGGCACACTGCTAGAATTTTTTGTTCATGGAGAAACCACAAAGGAAATATTAAGAGGTTTTCGGTCTCTATTTGAGAATGACCTAGGGCTATTTTTTGTTTTGTTTTGTTTTCTGGGAAGGTGGGACACCAGTATGACCTTCAATCTCAAAAGGCTTCTCCATGCAGGAATAAAAATCGAATTCATTTGGTTTCTGTGCTTAGACTTTTACATGTGTTGCTTTCATCATTTGGTTAATGTACTACTTGGATGCGACAGCTTTAGACTTCTGCATTTGTTTCTTTCTTGCTTTGTCTTGTATTGTTGTACAGAAGAACAATTTGGAAAGCCACCGTCCGATGGTTGTAGCAGAAATTTTGATATTTCTGCCTTTTTAACTTGTAGTTTACTACTTATCTTTTGAAAGAATTGATATTCAATGTTTGCTAGAATTTGATCAGATATACTGTGGGAAAAATTACACCCATTCAAACTCGAGAAGTACGAGCTTCAGATTTTGGCCCCCGTGCCAGCTTTTGGATGAATTTTCCTGGAGAAGGGTCCCAACTGACGCCCCCTCATCATTCAGAGGATTTTAAATGGAAAGACTATTGTCCAATGGTTTTCAGGTTGGTAGTCATCTTCCCCCTACCTCTCTCTCAGTGGTACAATATTGTCTGCAGTTATCAGATTTTTTTTTTTTTTAATGAAATTGCTTAAATTCATCTCACATTTGATTGCAACAGTTGTTTTCAATTTTTTTTTCCATGGTGTTCATAACATAGGATTCAAGGGAATAACTGGTTTTATTGATGCAGTTTTTCTTCACTCTATGCAAATAAACTGCTGTTTTGTTCTAAATTGTAACAGATGTACTCAAACTATGCACACTAGGGCCCAAAGTTGATAACATGGTGATTTGTTTGGTTAAAGCATGAAAATGCAGTTAAGAATACAGCAGCCACTCGTTCAAAACTATCCAGAAAGTTGGATTTTCCAACATCCCGCATAAGCAGAGCAAGCTGAGTAATATTGGCCAGTAATCTCTAAGGAAATTATGATGCATGTTTTTGTGTCACGGGGGACCAAAATATCTAACTACTCAAGATGTCGTCTTACATGCTTGCGTAGTGTTGGAGTATAGTCTAGTTTATTAGGGTTTCTTTTTCTTTTTTATCCTTACTATGACTTTTATATTTTGCTAAGACCACAAGAATGTATAAGTCATTTTTTACTATTATTTGACTATATATACGGGGCTCTACTCTTAGTTTGAGTATCCATTTCAAATATCTCAAGCTGGGTATCAGAGCAAAAACTTTAGCCTCCATCTCTAACCCTAGCCTTCATATCGCCGTCCAGTTGGTCGTTATGGTTGGATCGTCAGGACTTTATATCCGATCTCTACTTTTGTTTCTTATGGTGATCTATCTCTTACATTTCGAGCTTATAGTATGACTTTATTAAATACGTTGATTCTTCGCTCTGTTTCAGAGGCTATGTGAGAGCACTAGTGTGTTCTTGCTATGCAAACGGAGATGGACGCTCTTCAGTGTAATTATATGTGGGATCTTGTCTCTTTACCTTCAGGGGTGAAGCTTGGTGGTTGTTGTTGGGTTTATACCCTGAAGTTTCTTGCGGATGATACTATTGATTATCCCAAGGCTAGAGTTGTGGTGAAGGGCTTTACTCAAGTACCAAGTCGTGATTTTGGCGCTATTTTTTCCCCTATGGCAAAACTGACTACTGTTTGGTTGATTATTTCTTTGGCTGCGGAGTACTCTTTGTCTCTTCATCAGTTAGATGTGGAGGATGCGTTTCTTCACGGTGATTTAGACAAGATTATTTACATAGATGCACCACCGCCGAGCTTTCTTGGTGAGGTGGAGTATGCTGGAAAGGTATGTCGACTGCGTATGTCTCTTTATAGACTGAAACAGTCGTCATGAGCCTGATTCTCTCGCTTTAGTGTTGTAGTTGCACGCTTAGGGTTCACCAGATGTCATTCTGATCATACTTGCTTTATTCTACGAAATACTTCTGGACAGTGTGTCATTCTTTTGGATATGTTGATGATATTATTATTACTGGAATGATGTTTCTGGCACTGCGCATGTCAAGGTAGACTTTAGGAAGGCCTTCGATGTGAAAGACCTTGGATTTCTGCGATATTTTTTTGGGATTGAGGTTGTCGTAGCAGTAGGGATATTGTTCTTTTTTAGAGAAAGTATGTTCTGAATCTTCTTTCAAACACTGGGATACTGGGGTGCAAACCGGCATCATCACTCATGATTAATGTTATCAAAACGGGACCGGGCATTGAACCAATAGAGGGACCGGGTCAATGGTTCATTGGTTCAACCAGTGGTTTAACTAGTCAAACCGGTTTTATAATAAAAAAAATAAAAAAATTATAAAATATAATAATTTAGCCAAAAAATATAAAATATGTTAACAATATATACAAATTTTCATACCAATCATAAAATCCACAATCACAATAAAAATAAAATCCACAAAGTAGTATTCTAAATTCCTAATTTAGAAATTTTATTCAATTTGGGAGTGTGCTTGATAATTACTTACTTTCTAACCTTCTTAGGTGCATTGAATCACTGACTGCTCATTTATGTATTTGTTGACTGTGTGTATATTGACTCGGTGACTGGGTGCGTGTAGAGAGAGAGAAAGAATTGATTGCTGATGAGCCTGAGCACTGATCGCTGATGAGAACTGATCGCCTGATGAGCTTGAGCACTGATCGTTGATGAGCCTGAGCACTGATCGCTAAAGATTCAGAGTATGACCACAAGCCCATTAAAGGGAAAGAGGGATATGACAACTCCAGTAGCATCGACGTCAAGAAAAAAGAAACAAAAGAAAGATTGGCCACAAAGCCCTAATGTCGTTGAAGCCACTCGGATTCAAATATTCCAAACACTTCAACTGTTCTGTGCATCCAAAGATGAAGGCAACAAAACAAACAATGGAATCCCAAATTGTGTCTGTTATTGACTTGCGATGAAGACGAATAAATATCTTACCCACTGAGCTGAAAAGATTGACGCCTGAAGTAGAGAAGAAGAAGGGGACCGACTAGATTTAAGGCAAAATTAGGAATTTTGGGTATTTTATAGAGTGGCAGTAGAACCGGCCGGTTTTACGGTTTTACTCCGGTTTAATTGCCTAAGCAGTCCAATTCAAGAACCGGACCGGATGAGGTCCCGGTTCACGATCCAACCGGTCGAACTGGCCGGTCTGGTTCGGTTCTGATAACACTGCTCATAATTCCAAATTTGAAACTTACTACTGAAGGTGAGGAGTTGAGAGATCTGACTGTTTATCAGAGGTTGGTACGTAGACTTATCTACCTAACCAATACTAGGCCAGATATTTTATTCGTTGTCAGTCGAGTTAGTCAGTTCAGGCACAGGCCGTGTCAGCCTCATCTTGATGTACTTTATGATATTCTTCGGTACTTCAAGTCTTGTTCTGGACTTGGGTTCTATGCATCAAGATCTCAGACTGGTTTTCTAGCCTGTTATTTAGATTCAGATTATGGGGAAGCGTGTGATGGTAGATCTATTACGGGCTTCTGTGTTTTTTGAGGAATTCATCTTATCTCTTAAAAGAGCAAGAAGTAGGCAGTTGTTTTCCGCTCATCGGCAGATGTAGATTATCGGGCACCGACATTTGGCACGTGTGAGATTATCTGGCTACGATTGATTCTTGGCCTCTTCATCAATTAGATGTGAAGAATGCGTTTCTTTACGTTGGTCTGGATTAGATTATTTATATGGATGGATCACTGGGCTTTCATGGTAAGGGGGACTATCCTGGAAAGGGCTTGCTTTTGACTCTGTACTACACGAGAGGATGAAACATATAGAGATCGATGTTCACTTTCTTCGGGAGATGGTTAGCTATGGTATTGTCACTCCATTGTTTATGGGGACCAGTGATCAAGTTGCGGATATTTTCACCAAACCAGTCACTCTATCCTTTCTTTGGGACTCCGTTGTCAAGTTTGACTTAGTTGATATTTTTGCGCCTAGCTTGAGGGGGAGTGTTGGAGTATAGTCTAGTTTATTAGGGTTTCTTTTTCCATTTTACCTTTACTATAGCTTTTATATTTTGCCTAGACCACAAGAATGTTTAGGTCACTTTGTACTATTATTTGGCTATATATACGATGCTTTACTCTTAGTTTGAGTATATCTTTCACATATCTCAAGCCGTAGAAAATCGTGGAGGATACTCAACATCTAGCTAGCTTGACCAAATCGATATGTGTCTTGGTACACAAATTGTAGGAATTCGTTTTAGATTACCATATAATTGTATTCATGCCTATTTGAAATTCAACTCCTAGTATGAATTTTTATGTTTTTCTTTTCTGCTGGCCCATTCTTCTTTTCTGCTGGCCCATTCTTAAGGGAATGGGAACGAGAAACAAGAAATACTCTTTGGTCTTCTCAAGTTATGCATGAAGTTTGGTAATTATTAAATAAAAAATATTTAGCCAATCAGATGCAGCGGCGACTCGTAAATTATGTTTTTTTATTTAGAAGTTCTTAATAAAGTTGGTTTAATTTCATCTAACATATCAATTAAACATCACAAAGTCCATTAAACCTGACGTTTGCCTTCAAACTATTCTGTCATTTGTGGTACACAGAAAATTCTGCATTTGAAGTTTTACTTCACCAAGAAGAAAAAGAGACAAGATCTTTGTTATTAATCACGATAACCCCTTCTATTGACCCTCTCATACCAAATTTTTTTTTGGTTCTTTTATGTCGAAAACTAAAAAATTAGGGAATTACCAAGCTTGCATTTAACTTCTGACTTTGATCTGATGTTGTGTTTAATCAATGAGAAATGTCCTCAGGTACAATGATATATTGAAAAACTTGGTCAAAATGGGTAAATGAGGGAGATAGGTTTTCCTCCCCAATCTGATATGCAACTATTGGTGAACCTGAATCACCTCATTACTAATTTGTGTACAACAAACAACAGAACTTTAGAGCTAATTGTTTAATTAGGGTTGTGTAGCTGAGTTTGAATGGATCTGGCAACCTGAAAGAATGTTTTCACTGAGGACTGTTGTGGTCAGTAATGTTCTTTGCTCAAGCATTTGGGGCCAAGGTTTCTTTTATGCAACATTCTGCAAGTAGACAATTTGGGTTCATATGAAAAGGAGAAATTGCAAAAAACACAATGAGAAATGAATTGGAGATTGATTTTGTTGTTCTGCTAAACATCTACCTCCAATAGTAATCACAATCGAGAAATTTTACAATTGGTGGAAGACTAAAGATACTTGTACCTGAAGTCTCAAAGCCTGGCTCTTTTATCTACAGTGAGTTGAATCTCAACTCCCCAATGTTGGTTATTGTTATACTAAGGTTTCGTTAGAGGATTTCTGTTTTACAATTCAACCAACAAAATACATACAAAGCACATAATAATATTTTGTTTGGAGGCCATCTCACTAGCTTCCTTTTTCTTTGGTTAAATGTCTTTTTTTTCCCTGTGATATAATCGTTATCTCATGGAATTGCTTATGGCCAGAGAAATATGAAATGATATTAAGGGACTGATAACAGCAGTATTTACGCTGCAAGAACCTACAAGAAAACATGAAACGAGCGAGCAAAGATTGTTTAAACATGGGATTCTTATTTTTTTTCACTAAGTGGATCTTGCTCTTTGATTTTGTCTCTGTTCAGTAGTTGGTTGTTACTCATTTTCACAATATATCAAAAGAACTTTGGGCATTTCATATGAGAGACTTGAACTAATCAATATGTACTTGTTTGTTCAAACCACCCACCCTGTATAACTGTGATGCTAGCTACTCATTACATTCCTTTGGTGTATGACTGCATTAGCATACTAGTCTTGGCTGGCCTATAGTTGCACATTTAATTAGAGGATGATATTGAGTTGTGGGTTCAGGTGATAATGGGAAGAAAATTAAAAACATTCACATAATATTAGTTTGTTTATGTATTTTTATTCTCTTACCAAATTTGTGTTGTACAGTTGCTTCACCAATTCTTATTTCTCAAGACTACTTTTATAATTATATAAAAGTAGATGCGTGTCTTTCTGGGTCCCATCTTTAATATAATTAGATGCGTGTCTGACATTCTTGTTGATCATTGACTTCCTGTGTAAACGCATTCAGTGTTTAGCTGCGGATTGTGGTCACTATCCAAAATCCATCATGTCACGCCCTTAATATTGATGTTAATTAATACAAAGATTATCTAGGTCTATTTCCACTGGTTTCTTAGTTTCATTTCCCTATGTAGCTACATTACCATATGTGTTTCTCACAAACTGATAGAGTTGCAGTTTGTGACTTGTATATGTAATTATGCTTTTTCTTTTAGAGAAGACGAAACTATTAACTACGAATAAAATTGCTTATAGTTGTTATTCAGTACGATTATGTCATGATTATTACACATAAGTGTCTGTGAGAAATGAGAATTATCTGTGTCTTTGGGTCTTGGGCAAGGATCAAAATATCATTTCGAAATAGTCAAAACATCCGAAACGTTTTCGTTTCCGAGAGATCAAAACGAATCAGTGATGAAATCAAAATTCTAATATTTCGAGGTATTATATAATGTTTCAATATGTTTTATAATATTTCAATGTTTTTGCACAATTGTTTCAGAATGTTTCAAGGTATTTTAAATTACTTTGATATATTTCGATCAATATTTTAGAAAAATAATTCTTAAATTTTTTCTTTTTCAATATGTTTTCGAAACGGTCAATACATTTTCGAAACATGTGGAAACATTTTCGTTTCCTAGGTGACCGAAATAATATACTAAAACGAAATTTTGATCCTTGGTCTTGGGCTAGTTGGAAAAATTTGTATTTCAACTCTCTCTCTCTCTCTTTGGGAAGCAATCATTAAAGTCCATAGTTTTATGGTTGAGAATGATTTTTATTTGGTATTTCTTCTAACTTGCTTTCTTCTCAAAACTCAAAAAGGCCGATTTACTTATATTGTAGGAACTTGAGGGAGCTGTTTAAGATTAATGCCGCTGATTATATGATGTCTATCTGTGGAAATGATGCTCTTAGGGAACTATCCTCTCCTGGGAAAAGTGGTAGTGTATTTTTCCTGTCTCAAGATGACCGTTTCATGATTAAAACGCTCCGAGAATCTGAAGTGAAGGTGTTCCATCTCAATTTTGATCTTGCAAATTGACACGTGTTTCAGTTCTTTCTTTCATATTCTTTGTTTATTCCCCCCTGTTTTCGAAACCTTGACCTATCTCAGTATGGATCAAGCATGACTATTCCAATGTATGGCACTAGGACAAATTCATTATTTCCTCGGATTTGACTGTGTGTACGAGATGCACATTTTTCATGGATTGGCATACAAAGTATTTTCCCTCCAAATTTTACGTCGTCGATGGACACAAATACCCTTGACCCTGGCAAGACAAAAGACTTCTGAGTTATTAGTTTTCATAAAAAATATTATTGCTTCTATCAGTTGTTTCAAAAATTCTTTGATGTCTGATTGGTTGAATTGTATAACCTTTCATACCCATCCTTGACTATTTGTAATTTCCATAAGCATCCACTTGTACACTTTAAATTGACTCAAACCTGTAATTTTTCCCACATTCAAACTTTGGGGACCTGGGGTAAATATGCAGAAGATAACCTGAATGTTGGGTTCAACACTGACCTGGCAAGAACTTGAGGAGGAATTAAACTATCATGGTCTTTATGTGGCTGTGTTCAGAAAACATAATGTGGCAAAGACGATAGAATACAATGCAACTGCAAAGGAATATCATGGATAATTCACAAAAAAGGCCATTGCCTTGTGCGGTGCTGCTTATGCACACTGTACCACTGAACAAACCGATGACCTCTAGTACGGATTATGAAAAAGAATAGGAAGTCTCAGCAAACAATAGAAATCAATTGGCCAGAACCTAACCGATTACTAATGAGTTCAGCATGTTACTCCATCTGGAAAAATTACTCTTTTGTTCTATGATATTCTAGGGGCTGGGGAATGTTTTGTTTTTTCTTTTCTATCCCTCCTGCATCAGTTTTCAGGAATAAATATCGCAACTGTATTTCTTCTATATGTTCTACCCGTAGCCCAGAGAGACAAACAAACTCTGTTCCTTATACCACTGACTACTATTCAGCATTCAAGTATGTCATAGGACTAAAATTAGTTATCAGCATAGTTTAGAACTTAAGTTCAGCTTTTCTTGTTTCATTCTGTTAGTTCATCCTCTATAAATTATGCTTAGCATTCATTTTTTGGACATGTAACTATCCATTACATCTCTCAGTCAAGCTCAACTGTTTCAGAAAAGAAATCAATTTAAGTGACTTAAGTTGCTGAGGTTCTAATGACCAGTGTAATTATGTATAGGTTCTTCTGGAGATGCTTCCTGACTATCACCATCATGTGCGGATGTATGAGAACACACTCATTACTAAATTTTTTGGTCTTCACAGGATAAAACCTTCAAGTGGCCAGAAGGTGATAAAATGTGCAATTATAACCTTATAGCAATCGATTTTCATTCTATTTATGATAATAACTAACTTGATACATGTAATTGGTTCCTTTCACCTTTTCCTTAAAATTCTACAAGTCAGGTGATTTGTAACCAATTTTTTTTCATGAAACAAACTGACAAGAAAGTGAAGTGCTTGATGGACACAAGAAGATTATATGGGTGTAATAATTCCTGCTTACAATTTTTTTCCATCTGCAGTTTAGTTTTGTAGTCATGGGAAATATGTTCTGCACTGAAGTAAGGATCCACCGAAGATTTGATTTGAAAGGCTCCTCTCTAGGACGTTCTGCAGACAAGGTTGAAATTGATGAGAACACAATACTTAAAGATCTGGATCTTAACTATTGCTTTTATTTGGAACCTTCTTGGCGTGAGGCTCTATTAAAGTAAGTGGTACTTCATCAGCTATTACTTTCTTGTGGACTACCAGTCTGGTAATGTTAAGGCACTAAGCTCTTTCATTGCATATCATTTGGCCAAAAAATCATGGAGATTCCGAGAGTTTTTATTGCAGTTTAATTTTATTTTGCTGATCAATAACAGTTGTTCAAGTTGTTACATACGGACAGAAGCTGGTCTATGCCACTGAACTAGTTGACCTTGGATGAAGTAAACAGGCTCAACTGAAACAGTTTAAATTTAGTGTAGCCAGATGAACTGGAAGCTTCCCTAATACATTATTCTAATTTAACCTCAACACCATAAAGAAAACTTGTGCAAGGAGGGGGGATCGATAATATCAAAGCTTGGAATTTCATGAAAAAAAGTTGGTGAGCAAGTTTGACATCACAATATATATCAAAAGAATTATAAACAATTGCATGAAAAACACGGCACACATGTATTTATTTGTACAAAGTATTATACATTTGATATTAACTGCGGAACTGGATGGACAAACAAATATATCAAGAAGTGGTTCTAAAGAAGATTGTAATGTGCATGTGAGAGAGTGAGGGAATGAACCACCTATTATTCATCTTCCCATGCCGTTAAGTTTTTTTTTACGTGTTAAGAATAAAGTGAAATATTTGACAGACAGTCCTCCTCCTAAGACCTCCAAAGATTCTGAAGACTGGTGGAGTGAAAATTCCTTGGTAATGACTTGGTTGTGGCTTATTATGGAACCTTTTATGGCCCTTAATGTTCAACTTTTTGATACAGCCAAGAAGATATGAGACTCTCTTAAGGAGATGTACTCACAAGAACATAATGTGTCCCAGATTTATGAACTTTTTGAGTGTATGTTTACCACTAGGCAAGGCAATAAATCTTTGCCTAGACACTATGACACTTTGAAAGAATTGTGGGAGGAACTTATGTTGTATCAACTATTGAGTGAATATTTGGAGATTCAGCGGCGGGAGGTTGCATTGATCTTGTCAAGCCTCAACTCAGACTCAGAGTATGATGTCTCTAAGGATCACATCTTTGGCTAGTGAAACACTTCGGGCTGCTACAAATGCCTACTCTGTCTCCAGAGAGCTTTTTGACTCGATGGCAACCTTCAACTTCCCAGGAATCCTTTGCCTTACTCACTAGTGATGGTTCATGAAGTGTGCAAGTCAGTATATAATTAGGCTTCTCCTGGAGGATGGTTGTGAGCCCCAATCCCAATTCTGAAGTTGAATTCTGGCCCCAATTCGGTGTACGATTTGCTGTGGTCTATCAAGAATTATTTCAATTTGGTTAGTTGGTGGTAGATATAAGGGTTAGGATTGACCATTTAATGGTATGACCGTGCAAGCTTTCATCCTAGGTGTAATTATTGTGTTCTAAGGGTTAGGGTTGTATCCTTTGTTCTGCTCGGAATGTTCTATTGTTCTAGTTTATGGGAAGACAGAAATAGTGGTTTCTCTTTGGGAAGAACAAAGATTTTGGGATTCGGATACAATGTCTCCCATTCCAGATGGGCTCTTATTGATGGAGGGCTTGAATGTCCTTCAAATATAGAGCAGTGCTGTCCATCTACATCATCTTCTGAGGACATTGCTTGAAGAGAAGAAAAAGTCAAAAAAGTAGCATTGTGTCATGACTATTGTCGGTTAACATCATTCTATTGTCTGTATCTCCTTATGGAACCACTCTGGTGCGATGAACCATATATGGTTTATCGGTGTAAACAACTTGACCAATATATGGTAATAAGAACAGTAAACCAAGAGCCAACGTTCCTCTCTGATTTCCAAAAGGTACCATTATCTAGTCTTCGAAGAAATTGTCCCAAGCCTGAAATCTTTGAGGTTTTATAAGCAATTATACATATGGACATTTAGGGAACATATCGAAATGGAACTTAAATTTCGGTAGATATTAAATACTCATCTTCATCTTGTCAATGTCTGCTACCAAAGTCATGAAAAAACAATAATAAGAAGAGAACAATGTTTATCTAGAAATCCTTATTGATATTAATTCTAAGAGACTGCAAAGGAAAATACTTATCAAAAGCACAACACGACACAACACAACAAGATGAAGAGAGAGAACAAAAACTGATTTGTTATTTACAGCTTATATTAATAAGCAAAATTGCTGTTTATTGGATGGTGTTTTACTTTCTTTTTCTTATTACATCTACCTTTGGCAGGCAGATCGAAATTGATAGTAAATTTTTAGAAGAACAGCACATCATGGATTACAGCCTTTTGCTAGGTGTTCATTATCGGGCCCCCCAACACCTGAAATCTCGCATGTCTTACAATCGAAGTTTAACAGCAGATGGGTTAGGAATCGTTGCAGAAGAAGGTCAGCTCCATATTTAATTACCTTTTTTGTTGGTGATTCGCACAAGCCTTCATCAACACTTTCTGACTTTTATGTTGTATAACACATGTATTGTTTTGGTATGAATGAAGTCTTTAGATGGTAACAATTCAAATGGTGTCTGATAAAGAATGATATTGCAGAAACAGCAATATAATGATGGGAAAAATTTAAGACAGAAAAATCATTACTTGTTCTACAAAGTGAATTAGACAGAAATTGAAGGAATCCAGCTTCATATGACTAATCTATATATGCTGTAGTCCATTTCCAATATTGTTATGCCCTGTAGTTGGAATGGAATGATTGTTTTAATGCAATCCCACCCAACTATCTTTACATAATACAGGGGTTACTTGTGAATCGGTGGTCATGATGAATCCTCTGATTACTGTTATGCTGATATTGCCTTGTATTGGCTGTCTAAAAGACCTACACCACCGATTGTTAATCAGAAAACAATGCTTGACCTTGATCAGTTGGTTCTCGTCAAAGGTTTTGGACCTTGGGTCGAGCAGACCAATAATATTGGTCAATTGCTAGCTCACAAGGAAATAGCATTTTCTTTAGGAATATTGTAATGTAGGACGAATCACTAAGATTTGGTCATTGCTGAAATCCAATCTGCATTCAAGATTCCATGTGATTTGTGTTACTTACCTAGTGTCTACTTGGTGATTGTTGTATAAGTTTTAACTGTTATAAGTTGATCACAGAATCTATGGAGGATGAAATCTCTCCAGAAGGCCTTGTTTTGGTCCCTCACGGTAGTGATGACAACAGCGTTGTTGTGGGACCCCATATCAGAGGTAGCCGACTGCGAACATCATTTGCAACTGGTGATAAGGAAGTGGATCTCCTTCTTCCCGGTACAGCAAGGTGTGATCATTAATACTCCAAGAAGATTACTTTCATGTTGCCATTTACCCTGCCTGTATTTTAGGATTAAAACAGTTGCATTAGAGAAAAGCTTAGATAATAGAAGCTTAACCCCTTGGAGAATGCTCTAAAAGTTGAAAAGCTAATGCAAACATGTGGAAGATGAACTTGATCAATCTGCACAAAAAGAAATACTCAGAAGCAAACACTAAATGAAGCATCACTCCAATGAAAATTCAAGAAAAAATTGACTCAAAAGTGAGAAAAAAAATGCAGACGGTTTATATTATATGACAATAACTAGAATTTGGTTTTCCTTTGTCTGGTTAAGCAGATTCCAGATCCAGCTTGGAGTGAACATGCCAGCAAGAGCAGAGCATAATCCAGGCAATGAGAAAACGACAATGTTTCACGAGGTATACGATGTTGTATTGTACCTGGGTATCATCGACATATTGCAGGACTACAACATAAGTAAGAAGATTGAACATGCATATAAATCAATTCAATTTGATTCTCTGTCCATCTCTGCCGTGGATCCAACATTTTACTCCCAGCGTTTTTTAGAATTTATTCAGAAGGTGTTTCCCCCAACACTGTAGCAAGTTAAAAAACGCCTCAGAAAGCTTACTTTGCCTCTGATGAGAGTTTCCATTTTTTCCCCTTCCCATGCCAAACAAGATGGTTAAAACATCTCAAGAACAGCCAGACGGAATTCATTTATGATGTTTACTTGGCCAAAAGAAAAAAAAACAGCACATTTGGTGATGTATGTATTGTAGGGTACATGAAACTGTTGTCAGCTTGTATGAACCCATTGAAAATATGTTGTCTAATAGTGTTTCTTTTTCACTTTTAGTTTGTCTTTGCAGATTTTTTTTTTTTTTTTGCTTCATCACCACATAATTCCGTTTCGAAATGGTTGAAACGTTTTCATTTTTAAAAAGATCGAAACGAATCAGAGATGAAATTGAAATTCTAATAAATAAAGTGTTTTATGTTTTGATGCATTTATAAAAATGTTTCGAAATGTTTCAAGGTGTTTCAAGATATTTTAGTACATTTCGATCAAGGTCTTGAAAAAATAATTCTGAAATTTTTTAATTTGTTTTTATTCTTTTGTCGAAATAGGTCGAAACGTTTTAGAAAACGTTTCGAAATATTTTTATTTTAAGTGACCAAAATAATTCACCGAAATGAAAATTTATTCTTGGCATATACTTTTTTTGGACTTTTTTTTTTCCTTTTGACTTTCATTATTGACTTAAGTTGTTGATTTAATTTGCTACGATATTTGAATTGATTGTGTGGGTTTCATCAAATATTAGAATTTGGTGTCGAATTAGATTAATCAATAAATTGATAAATTAGATTAAATCAAATTATTAAATTAATAAATTAGATTAAATTTTCAAGTGTAAATAACATTAATCGGAGACAAAACAGAAAAACCGGAAGGAGTTGTTTGAATACATTGGTACCCGGGTACACTTCCCGTCCTTGCACTGGACAGTCGCTTCTGTTGGCGCCTATGGCATACATTTGGTTGAAAAACCTTGTGATTATCATGAAAAGCTTATGAACCGATTGCTATCGTTTTTTTTTTTCCAAATAAAAATGTAAAAGCATGTTTGATTATTATTTTTGCTAAAGTGATTTACATACATTTTATTATGTAGACAATTCATTAATATATTTGTGTGTTTACGAGTATTTATTTTTTAAGTCTGAAATTGGTTTCCAAGCGGTACAAGAAAAAAAGCAAAATAATAGAAATGTAAAACAAAGTGATAAGCTTTTTCAAAAAGAGCCTTTCTATTCAATAAGAAATGAAACAAGAAGCTCACTATTTTCACAAAACCCTCTATTTTGTAGAGTCAACCACCAAAAATTTAGCTACAATAGACTCTATATAGACTAGATAAAACAGAGTCTAATTTGCCTCTTTGAGGATCAACAGTTGACCTAATGGCCATTGCAGACCGTCGTTGAATTGTTTGGTTGCTGGTTTGAATCTCATCACCTCTCCCCTAAAAAAGAAACAAAGATTGTTGCAGACCGTCGTTGAATTGTTTGGTTGCTGGTTTGAATCTCATCACCTCTCCCCTAAAAAAGAAACAAAGATTGTTGACGAGTGTCACCTATTGCTATAATATTCAATCTTTTTTAAGATACTTTAGATGGTTAGCCTCCAAATGATGAGGGTGATAACTTTAGAGATAATATGAATGCTTTTTTAATAAAAAATAATAATAATAACTACAGAAGCTATTTTTCCACTAAAGTAGAGAACTCTACTGGAGTTACTAAAAAATTTTCATTTTGTGTTTAAACTTTTTATCAAAAAAGCTCTCCATATTAAAAAAGAGATGCTCTCTTACATTAAAAATGTAAAACATTGCATGGAGAGGCATCCCAAACATGAAATTCAGACATTATCTTATAGGTTTTCTACAGCCAATGGCAACTTCAACACCCAACAACGGACAACTGTTTACAGGGAATAAAGTAAGAGGACCAAAAAATAAGGCGAGAATCGAGTGCTTAAGCTTTACTAATCAGCTCCATTTGCCCATTTAATCAAGAACAAGACCTCTGACCTTGAATGTTTTGTTTTGCTATAAGGTGCTATCACATATCTGCTTGATGACGTAGAGTGCACGGCAAAAATACCTATTATCCCATGTTGGAAGGGGCCGGCGGTGGCTGAACCCCATGCCCCTGCATCTGTTGGCCTGGAAATACTGGCGGAGGCGGCATTGGAGGTCTTGCCATCTGTGCCCCAGGAGTAAAATTAGCCATTGAACCACTGCCCACTGAGGGTGGCGGTGGGGCGGGTAGGTGTCCACCTGGAGGCATGGGCCTAGGTCCATTTGCCATTGGAGGAGGGTGTGGTGGCAAAGACCCAGGCACAGATGGTGGAGGGCCTCTAGGAGGATTACCCATTTGAATTCCTTGTGGCGGAGGTGGTGGAGGAGGTGGAGCTTGGGGTGGTGGGGGCAAAGGCCTGGGTTGGACACCAGGTGCTGCTGTTCCATTGGCTGCAGCAGTGGGTTGGGCTTTGTTTGTTTCCAGTGGCTTAGATTTGAAGTATAACTGCAACTGCACATTGATTCATCCCATAGATGATAGAACTAGGTCAGATCAAATTCACAAATAAAAACACCACCACATAATTGTAACAGTAACAATGACAACAATAATTAAAAACTTATTTTTAAACCATACACGACAGAATATGCCAGGGGAGGTAGATTGATCCAGCCCAAAACAGATAGTAGGCGGGGTTTAGGTAAAATTCATTAAAGTCAGTAATGTTTAATTCATGTTAGCCAGGAATGAAGACCAAGAACCGGCCACCAAATTTGCTGAACAATTTTGGGGGATTAAAACAAACTTCCAGGCCCACACTGTGCCAGTGAACTATCCAGACCAGCCACCCCCCACCCAATACACACACACCCAAAAAAACACACACAAAAGAAAACCCCCATAGTGGAGTACTTTGGCTCACGATGACAATGTAACAAACTGATCTAGGTTTTGAGCACAATAGCATGTAAGTACATATATACGTAGTTATTTCGGAAGTCATAGGGGGAGAAGGTTAAGTAGACAAACCGTAAACATTTTTGAGTCTGGATCCCAATGAGAGAAGAACTTGGAAGTTGATTTGTCAATTTCCGTACTTGGAACCTGAAATATACATGTGCATGGTCACATCTCATTAATTACCAATTCCAACCTTACATATATGCACACACAGAGAGTTTAGCAGTAACTAAATGACCAAATTACCTTGAAAGAGATGATTTCGTATGGTTCAGCCGCAAACATAAGAAACTGGTATCTTTTATCAAAGGATTGGACTTTCTGAAAACGAACAAGTAAGACACTCGAAGATTAGGACACTAGGCTATCAGAAGAAAGTAAAGAAGCAATTTGAATTTAGTTCTTTACAGGTACAAATAAAGTAGAAGGCCATTTAGAGGAAGAGGAACAACAAACAATAACTAGTCTGTAAAAGTGTACTTGAGCATGAGACTTTGATAGTAGCATAGCACACCTGCTCAAAAGATGACATAAAACGATGCCTCGGCTTAGTATTGTCTTCAATCTCAGGATATTCAATCTGCAATAGAACCAAAGTAAACCAGAGGGGGGGGAGAAGGGGAAGAAAAAGAGAAACTACTACATGTTAACTTGTATCTGTGCTCTTTTCCTAGACATGTTCGTCTTTTATATTCGATGTCTACATATTGAAAGCCCAGCTCTTTGCTACACTTCTTCCTTCTTTTTTTATTTTGGCCAAAACTCACATTGACAAAAGACAAAGAACAAGAACGACCAACAAGATCCTTTGAAGCTGTGATCATTAACTGAAAGAGACCGTCCTCTCACTCAAGTTTTTTTTACTACCTTCTTTACCTCGGAAAACAGTTAAAACGACTTCTCACCTGATTTTTGAGGTCTTGAATAAGTGGCCATAAGATTCATAACCATGCTCGTTCCTTCAATGACTTCAACATTCTTCAATTCTCCTTCAATATGGAGATTCTCAAACACACTGGCCAAGTCATTTTTTATGCCTTTCATTGAGCCTTTTCTGATGCCATTACTATTCTTTCACAAACTTATCCAGTAGTGGAATTCGACGATTAACTATCCCTGAATGGTTTCTCGTATGTTTGTGTTTGAGTTGGTTGTTTCAAGTGCTAGGAACTACAATTTCTATATAATTCATTGGATTACAATGCCTGTAATGGTGAAGTCGATGCAACCCATTTCATATCAGAAATCAAGTCGTTGAGTCACGCATTAGGTGATTTAGTTTAGTCCACGAAGATAAGTTCATCGGGTTTAGCTAACATGGCTTGTTTCTCTCTCAACTCATTTTAAAGGTATCAACCCGCTTTTTCCTTGCATCCGAGGGTTTGACAATCTATTTAGCAACTTAAAGAGACGCAAATTCTCTAAAATTAGCACCATGAAGAACTGCATGCACATGCCTAGTACTTCTAATAACAAGAAAAATACTTGATACACATTTCTACTGCAAAGAAAAAGATCCAGACCTGGAAGAGAAGAGACCTCTGCTTTGTCTCTGGATCAAACTGCTTTGTCACTCGGTAACCAGGCCTACCAATTTTCACTGCAAGCCAACAGGAAATAAGATTTACGACATGCAAATTAGGAAGTGAGCATCCAATCACTCACAACCCATGATCAACATATTTGAACCATAAATTAGGTATCCAATTGAACAATAACAACACAATAAGTCATTTCTATCATTGTTGGAACCCAATTATTTTACCTGATTTTCGGAGAGTGACTTTTCGCTTGTGAGGCTGAGGCTGAGCTGGTGCTTCCTTGGCCTCGCGAGCAGCTCTCTTGGCCAAGTTTGTCTGGTGCCGCTTTCCCTGTGTATGGGCCAAGTAATTCCCCTCATTGTTGTGCAGTGTCAAACAGAGCTTGCACTCATAACTTCAAAATCCCAATTTTCACAACAAAATCAATTTCAACTAATCATTTAAACACACACAAATAGAGAGAGGGAGAGAGAGAGAGAGAGAGAGAGAGAGAGAGGGGTAATTGGACCTGCCGAGATGGTTGCGCATGAAATAGGGATCTTTGGCGAGATCGATGGTTTCGAGGGCGAGTCTCCGCAACCGTTCACGGCGGTCGACGGCTTCGTTCTGGGCGGAGGCGGCGCCTCCGCTACCGGGCTTCGAACCCCATTCTCTGTCCATCTCTTCGTCTCTCTGCTTCTCTACTCTCCCAGTCCAAGAAAAAACTTCTCTCGTGTTCTATGGGAAATAATACTGGCGAGAGAATGGAAACGAGTTGAAGTGTCGGTTGTATATGAGTCGGGTTTGCTGAAAAGTGTTTTGGTAATAGAATGTTCCAATTCCAACCTAAACCTCCGATTCAAATTCTCAAAATATATTGGTCGAGGTTATTTATACTTTAAAAATATTTATTTTCACCCTATTTAATTTATCGGTATCAAAATACTAATCCCAATTTTTTTATACTTATTATATTAGTAATTAAGTTCACTTCATATTACATACACCTTTTTTAATAAGTAAACTCACTTTCTATTTTATTGTAATTATGGTTTCACTCTATTTTTTTCATGTACTCACAAAAATACTTTTTCAATATGAATTTTTTCAGTGAGATACATGTTAATATTACTTGTCAATTTAATTTTATGTTTTGATTTCATATTTGTTATATGGATTTTCATTATTTTCGCTTTGTTTTGATATCTTTGTTAAGTTTAATAATTTTTTATTTAGAATTTATATATGTGTATATATACGTATTGATGGAGTCTCGAAAATAACGGCCTAAGTCCAGTTGGAATGGGGTTAATGAGTTTAGCAAAGTTATGACTATCTATGGTTATTCGATAAAAAGAAAGACGCATAGAAGGTAAGTGGTTCGCCTTAACTGGCGAGCTGAGGTTATGTCCACTGTAATAGAGTTTCTTGTTTTTTGGGGTTATATATTGATTCGTCGGTGAATACAGTCAAATTATAAGCAATGGGCCATTACAAGAGGTTACACTTAGCTACCTTTATTCATAGGGAAGATGTTGTCCAAAGAGAGATAGAGAAGAAGATGGACTCGCTAATCAATCCCAAGAAGAGTATGATTCCCCCTTGACAAGATAAGACTGTTCCATTTATATCCGTCGTCTCTTAGGGTTTCTGACGGCACCTCCTGTTCGTCTGCTGATTCCATGAGGACCTCTTGTCCTTGTCCTACTAAGACCTATGCTAGACGGCGATACTGCTCCCACTATCTCTGGGTCGTTCCGCCCCCACCACTCCCAGCAGGTGAGGATAACTGTCATGGGTGTCAGATGTGGTCCCCCTGTCCTTTGGGACACGTGGCATGGTGGGCCGCTTCAAGGGTTATGGTCCGTTTGGTAGGAGGGATGGAAAATTGGAAGAATGGAAAGTTGGAAGGAATATATTTTCCTTCATTATGTTTGGTATGATGAATGGAAAATTGAAGGGATGCATTTTCTTTTGTTTGGTATTGGATGAAAAGGAAAAATATATATATCAAATTTACCATTATACCCTCACATCTAAAAAGTTAAATTTTCTACTTGTACAACATACATCCCCTCAAACCAAATTCCAAGCTTGGATCCTATATCAAATGTTTTTTTTTTAATTAAAGAAAGAGAAATTTTATTGGATAAGAATAAATAAAAATTTTAAAGACAGCTTAGATCCTATATCATGTAGTGTTTTTAATAAACTCGACAATACAAGGAAATTTTATTGATTTAAAATTGGATTACACCTAACTAGTGGGAATATCGCTCGATGCAATCTAATTACATGAATATAATTAAAGAAAATAAACCAAACTGCATGATTTTTTTAAAGCAAATTTTATTGATAAACTTCAAAATTTACAAGAAGCAAATTTTTACAAGACATAACAAAGTCAAAAGATAGCTTTAATCCTTCAAAACATAACAAAAGAACAGAAAACATCCTTAGCAACATACAACCCTCCATTCCAACATCTTTCTTGTGCCACACAAGTAAAGATGTATTAGAGCATCCATATATGTAACACAAGGCTGAAACCAACCAAACACTCCCATCAACCTTTGTCATCCAAAAGACCAAAAACCATAAAATTCTATTTTAACAACAAAAAAACAGAAAACTGTTACAGGAAAAAAATAGATTTTCTGTATAACAGAGGTAGCATGCTGCGAAAATACAGCAAAGTTGATTCCACTTTCAAGTTCTGATACTCCTAATGGATATGCATGACCTGTGGAAACTTTCAGTGAGGGGCTAGTCTAATACTTGAGGAGCTTTTTCCTACATCATAAACAGTAGACATGTAAGATAAATTGCTCATCTTATACTCATGAGTATATTGAAATTTGAATAAAAAGTTTTTTCAATATGTTACCCTCTATGGAAACTATTTCTTTTCAAGTGCTAGATCCAGGATGCCCTGAAGATTCCTATTAGTTGCCACACAATGATATCCTTTTAGTTTTTTGATATTCAAAAAATTTATGATCATGTACCAGCAGTTTTTGGGTTTTCCTATCCTCATGTCTCAACAACTATTCTTCTGAATATGACATATTCAACATAAAGTCTACAATGGACCTTCTAAAACAGTGCCTAAGATGAGACATACTTGAGTGCGACAAAGTTAAAAAAAATTATATTGCTCCTACGCGGATCAAGTTCTAAATGATCAGGCAAGCTAGAAGAATTACAGGAATTACCCTTTGTAGCATCGACCGTGTTGAAATCCAGTGTCCAACATCTAAATCAAACATTTCAACATCTGAAAGCATTCAATCCCATTCCCACCTCCAAGCACAAAAATCTTGCCATTCAGAGTAGCAGCTGCTAAGCCTCCCTTTTTCTCATTTGGTTGTATGACTCAACTTCAGAGAAATCAAGAAGCAAAGTCAGAAGCAAATTGTGTGTGTGTGTGTGTGTGTGTGTGTGTGCGAGAGAGAGAAAGAGAGAGATCAAGTGATACCTATGTCATACCAAAAAAAACCATTTCCACCACCAAAAACATAAAGCTCTCCATTCATCTTTGCAACTGAAGCATAAGAGGTACGAAACATAACGATTAGAAACACAACAAATATGCACCACTCTTAGCGAAACCAAATATACATGCCATATTTATAAAACACAGGACATCAGTCAATGTCATGAGTATTATACTTTCAAATTAGTCAGATATTCAAAGGAGCAAAAAAAGATAATAGAAGTCGACAATGAAAAAGAGTAGTAAAAGAAGACAACTAAACTGCACCTAACATCAGCTACTACCTCATTAGCATTATGCAAGTGCTTAAGTTATGCAAGCAATATTTAGGAGAGAAAGCCAAGAGGCAAGATGAACAACCAGATGGAGACACCAGAAAATCTCCATGAACAGACAAAAATGTCCTGCAAACACTCATTGAAAACCAGATCCAAGAAGTTAGATGAGCAGCCAGAATGGGAAGGTTGCCTTACAAAAATCCTCCAAATACAGAACACATTTGAGCAACCTCAACAGAGAAAACAGAGCCTATAAACCTTGTCAAGTAACTGCCCCAATAATACCAGAAGCATTCTGTCTGATCAAGTTCCGAGAAAGAATAGAAAAAAATCTTCCGAGAAAGAGTCCACAATTTCCAAGACCATTTAGCATTCTGTTTGATCAAGTTCACAAGAACCTGAGAATCTGTTTCTATGATCAAAGGATAGACTTCACTTCAGCAGCACAGCAACACAACAACATCAGTCAAATAGGCAGTGTACCTCTGTGAACCAACCTCTTCACCCTTGCAACAGGCAATTGAGTCTGATCCCATTGCAAGCAGTATGTGCATCACATCACATCTACAACCATCATGCAGTGACCAATACAACAGAAAATATGAATTGATCATGAAAATATTCCAAAAACATTAAGGGCATGAAATTGTAGCAAAACATATATGAACTAAGAATGAATTACGAGTGGCATATATAACAACTTAAACGGTTCAACACCAAGGACCCATCAACCAGTACCTTATATAATATTAAGACCAAAAAGCAGATAGTTGTATTTAATTCACACTTTACATTTTTTCTTTCTAGTGCGTTCATCAAATCTTCTTCTAACAAAATTCACCAACTAATCTACCAAAATATGGTGGTGTTTTATCACAACATGGAGACAAAAGTCAGATAAATAGTACAGTACGCGCATACACACACATAAACCAGCCCTATTATGCCCCAAAAAACATCGATATGACAGACCAATAATCCTTCAAGAGTTGTCTGATCTACACATAAGTTTGCTCAAAATCTCCCAATGACGGTTTGACGGGACTCCAAAGAATGCTCTCATGTTTGCCTTACTCTTGATCAAGAAGAGAAACGCATCCATCTGTAATGGTTCCGACACTCCAATATTCACTAGCTCATCAAATATTTAGTCCTCATTGTAACAACGTGGACTAGCTCGCTCTGCAATAGCTATTCCCTTCTCAGCAATAGCATTTCCTTCCTTTATTGCCTCTGCGACATTATTGATTCCACTATTGAGGATTTCAATATGCTTCTCAAGTATATCCACAAAGTCAGCCTTTCGTTTAGAGCTTTTGGATGAGGTAGCAGTTTGTGAGGTAACTTGAAAAGGTGGAGAAATGGGACAAGTTGAGTCAAAGTTGAAACTACTTTCATCAACCCCATCATTAAGATCAAAGGGGATACCACTTCCTTCATTTTCCCATTGACGAACTTTTTCTTTTGCACTCATAGCACCTTCACCATTAGCTCTATCCTTCGCAAAAAGATCATACAACTTGTCATAATGGCAAATCTTAGTATGCCTCCATTTTGCAGCAGCTGGTTTTACCTATGACATGAACCAAGTACAAACCTACGAGTTACCCACACATGTACTTATATAAAGAGAGAAATTGCATGATGCATTAAATTTATTTCAATATACCTATATGAGCTCCTTCCAAACTTCATTCTCGGCTTCCCACAATTGTGTTTCCAAATTCCATGCAAATCCACTCATTGTCAAGCCATTGAATAGTTCATGACATGCAAAAAAATTACTCTTTAGAGTTTTCATGCGATTTTTCACATGGTCCTTCTCAAACGGAAATTTGAGTTTTTTAGTAAGTGTTTTAACAATATTATTAAACGTAGTGGTTGACCAAGTGCCATTAGGCCTATTTCCTTTCAGCCGCTCCTCTAACAACGCATCAATCAATACTCCATCCTAATATTCATTCCATGTCACGTTATCCTTCTTACTATCCTCAATATTGTTGTTTTTCTTTTGTTTTTTTCCCATCAGTCAAACTGCAAGTTACAACAACATATGATCGATAAAATAATCTAATTATTAATTTTAAATTGAATCAAATCACAAATATAACACATATAACAATCATCAATGTTGGGACGAAGGACAACATAATAAAAATATAGTTCATACAATATAATTCTCAAAACATAACTGAAAGTTTGACATCAGAATAATAAGTGAAGTAATATCATCCAATCATTACTAAGTTGATAACATTAAAACTGCTACATGCATAAAATAAGAGCATCATGGCATATGAAAGACGTAGTCTTGCCACATCATAGCTGCTATGGAGTCCCTAATAATTGCGCCTTGCCTAGCATCATGATCGTCATTACTTGTGGAAGAACCCTCCTCAATCTGAACCGTAGCGTGCCTAAGCTCTCGATGAACTTCTGCAATTAATCTTTCATCCGGATCAACTCCCATTAGATAATTATGCAGGATACAACAAGCTAAAACAATTTCAGTAATCGTATTAACAAGATAATGGGCTTCTGCACCATTTCCAATAATAGGAAATCGTTTTTTTAGCACCCCAAAGGATCTCTCAATTACATTCCGCAGTGAAGAATGTCGATGATTAATTAGTTCTTGAGGATTTTCTGGAGCACGTGTGGAGTATTCTTTCAAATGGTAGCGCACACCTCTATACGGTGCAATTAATCCACTTCTTAACATGTACCCACCATCCACTAAATAATATTTTCCTAGAAAATAAAAATTATCAAGTAAGTTTTTAAACACATAGCTTAGATCTTAAAAGATATTATAACTATAATATGAAATTACCTCGAGGGATTATAAGTTTATCTTCTCTAGTTAAAGCATTCTTTAATATTCTTGAATCAGATGCTGTCCCTTCCCATCCAGGCAAAACATATGTAAATGCCATATCAAAAGCACATGCTGCCAATATATTTTGTGTTGGATAATTTTTTCTCCCTCGATATCTTGGTGCATCAACTTCAAACACTTTCACACGTATGTGTGTCCCGTCAATTGCACCTATACAATCCTGGAATGTATACACTTTTTAGATATTAATTTATAAATAGTAGTATTTTTTTCCTAAAAAAAGGAGCAAAATTGTATTTACCTTGAAGTATGGATAGTATCTATGATTGTGAAGTATTTGCGGAGGGATCTCTGAACCAGTGGGTTGTTGTAGAAATTGATCTTCCAAACTAATGATGGCTCTTAAAACATCATGGAAATGACGACTTATAGTCTCGGCAGATCGACGAAAAAAGAACTGCATTTCACGGTTAGTGACTTTATGTGCAAGTAAATAAAGAAATTTGGCCAATTGTTCTTCAACAAGAGCATTCTTGTTGTCATGAAGACGACCTGTGCCTCGTAGTATCTCACACAACCTAACAAAAGCATCTGGGCTCATGCGTGTGATGTCACGACATTTTTCATTACTAGTGAGTTGTGTCATGAGTTCTTGCCTGACCTTAGCTCTTTCTCCACTATTTTGGGTTATTGACCTATCCACATATTGTGAATGGTATGCCATCTCGACTAAGTAGAAAATATTGACGACATAGCAAACAACTTGAACCGCAGCCATACGTCGTCATTGTTCCCAAATATTTAAAAAATGTGCAAGAATATCCCTGCAATTACCTTCCTCATTATCTTCTGAATCCACTTTCCAACTTTCTTCATTGTTCCATTCTGGGCTTTCTTCTTTATCCATTTACTAAATTTATGTTTGGGTAAAATAAACAGTCAATAGAAATACAAAATGTCAAAGTTATAGAAAAATAAGCATTAAAAAAATCAAAGTGAATGAAGATCTAACCAACTCACATTATAATATTAAATCAATTATTTTTTTAAAATACTCATATTCTCTTTTTAATGCCATCCAAATCCATATCACAAAGAGGGAAGGTTGTGTACCACTTCAGTTTCTCAAACTCTAGCCAAAGCATTATACCCTTAAAAGGTACAACCTTCAAAACACAACCAATTTTCTTAATGGAGTCATTAACTAAAAACTAGGACTATTAATCGAGCCAAGCTAGTCAGGCTCTACTTGGATAGAACTCGACTCGTGTTCTAAACGAGCTGAGCTTAAACAATTTATAGTGCTTATTTAGAAAAGAAAGAAATGTCCGTTGGCCTGCTGCCTACACCAATCATGCAGCAATTAAATTATACATCTTTTCTAGGTGCAAAGCATAAAAGATTTGAAACTGCTTCTAACATCTTATGATAAGATTAGAGAAAAAAAATCTTGTGATTATCACTAGGAAAATCTCTCGAACTATAAATCTTGAGACATAGCCGGTACTCCCTCCTTCTCTCTATCTCTCTGTATTGGTTTTGTTTTTGGTCATGCTCTGTGCTGGATAGATAAATTTTTTATGAATTCTTATGATTTTGTATGAATTCTTATGAAGTTGATTTCAAGAACTATGCAGTTAAGTGCATATTATTTGATTTGATTAACATCAGATTAGGCAAATTGTTTTGGAATTGAATGTATTAGTTTGATAAATTTTGAGTGTTTGTTTGATTTAATATATATTAAACATGTCATTTTTATAATTTTTATAATTTTTTAGTCTATTTATCATTATTAATAATTATTTTTTATTTTTTTTATTATATCATCGGTGCGACCAATGACCCAGTGATTGACCCAATAACCCATTGACCCGGACCTTTCTCCGGATTGATGTCCGGACCAGATTTTAAAACTATGATTTATAGTAACTTAAGGAACACATATAATGATGTAGATATGATCTTTTCTTAACAAGTTAAATTATAAACTCGTATGATCATATTGCAAAATATAGATAATAAATGTAAGTTTGACAAATATGAGATGTAATATAATTACACACGTACTTTTTATTTTTTGATGCTGTCTATTTTTTTTATAAAAAAAAAATCACGTGCATTGCAGGGGATGAATTTGTAGTCCAAATGAAAAGAAGACGTTACTTGATGTACATGAATTTTAATTTTTAACAAGAATTCTCTTGGCCCAAACTAATATAACTCATTGGATTTGGTGTGGTATTCGGTTTAGGGTTGGGTTGGTTTTAATTTTAATGGAAGGGTAAAATAGTTAGTTTGCACCTTTCGCTAGGTCCGTTAGTTTTGTTCAGCTTCTTCCCATGGAACTATTAAACCCACAATTCACATATTGGAACATCAAGAAATTAATGTCTAAGGTTGTATATACTTAAAATCATCACAAGCAAGAATAGGGCAACCCCAACAAACTTCAATCCAGCTTCAAAACATATTTGAATACTCTATGGTTTGGCATAAAAAACAACACTCAGGGAGTTCTATTACTGAAAGAAAAGATAAACATATATAATCTTAATTAGATCCTCCCTGATTCATCAATTGGGTAAAAAGGTGAGCTCCGACAATGAAAAAGAACTAGCTTCGACCCATCACCCATTCAAGTTGAATGATCATTTTTTGGCAATACAGCATAGAGATTAGCAAAACTACCTCTTTATGTACATATATCAAAGCTTTGGAGTTTGTTTTCGCACATACTTGCTGTTTTTTGCTTCTGATGCCTTGGAGTCTGATGACGAAGACGACGATCGGAATCTTCAAGCTTTCTCTCTCCAGAACTCAACGAACGGAATCTTTTGGGTTCTCTCTAGAATCCGTTTTCTGTAATAGGAAAAGAACAGAAGAGTTTGCAACTTTTGAAACCTAAAGAAAAGCCCAACAATCAACCGATCACGTTGAAAGAGAAATATCTTATCCCGTTCCGGTTGAAGTCTTCTGTGTGTGTGTGTGAGAGAGTGAGAGAGTGAGAGAGAGCTTCCTGTTCCCGTTGAAGTCTTTTGTGGGTATACAACAAATGGGTTTTGTATGATGAAGAAGGGTAAAATAGTCAATTCACAAAAAGCACAGCTTCCCTCCAATTTTTCAGTCCATTTTTCGCCCAAAAACGGGGGGAAAAAATTTGGTGGGCCCAAGGGAAGGCATTTCCATCCCATTTTCCCTTCCATTCCATTTTCCCTCCGAACCAAACAATGGAAAGTCTAGCCTTCCCTCCCACTTTCCTTCCTCCATTTTCCATCCTTCCTATTTTCCCTCCAACCAAACAGAGGGTTAGGCTTTGACTTCTCCTTCCCTGATTCTTTTGGTTTGGGCTGGAGTGCTGGTCTATTGGGCTTTCCCCCTTCTCCTCCAGATGTGGGCTAGCAAGGGACACTTCCCTTGGGCCAATAGGCAAATCAGGGCTATTGGGCTCCAAGGTCATGGCGGCCCGTATTTGCAATTCTTGTCCTCATCACGTATAATTTCAAATTATTTGTTCTTTTTTATCTTATTAAGGTTTTGCATCCATACTTGATAAGCCCAATTCTAACTAGGTCAGACTTAGTTAATGGGGCGAGTCCAAATTAGCTACAAGGCTGGTCAAGCCAAATTCATCCAACCCGGTCCTGAATTCACTAAGTCCAAAAAGATTATAACATGTGGGGAGTAATCATCGGGATACTCACTCTCTAAGATCAAGA
>CM042200.1:7492842-7526570 GCA_023539305.1 Ilex asprella
AAAAAGGAGGGTTAAAAGTATGTCAAATTAGTTGTAATTATCCCTTAGTAAGCTTTAGAAGCCACCCAACTCTTTCAATCTATGACAATTGCAAACAAAAACACCAATCTTGGTTCATTCCAATTCAAAAATTGTTCAAATTGCTTAATTATAATATGTAATAAAAATTTAACTGAAACTCTTTTTATATCAAAATGGATCCCTTTTTATAATATACTAGTTGTTGCACACGTGCGTTGCACGTAAAATATTTTAGAAAAAATAAGTTAAATTAAGAGGACACAATATGCAATCTAGAGAAATCAAATATTGAAACAGTCCAAGCATTAATCCTCGTATAAATATGAAAGGCCCAACGATTAAACAAATTCAATAAAAACGTGAAACTGTACAAGAAAAAAAACTTAGTACTCCTAATTATTTTGACAAGGAAGGTTACTTATTCTTAATTATAATTTGAAAACACAAGACACATCAATACAATTGTGTGGATGGACAAGGATTGTTTATCCATAATTGTTAAGATTACCTAATTTACCAACTCTACTGTGAGGTGTATTAATTGGTAATGAAGAGCGTCTAACTTCTATGATAATTTCTATGCAGAATACACAAAATATCTGTTTAAAAATTTTCATATCCTGACAAGATTGATAATGTATATCTTCTAAAGGTTAGAAAACAAAACAATCGTGTGTGTAGTTAAAAAAAAAATGCTCAAAGACTACAACTAACATATTGGAAAAAGTCTAAAAATAAATTAGGGCATAAGTGTGCATTGGCCAAATTAGTGCTTTGATTTTAAGTTTGTGATAATGTATTTGTTTTATAAAATTACCTAGCTCAAAATATTAATAGTTCGTTATAAATAAACCCTCAGATTACTTTATCAATTTATAATGCATGGTCTACAACAATGATGATTTTCATAATGAAAATGGAAACTGAAACATTTTAAAAATTGGAAATACTTCAGAACTTTTAATTATGTAAAACAATTCCTAATGTTTTTCCCATTCAAAAAATAGTCTTATCCTTCTGAAAACTATTTTTTCCCAGCAATTATTCAAATGTGTATATTAACAGCTTTTTCCCAAAAACAAATTGCGCTTATGGTTGACAACAGTGACTATAAAATTTTCAATGTTTTTTTTTTGTCACTACTCATCTATCCTCATCTAGATGCTTAGCTATATTTGAAGTTCAATTATTATTAAAGTTGTTTTCTTCATACATTTTTATATTTTCTAATAAGTCATATCATTGATGTCTATGCCAATAACTTTCCTGAAATAAAGTGGGATATAAGAATTTTAATGTGTGTTTGTGTATAAAAAGGGTGTGGTGCCCAAAAAAAGAAAAGTGAGTATTGCATTGATTGTTTGTTAGTAGTGTACGTGGGTGAAAATTGCATCTTGTAGGTGTGCATGGGACACCAATTGGAATATGTGTGCATGCATGGAGTTTTTGACTAGTGATAATAAGTACATCTATATTATTTATAAACGTCAGCATCTATGAAAAAATTTTAATTTTCTATTTTATTCCTAATTATTATAATAAAGTCAATTATACCCACCTATATACTTTCATCTATTTTTTTTTATTCTTATTTTGTTATCCTATGAGCAATTGTTGTGAGTCAACTCTAAATATCTCTACTATTAACCACTCATATACAAAGATAACATTATGCTTACATATAGGTATTTTCTTTTTCATCAAAAAATCTAACCCTTTCATTTATTAAGATAAAAAATAATCGTATGTATAGATTTTTAATCAATTTATGTTACATTAGTATAATTCTCCAGTTACGATAAAAATTTTAAATTGAGTTAAGATTTTATATGAAATAAATTGTAGTTTATTTTTTTAGTAAAACTTGAATTTTTAAGAATTTTATCCCATTTGACTTAACTAATTCCCAATTACTGCAAGGTTTCAAAATGATTAGTATATTGACAATTACTTTTTTTATTCGAGGAATTATAAGTAAAATCTTAATCCAATGAATTTTATAAAATTTAATTTCTCAAACATTAGTAAAAAAATTGATCTCAATCACAAAATTCTTAAAGAATAGAACTTTAACTATTTTTTTTTATCTTTTGTTATAGTTAGAATAACAAATTTTGGAACCATACATAGTTTTCATAATCCTATAATAGAATAAAAGAAATAAAAAATTAAGTTTGATAAATGTGAAATGATATTTCATTTGGATACATATATATGTACCTTACATGTTTTATTAAATTTTGAGTATGAAAACTATTAACATGCAGTGCCATGTAGTGCATTGCTAGTTAACTCTAAACGTCTCTACGATTAATTACTTAATAGATTTAATAGGTCTTATTTTTTTTAATATATATTTTTTCTTTGTGTGTGTGTGGTTAAAATAACCTATGTTAGCATTTATCAACAATGTAACATACAGCTTCCAAAAAATATGTAACCTATGAACAAGTTTTCTAGTCACTTGGAAGCAAAAAATAGACCCTTTAAACTTGGACATGTGAAATGCAATTTGACCGCCAAGATGCATGAACAAAAAAATTTAACGTAAACATAAGAATTATTAAACTACCCTCAATTATGCCGAATACTCGACCTACCACACCAATCTCTTAAATATATTCTTGACATTTAATTAAAGAAAATAATAATAATTTGTAGCAAAATAATCTTAAATTAAATTTGAAAAACAACAACTACTCACTATAACCATCATGTTGTGTGTTAGACAAGTATAAATACTTTCGTAAAATGGAATAAACATGGAGACAACAACCGTATGTAAACTTGCGCAAAACAAACATAGGAATTAACAAATGATAATAAACTAAACTCAATTATGCCTTAAACTGTGTTCTTTTTCTTGTTGAATTATTAATTGATCACCTATGCTAGCTAATCTTACAATTAAGAAGTTATTGTTAATTTACTATAAACAATTTATGCACGTTATGTGTCAATTCTAAAAATTTTTTAGGTTTTGTACTCTCTCATTTCCTACCAAAAATTGACTCAATATTCTATCACTTTCAGAATAAACAAAACAGAATTATCACATGAAAACCAATTCAAAATCCAATTTTCTACACTATCAATTTTTTTTCCAGTTCGTCTCAATTCCAGAGAAAATTAGCAATCGCAAGAAGAAAGCAAAGCGTGAAACAAAACTCATCGATTGAAGGCGCAAAGAGCGAGAGAGATGGAAGAGGCAGAGAGCGAGGCGCAACAGGGGCGAGATGAACACCAAATAGAGCAGCAAACCTTTATACCCAGGCTACCACTTTTTCTCTCAATGGAATACATACCTAATTTATTGGGTAAATTTCATATACTTCTTATTGGAAACGTAGAGATGGCCAAGAGCTATACTTCTTCTGTTCGTCACGACCTTTTCTCTTTTGAGACAAATTCCTCATTTATGTAAACCCCCATATGTTTATATTAATATAGGAATATACTTGTTTAGTAATTCTCATATATGTAGTGACGTAAGAATAAACCCAATGGATTGTAATCGTAGGAATAACTACTAGAGAAACAATTTGATTGGGAAGTTTAAGTTTTAAATGTTTGTAGGTCAAAATAATGCCTCCATTGAATTCGGAAGGTCGAAAAATATTGGGAGAGGTAATATGGGGTATATTAGAAGTTAAAAAGTATTCCGGAGTTAAAACACATTTTAAGGTGAATTCGGATAAAAAGGAGTTTGGACACTGTCTAGTATTTAGGTCATAACTTTTTATTCTAATCTCCAATTGATCTGAAATTTGGACAGTATATAGTAGACATCTAGGGCTATAAAAGTTTATTTTACAAAATTTTTTCAATTCGACCTCTAAATGAGTCAAAACTGCACTGGAAGTCGCAGGAAAAATTCGTCAGTCAAACCCTTCCGGAATGGAACCCTTCCGGAACTGTCGAAAGAAAACCTGATATTCTAAACAGTAAACGTCGGGTTTTACTCCATTGTCTGGCCCTATAAATACTTAATGTCATCTCCTTAGCCTTCATTACACCACTCCTAACCCTAGAAACACTTAGAGAGGAAGAAAAAAGGAGAAAACATAAGATCAAAAGGGAAAAACAAGAGATTTAAGAGTGATTCAAGATTCAAGCCCTAATTATTCAAGAGTCAAGGTAGGGGTTTTCTTCCATTCTTGTTCATTGATGTTAGAGTTATAATATATGTATGATTTGACTCTTAATGATATGTACTTATTATGGGTTCCTTGTTTCTTAATATTTTTGCAACATTTATCATGTTTTGAGCAAAATTATGGTGGGAGAACCATAAAAACCCTAATTTTTTAAGAATGTGAATTTCTCTCTCAATATTCACTAAATCTTAGTGTTGAAAACTCTAGAACTTTGTGTTGAGTAATGTAATGATATTGATAATGATCTCTTGCATGCTTCTCTTTAAATTGCCCTACTTGAAGATATCACTTATGAGAATTGGGGATTTTCTTAGAAATTGCTTGTAAATTGGGGACTTGTGGAATTGTTGGGCATTTGAGAAAATAGTGGGTAAGGTATTGCTTGTATGATTTTTTGGACAAACATGAGTGAGAGGTTCCTTGTAAGGATGTTCATTCCTTCTCATGAGGTTCCTTGTAAGGATGCTTGAGAAATCAAATCTTAAGGTTGAGAGGTTCTTTATAAGGATGCTCATTCCTTCTCATGAGGTTCCTTGTAAGGATGCTTGAGAAATCAAATCTTAAAGGTGAGAGGTTTCTTGTAAGGATGCTCATTTCTTCTCAAGAGGTTTCTTGTAAGGATGCTTGAGAAACTAAACTTTGAGGGTGAGAGGTTCCCTATGAGGATGCTTATTCTTTCTCATGAGGTTCCTTGTAAGGATGCTTGAGAAACTAAATCTTAAGGGTAAGAGGTTCCTTGTAAGGATGCTTGAGAAACCAAACTTTGAGGGTGAGAGGTTTCTTGTAAGGATGCTTGAGAAATCAAATCTTGATGGTGAGAGGTTCCTTGTAAGGATGCTCATGTCGTGGAGGACAATATTATATCATGTGTGGTTGACGGTTTATATTTCGAAAATTGAATGTTTATTGGAACTTGATTGTTATTGTCCATTTTTATTACTATTGCTACTTAAACTTGAGATAAGTTGTAAAATATCCCTGTTTTACTTCAAAGATTATATATGTTATTTGTGAAATGAGACCGACATTTTTATATGTTTTTATAAACCTTGTTCGAGTTTGGGAGGAATGTTGCTGCAGAGCTTCGTGCTCACCCCTTACAAACAACATATTTCAGGTTTGTGTCTAGAGGAGGAGCTCGGAACTGACGAGCCGGGACTTTGGGAAGCTCCGATAGCTGGAGACACGAATCCCGAGGTGGATGCTTAGGATATACCCTTTCTTTGTTCTAGGCTAGGCTATCATTTTGAACCTTGTAAAGTCTAGTTTTCTTTTGTTATTTTCGCTGCGCTACATTAGTTAATTTTTAGAATGTGAAGGCCAAGATGAGTCTATTCTTTTTGGATAATGATGTAAATATATATTTTTTAATGTAATGTTGTCCAGGGTGGTATTTGAGACATTACAATTTAAGCCATTAAATTCCCGTTGTTTATAATACTTTAGAGATTTTTATTTCAATGGTAAGTTCAGTAATAAAAATAAGCATCATTAAGGACAAAATATGTAATCGAATGCAAAAACTTACTTCGACTACATGTGTGCAAATATATGTTGCCAATCAATCCATAATAAACCAAAAAAGGAAGCTGCAAGTACAAACTACCAAAACACAAGAATATGATAAAACAGTCAAACTCAACTTATATTTACCATTTTAATTGATATTGGCCATTCCCAAACAGATGAAAACAAAGAAAAGAAAATACAATACCAACAATAAGCATATACTGAGAGAAAAAAAATACTACAGAGACAAAGGAATGAGAGATTTTCCTTTATATACTTTTAATAAAAGAGTTCAAAATATTTTGGAAAATCTAATAGGTATGAAAGAAATAAAAATATATGGGTTTAACTCTTACTTTGGTACTCTTCTAATTTTTTTTATCATACATCAATGAATAATGAATTTTCAATAGTTATGTTTGGCTCTTGACTTTGGTACTCTTCTAATTTTTTATTATGTATCAATGAATAATAAATTTTTTATGACTGTGTTTATGACCTAAAAATTAACAATTTTTTTTGCCATCATATAGATGCTCTAACTTGATATTAGATATATCTCTCTTTCTACATATATCTACATAAATAATGAATTGCCTATGGTTGTGTTTATCACCTAAAAATTAGCAATTTTTTTCCATGTATTAAAATTCTAGTTAAGTTTAACGAATAGAATGGAAAAAGAAAAATGTATTGTTAAGTCATAGAGATAAAGTTTATCTAGCTAATATTTTGTGGGCATAATTGACTTTATGGTAATAACTAGAAGTGAAATAGGAAATCAAAATTTTTTCACAGATGCTAACATTTATAAGTAGTATAGATGTATGATAGATAAAGTAGGAAATCTGTTAAATACCTTTTGGGTGCGATTGGATAACCGGCAAGGATAGAAAAGGATAAGACTTTTTGTTTCCTAACCCATCCCACCCAAACCCAAACAACCACTTTATTTGATGGGTTATGTTTGCTATCCAATCCAAACCATTGTTTGGCAAGTAACAATTCAATTTCATGGGGCACACAAACTTTAATATTTATTTTTGTAGATATTTACCATTTTATCCATTGACATATTCAATCCAATGCAATTCATTGTTTGGATTTCTCACTTAACCTACAAACATCTATAATTTCCCACATGATATTTATACATAAAAAAAATTATCAATAATTTCATTGTGTTGGTTTGACGGTTTACACTTAAAACTAAAAGACATAATATTTATCAGCAAATTGGGTTTAAATCGTAAGCTACATAATAGATGGTTTCAATGTACAATTTTTTTTTTTTTTTGGTTTTGTTTTGTTATGAACAAAGTTTTCCATTGCTTAACATACTCATCAAAGCATTAACCAACACAAAACACAAGCTTATCATTTTGGTGAAACCAAACAACCACATAACAAATCCCACCAACAACAAAACTTCTAACTTTGCTGAACAACCACATAACAAAACCCAACAACCAGTTTGGTGAACATTGAAAGCTTCTAACTTTCAATGTTCACATTCATGCCAATGGAACAGAAATGGCTTCCCACAAGCCTTCCATATCAAATAGTAAAACATCAACTCTCTCATCAAAGAAGCTGGTTTGGCTCTCTCATTAGTGAGCCAGATCTCTTCATCGTTTGGTCTAGAGAAAGAGAAAGAGAAAGAGAAAGAGAGAGAGAGACCCAAATGCTTATCTCCCAGAAGCTTCTCGTTCGTCTTCTTCGTCGGCTTGATAGAGCTCTCAACCCAGAACCTTGAATGCTACGATCGTCGTCACCTTTGTGCAGCAGAACCCTTGTAAGAGCTTAGCTCTTAGGTGATAGGATAAAGAGAGAGGGCCGAGTGGGTGGAGAAAGAAACAGGAATGGCAAACATTTCTATGGGTAGGGTTATCCTGTTGGTTGGGTTTGTGGGCACTGTAGCAACCGAGTCAAGTATTGACCCGGGATTTAAATCCAACCTAAAAAATGCTTCTCAAACAAGGAATTTCTGGGACCCATTGCACTATTAACTTATCCATATGAATGTTAACCCACTTTAACCTCCTACACAAACACACCCATTTGGTTCAACTTAGCACCCACCACCATAAAAAGCCCACCCAGACTCTGACCCACTAACAAAAGCATGGAGCCCAGTCCTCCCCACATGCCTAACCAGTTTGCCCACTCTCTTTTCGATTATCACAAGACTGCCACTCTCACTTTGCCCACTGTCTCAGCAGGTGGAAGTGGCTTACGACAAGCCGACAACGAACCTCACGTTCCGCACCAAACGAAATGGTACGTGAGTCTGCACAGAGAGAGAGGAAAAGAACGAAGTAGACTCTCTCTCTCTCTCTCTCTCTCTCTCTCACACACACACACACACGAACACACGCACATGACGCACTCTCTTTCTCTATTGTTTAGAGAGAGATGCTATATGCTTTTGCTCTTTTTTGTTCTCTTTCCCTGTCACTCACACATTAAAGACACATTGTCACTGTTGTTTGTTGAGAGAGAGAAAGGCAGAGAGAGAGAGAGAGAGACGAACATTGCCATTTCGCTGATCCATTAGAATGGGCTCTTCGTCGGGCCAGAGTAACAGCTACGATCTGTCCTTCAAGATCTTGTTGATCGGGGACTCTGGCGTCGGCAAAAGCAGTCTTCTCGTCAGTTTCATTTCAACTTGTGTTGATGATCTTACTCCTACAATCGGTACCTTCTTCATATCTGTACCAGTTTATGTTCATATGTTTGCATTTGAAATTTGTTTGGTTGATCTCTGGATTAATTCTAGAACTCAAGTAAAGTGTATGATCAGTGGAGATGAGCCATTTCTACTCTATTCTTCTGTGTTTTATCCATACATGCATGCATACATACATAGATACATACATGCGTGTGTGCAGATTTGTATACTGTGTTATGAAATGAATTTTCGAATTAGTTATTTTTTGAATAACTAAATGGATTTGTAAAGTACTGTTAACTTTTGATGGATATGATCGTCTGATACATTGTTTGTTGTTATTGAATTAGGTCTAGGAGTAAGGGTGGATTATGTATAATGGCCAGTTGATGTGACCTTGGTTGCTTCGATTTATATAACTTTTTCAGTGAAGATGTTTGAGGTAATACCGTTGTTAGACTCATGGGATGGTAATATGCATTGCTGGTTAATGCCAGATTTTGATGTCATTCTGATATACCAATATAGTTTCTAATACTTCTGTTATAAGCTTTTAGTTCACATGTACTCGTGCAAATGTTCTCTTTAAAAATCATGCAATGTAGTGATCAGCACTTTGGTGCCACGGTTGAGAAGTGTTGCCACTCTTTTTGAAGCTTCCGTCTTTGTTGAATAGGGGGTTTTTTGAGTTGTGAAAAGTACTCTGTTTGATAGGTTGTTTTACTCTTAACTTCTGTTCCAATTAATTAGATGCAAGTGTGGCTTGTTACATTTAATTTGAAATTTCCAAACTGAGTCAGATTAAGCCTTTTTGTTGCTTATTCTTAAAACCGTGTTAACTCTGTCCAGGAGTGGATTTTAAAATCAAGCTGCTAACAGTTGGTGGGAAGAAATTGAAGCTTACAATCTGGGACACTGGTAATAAGTGGCAATTGCCCATTATTTCACATTAATTTTGTTAAGCATGTCCTAGTCTAATCTCTCAGTATCTTGTTATGTTGCTTTTCTTTTTCTTTCTGTTTTTTTCCTCCTTATAACGTCACTACATATCCAAGTGGCTGTGGTCTGTTGATATATATTTTGCAATCTTTAGCACAACTCTAAAGTTCAGGCCTCCTGGTGTGGGTGAAAGATGTTTAGCAGGCTTTAGCATAGAGTCTTACACATATCTGGCTGCCAATGTGGTTTGATTTATCACACCAATTGGTATATGGCTTTCATGATATGGTCACTTGGTACGGAAGTAGTGAGTGTAAAAGTCTTAGGACTAAAAGCAGAAATTGTATGACATAGCAGCAGATGGATGAAGGTTAATTACTAAAATGCAGGAAGCCAATAGCTCTGTGGATTCTGGTTGTAGGATCTATCTGCTGGTTCTTGATGTAAAGTCTGGATTAATTACTAGCAATTAGTCCTTTATTTGCATGGTTATCAGGAAGGGATTCCCTTTCTTTTAGAGGATGTGTGTGGCACGCAGGCTGTTACTATTCCCCAAGCAAGTGGTCAATACGCTGCCTTTCACTTAGGTTGGGTCTCCTTTGGCACCTTCTGGGGATTGCTTTCTTATTGCATGAAAATAAAGATAAACTCTGGTGTATATTCTCTTTAGTACTGTTGTTGCCATTGCAAGCTATCTGTGCAAGTCCTTTAGGTTGTCTAGTTTGAGGATGCTCCTTGAATGTGTAATGGCTTAGACATCTTTTAGGTTGTGTCGAATTTGGGTTATCTTATTACGGCTGTTTCATTCTATTCCAAGTCATATGACAGTAACAATTTCTTATCATACTGCAGTGTACCTTAAAATTGTAATTTGTTTTGTAAATTTATTATGTCTGTTGCAGCCGGACAGGAGAAGTTCAGGACTTTGACAAGCTCTTATTATAGAGGTGCCCAGGGGATCATTCTTGGTATGCTACTGCATGAACTCTTCTGTTCTATTAGAGGGTTTAGGAATCAACCATTTTCTAGAAATACTTATTAAGAATGTACAGTTCAGTACTCTAGTCATCTTTGAGTTTTGTTACTACTCAGTCCCCTTGATGCTATATATTTACAAATTTGCTTGGATCTTATATGTTGTTAGAGGTTATGCCAATCGAAAATCATCTACCCCCTCTGCTCTAGTTTTTTCGATCACATTACCTTTTTGTTCCAATTCAGGACTTCACATGATGGAATCGACAACATAGGAACTTTTTTTTTTACTCCAATTATGTTGCTGATGTTATCCTCCCTGGGGGAAATTGCTCTTCCCAAGTTAATAGTAGCAATATATCACAATGTTAATTTCTCCATTGAATATTTAATTTAAGAAGTTTACAGTGCCACTGAAAATTTATGATTCACGCAGTTGACCCAAAAATGTTGGGACAAGGCTTGTTGAGTTGAGTTGATTTCTCAGCTCCCATTATTCCACTTGCCTCAGTATTCAACCTATTTCTCACGATGAAGATCAATTTTTTTTTCTACACGAGGCTGATGTGTGGTTTATCTCCTGTTGAGAGATATTGACAACCTGTATCGATAACCCAGTCCTCTTAATTAAATACCGACAATTATGTATTCACTGGGGTAAAGAAATACATATTCATCCACAGGAGCACATTGAATAATTGACCTCATGCCCATGCACTCTTCTGCTTTGCCTTTCAGTTTCCACTGAAAATATTGAGCTACAGTGGAAGTAAAAGTGAAACTTTCACGGGTATCAGAATACACTGCATGTGACTGTGTTTATGTTATTTCATCATTCTAGTTTTGTGCACAGCATTCTTCTTTGTTCGTTGCCACAACCATACATATTTAAATATTTGGTCCTTCAACCATACTCTACAAATTCTTTCATATGAGGCTTTTCATATTATGGAAGCACAATTCTCTAGTAGTTTTCATCAAGTTTGTTTAATTTCGTTTCTTGAATATAGTTTATGATGTGACAAGGAGAGAACCCTTCACAAACTTGTCAGATGTGTGGGCCAAAGAAGTAGAACTATACTCCACCAATCAGGATTGTGTGAAGATGCTTGTTGGAAACAAAGTTGACAGAGTAAGTTCTGCATCGTCTGTTTCATTGCTTGAAAATGATCTTCGAAATTCAATTGTTTAAGTGGTCAAGATGGGTGTCTAATAATAGAACATATGCCATATGGGGGCTGATTAACCTCAACTCAACCCAAATAACCTTTTGGAATTGGCTAACACGTATTGGAGTTCATTACCAAACCAAACTAAGAAAAAGAAAAGACAAGACAAGAAACAGCTACATAAATTGCATTGGTTCTTCTAAGAAACTAGCTTTTGTACTTAAATTGCTTCATGTAAAGTGTTTTTCTTATGCTCTCTCTGTCTTTTTGGCATGTTTGCTTTATTTTTCCGTTGCCAGACTGACCAATTCAACTTTATTTTAATTACTTTTCTTTTTCTGTGTTGATTTTGAATGACAATAAAAATCTATGAAATGATCTGGAGTATGTGTTTGGTGTCATCTTCATTTCTTGACAGAGATGATGAAAGATTGTCCTGCCACTCCTGTATTCTTCTGGTCTAACATGAGCAAAGTAAATATAAAATTCAGTATGCACTAACGGGATTGCCATCAAAGAAGAACCTTCACACTTGAAAACTTCGACTCCAATGACTCAAACAAAGACACATTCTATGTTGGTGTATGCCTCTAATAAAAAACTGTCTTTATTTACCAAATATACTTTCTATTTTAAAAGCTTTCGAGTGATCCTCAAGATTAATAGCATGAGAAGTCTTGTTAGTGTATTCAAGGTCAGGTATTGACACTGTTTGGTAGTCTAGACACCGAACTACGAGTCTTTATGTCCTGTACTTAAGTCTGGCAAAAAGCTAATTTACTAGTCTTATGTAAAAACTTCTCTTTTATCCAGTAGCAAAGTTTGTGTTTGGTTAAGTGGCTTTTTCAATCAATTGAATCATGAGGACTTCTCACGATGAATGAAAACTCATTCTGCATGGAATTGCAGGAATCTGAAAGGGTCGTAAGTAGGGAAGAAGGGATTGCTCTTGCAGAAGAACTTGGATGTTTATTTCTAGAATGCAGTGCTAAAACTAGAGAAAATGTGGAACAATGCTTTGAAGAGCTTGCATTAAAGGTAAAGGAATTCATGCCTCTCACCTAACCTGTAGGATCTTCTATTACCAGATGAATCGTAATTACGCATTAAATACGATTTTAGTTACTAATGTTTAAATTATTCATTAATCTGCATAAAATCAATCTGGAATGGGTTGTGAGATTCAAGAAAGCAAGAAGTTTGAGAGCTCGATAGTTTGATTCATCCAATGAAACAGAATTTCGTTTAGGTATCTACCGAAACCAAAACACATGCTTTCATTTCTGTGAAAATTGAAATGAATCAGTGCTATTAAATCGAAATAACAATGTTTCAGAATGTTTTGCAATTAAAGTTTCATTTTTTTTTCTGTTTCCAATGTATTTTTGAAATATTCTCATTTTCAAACTAACAAAATTATACACCAACTAAATTTGGACACTTAGACCCGTTCTATTGGTAAAAAGTAACATGATGAATTCATCTTTTACTAAATAGAAAAAACAAATCATTTTTAACTAGTTCTCTAATTGTTGAAAAGCTTTGGATCGTGGGTAGCTGCCATGGGATTAGAGATACTTGCTTATCTGTTCCAATTTGTATCGATTGTTTGTATTTTGCAGATAATGGAGGTTCCAAGACTTTTGGAAGAAGGATCTACAGTGAAGAGAAACATCTTAAAGCAGAGACCAGAAAACCAGGCACCTCCTAGTGGTGGTTGTTGCTAATAAAACATTGCAACCAAGGACCCCAGTGTTACTAGACATGTATCAGAAAGTCACTCAATGGCACATATGCTGCTGCGCCTTTTTCCCAATGACGTCTATCAGGTTATGTACATTATGATTTTCTGTTATCCTTGGCTGCTGTGCTGGGGTAGCTTGTTTGTTTCTTCGATTTTGTATTTGTTAATAATCCTCACCTAGGTTGTCAAAGAAGCAAAATCGCATGTTTTACTTGATTTAAGGCAAAGCCCATAACTTTGCGTCCCGTATTGAACAAACTTGAATATGGGAGAGTGCTGAATATGATCACAGAATCCATGAAATTGTTTTGATTGGCAACAGAAATGTGCTGCACAAATTTATGTGCACAACAATTCATGCACCCGGCAATCTTCACACTAACAGAAAGTAGTATGGTAAAACGACACAAGGAAAAATCCGTTAAAGTCCATTTTAAACAAATAGTTTTCAATCGAACCACACACAAAATCGTCCTTTGATAAAAAAAAAAAAAAGCAATCGTCCCCAACATAAGCACACACACACGAGATTGATGTGCTTGCCTAATATAATTAGAATACAGAATATGGAATGCATCACTTATCTACTGATTATTTAGATAATCAAGCTGCACCAACATTAGTGTTGAACATCCGGACATGGTAAACGAGGTTCTATAAGCTTTCAGGTCAAAGCACTCATAAGGTAAGCAAGCACCCATATAATAATTATTTGAGAACCTGTGCAGGCTGCAAGGCAGGTATCCCACATCTTGTAAAACATTCAAACTATGCCTCCCTTACAAGTTGAGGGAGAAATACAACCCGAGGAGTTACAAACCGAGAAGAACAGGTGGGCAGGGCCTTCTTCCCATGGTGAACAGGAAACTTCTTCCCAGCACAGCAAACCTATAGCACATGTCCAAGGGAAGTACAGAGAAACCTTGATCTTCATGTGAAACTCAAGTATTACAGCATGCTGACTTTTCTGGAGCAGCAGTTGACCCCTTGCCAGGGTCGGGTTTACTGATTTTAATGGTTGGAGGCTGCATACAGAATAGAAAGATCAAAGCAATAAGATTCAATTTAGTACATAATCCCATTTTTGCATAAATTAGCAACTCATAACAGGATTAGCCAACATATCCCAACATATATACCTCCGCTTTGGAATCAGTCTCTGCGAGCCTTTGCTTTATGTCTCTAGCTATAGAAAAGAAGACTTGCTCCACATTGTAATTTGTTTTTGCACTCTGTGGAACAAGTTTCTACAGTGTTAAATGTCTCAAAAGGGCCCCGGCCCTAATGTTTATATAAAAAAATACCAACACATCTTCCATGCGCTAGAAACTTTCCATTCCAATGAATAACATGAATACCAAGTAATCACCCATGAAAAGAGAGAAACAACAACAAAATAGGTTCTTGCATTGTGCTCGTATAAGTCAAGAGAATCCAGTATAAAGTAGACTATCTCTAGTGCATACAGTAATGTCAAACTCACCGTCTCAAAAAATTTAATACCATATTCATCAGCTAATGCCTGGCCCCGTGACGTTGGCACAGCCTGCCAAAAAAAAAACAGAAAAAAAAAAGAGAAGTGAGTCTAGTTGATGATAATGCTCGAAAAGTAGCAGCTTGTGTTCCGATTATAGGTCAGTTTATTCATTACCCTTTTGCTCTCATCCATATCAGCTTTGTTACCAACCAGTATCTTGTTGACATTATCAGAGGCATGCTGCTCTATGTTCCTGATCCAGTTTCGGATGTCTACAAAAAAAAAAAAAGAGGAATCATGCTAATGAATGCTTCATGTATGCCACTAAACAGATCCTACAAGCAACGAAAAGAGCGAAAGACGAGGATATAGGAGATAGATATACTGTTGAAGGATGACTCATCCGTCACATCATATACCAGCAATATACCCATGGCTCCCCTATAGTAAGCTACACAAAAAAGAAGATAATAATTAGAATATAAAAATAAAGCTGAATGTCAAAAAAAAATGATGCAAAGTCCACCTAATAAACCACAGTATCAGGAATTAAAAATAAAATATTCACTGCAGTCTGCCTCATACAGGAATTCTTCGACACGCTATATCAATGGAACACGATTCAGCTGATAGCACCCGAAAAGTAATTAAAAGTGAAGTTCAATAATACTGACTGGTCTGGACTATTTACTTAAGTCTCAGCATAGGCTAATTTCCGGCAATTTAATATAATGCGCTTAAAATTATGCCATTTTCCATTGACGACCATTTTTCTATTGTGTACTGGAAGGAGATGGTGGGTCTATGTTTATCTTTGCTCATGCAAGACGTTGAGTATGTGTGAGATTGATTCCTGTTGCATATTTCCAAATATTGTGAGTCACCCTATTCAACAATTATTTGCCAATATTGTTCCTAAGCCCTATTAAGTAAAGTGGGATCGTGCCTTGGAAGAGTTATCGGCACAAGCCTTCCTTGAAAACTAATTCCCAAACCCAACCTTACCTTCAAATAAGGGGTAAAATGTCATCTTCATTAGTATGCTCCACCTAGGTCTTCATTCTTTTTGATGGCCTCGCGTCAAGGGGAATACAATTGACTGTGTCGACTGATCAATAGAAATTGAAGTCCCGACTCTATATGGCTGTACAACTTCTACCTTTCTTGAGCCCACTCCTTTGTCATCATCCAAGATAGTAACTAGCTAGTCATCAATTAAGAACTTTACTCTTTGGTGCAACGTAGATCAGCCTAATGGAGAAGGGCCCGCTGAATGGAGCCAAAGTATTTCCAATAGCAAAGTGAATGATGCCTCAAATCTACCACATTTAAACTAAATTGAACTGGTACAGCCCGATCACAACGTCAAGTTCAATTACTCCAACATGTGACGGATGAAATTCTCGAATGCCCAAACCTCATCATCTTTTTATTCATATCCCTATGGCCCAACCCATGATTCAAAGTATCGATCGATACCGATACGAGTTGGCCGAGTTGTATTCAACTCGATACCTTCCGAGACTATATCGATACATGATACGTAAAAACTCTGAGTCTCACACGACTCGGCCGAATTATATTCGAGTCAATCTCGAGTTATCTTCCCCGAATCGACTGATACGATTCCGTGATGCCGCGGTATGACCTGAATCTCTCGTCATGTTCAACATTTTCTTTTAGGTCGTATCGCCCGATACCGCAACGCAACGCAACGCCGCGACCAATGTGTTTTAGAGCTCTCCAAGTTGATGGCCGATACCGCAACCTTAAACCATGCCAACCCCAAGACCTTTACACTACTCAACGTTAGGCCTGACCATCATGTCGAGTGAAACAGTTTCGTGTCAAGTAGAACAGGTTTATGTCAAAAAATTCTCCATCCATACCCCATTCGTTTATATAAACGAGTTCAACTATCACACTCATATACGAACCGTTTATTAGACGGGTTATCCGATATAGCCCATGTGTTACCCGCTAAATAAGGGAATAGGTTAGAATATTTCAAGTCCACACGAAAAATCATCAACGCACTACACATTACACATGTTTGACCTGTTTACTGTAACAATAAATTATGACTTAGCAAAAAAATAAAGATAACAAATAAACATTAAATGACTATTAAATTTGAATGAATATGAGAAATGTAAAGGGTGAGATGAGATAGAGACTGAAAGACCTAACTTTTTTAAAAAAAAATTATAGTACTAATGTTAACGGGTTAAACGGGTTGAAACGAGTTTATGGGTTAAATACGAAATCAATTCATTTATTTCACAAGTCTGCCGAGTTAACCCGTTAACCACTCGAACCCGTTAAAACTACACTCAAACCCGCTAAGTCCGTGTCGGGTTCGTGTCAATTTCACGAGTCGTGTCTAAAATTGTCAGACCTACTCAACGTATTATCATACGTGTGCTTTTACACGTATTTACACAAAAATGGAAGTAAGCAACCTAACAGTTTCGCATATACATCTCGGACTCAAAACACACTAGCCAAGCAGATCATGAAGTGCTGCTTAAGAACCTATATTCCTGACATTCATAAAAAAAAAGGTTTGGGTACATATTTTTATGGACAGACCTCATTTACTTCTCAAATACTTATGAAAAGGTAAATGACAAAAACAGAGAATAAAAACAAGTCAAATAGTTAAATACCTGTTGTGATTGTTCGGAAACGTTCTTGGCCAGCAGTATCCCATATTTGAAGTTTGATGCGCTTGCCATCAAGCTCAATTGTCCTAATTTTAAAATCAATCCTACAAAAATCCGGTAATACATCAACAAGTAGCACAAAATCAAGGAATACGAAAAATTAATTGAAAAATAGGTTGGAAAGACAATGCACCCAATTGTGGTTATGAAACTTGTCGTAAACGAATCATCAGAGAAACGAAGTAACAGGCAACTCTTTCCAACCCCTGCAAACATAGAAGAGAGTAGGATCCTTGAAACTCAGTGCAAATGCTCAGTCATATTAACTAATTTGCCACAGGGTAAATGATGAGTAAAATGAAGGCAATGCGATCAATAGCAGAAAAGAGTCCAAGTAACTACCAATGAAAAATAAAGAAAAATAATTTAGGTAGAAAGATACAAAACAATTGAGTTGATGTATTGAAGAACAATATTATTGCAAACTTGGTCCTTTTCTAGAGATATTACTGCAACATGATTGCTTCTAAGGGTAAAAACAGTCAGCCTAAAAAACAATGAAAATAACCAAAATTCAAGAACAAATGTGAATGTTGAACCAATCCAAATAAGCCCCCCCCAAACAAAGAAAAAAAAAGAGGAAAAAAAAAACCTAAAGAAATAAGAATCAAGCTACATCATCTACAGATTGCTGTAAATTCAGGGACACACCTTGTATTATATGAAATGACACTGCACCTTATTCTGATTTACATGCCTATTTTGGGGTAGTATCTCTGCTTTTACCGGTCATTACAGTTAGACCAAAAAGATGATGATGATGTCATGCAAGATTTTTTTCAAAAAACTATCAATGTTACTCTTCTTTTCTTCAAAAGTAACCAGATCGTTCACTGCACACATGCACAAACATTGCCAACACAACACCACACTGCTACCCCCTTCTCTCACACAAACACACACAGGAGCGCTCACAGACGACCACCTCCATGGCCTCTACCAAACACCACACCTTCAAAAAAAAATTGCAATACTTCTACATTTTGATGACTGTAGAATGGAAACTAAAGGCAAACTACCAGCTAATGTGCCTTCAAAAACTCTACCAATGGATCAAATGGGCCAAATGACCCACTGTCCAGAAAGATAATCATATCGCTTGCAATTGTAGCATACGCATTGTTTGATACACAAAATACCACAAAAAAGAAGTGATCGACTGAATGGCAGAAAGCGAGATCACATCTCCACGGTCCAATTTGAAACACGCTGACTCATTTCAAAGTATACTAGGTCATATTACTTCTTAAGATACAGTAAACAAGGTAGACCTGCAAACTACTCCAGTCTCACTCCAAAAATTGCCACCATGCCTCCAAACTCCAAACAATCATACTAAGCAAAATAAAACTTACGAAAATTTCATTCTTACGTGTTTGCAAGTCTCTCAAGCGTTACTATTTTACCTCGATGTACCAAATTTCTTCTTCAACCTTCATTTTTTTTCACACAACCGTCTCCTCTTTATTCTACAAAACACAAAATCTTCAGAGCAAATACTTATATGCACTGTATAATTGCCAATAAAATGTGACAAGAAGAAATTAAAAGCCTGATATTTAGGCTTTTGAGTCTCCACTACTCCCCAAGTTTTAAGACTGGTAAAATGAGCCTGATTACTTCATTGGCAAGTTCACCTATTCTAATTTGACATCTAAACCCTAATTTTGATCCGAAAATTGATCAGACCTACACACATAGATAATATATGTAAATTCTGCACACATGCTTTTGTTTGGGTGTGTGTATATATATATATGTGTGCGTGTGTGTGTGTATATATATATATATATAGAGAGAGAGAGAGAGGGACTTGCCGCTGTCGCCGATAAGAAGGAGCTTGATGAGGAAGTCGTAATCGGCTCGAGCTCTAGAAGGCACAGTGGCCATCTTCACGGCGTTATGAGAGCTAAGCTCTCTCCGACTCCGATCTGGAAATGATTTAGGACTCCAACCTCTTTAGATCGAAGAGACAGAGAGAGAGAGAAACCAAACAAACAGCAGGAGACTCGCCAGTCGCCCCTCTCGCTCCGCCCTCGTGTTTCTCTCTCCTCTAAATTGATTTGACTTGGAAGTCCAACAACGGAACTAACCAGAGTTAATAGGATAACTCTCTCCCTGAAGACTACTTTAAACTTGAATCTGCTGTTTTCGACATCACCGTGACTGATGACGTGGCAGTACACCGACCATTGATTGCTCAATTATCGTGTTTAAAGCATTAGATACTAGAGGTTGCGGCAGGTGACCCGTGCAATACGTGGAGTGACTATAACAAAAACCCTTTTAACCAATTAAGAGGATAAAATTCCTTTCTTACAAAATTAACATTAAAACTCCATAAAAAAAAATTACATCAATAATATTTATCGAGTAATTTTATTTTAATGTCATTACCGATTCAAACATAACAACTAAAATTAATTCCTAACTTAAACATTTTAAATCTAATATAAATTAATAGAATAATATAAAACTACAAATATAATGTATCAAAAGAATCTATAATATAATAATATTATTTTAATCAGAGTATGAATTAGTTTTTTATGAGAAAAAAAGCAAATTACATAACAATTGAAAAGCCCCGAGGTGTGTTATTGAAGTTGACATACCATAAGGAATGCAAAATAACATAACAATTAAAATGCCCCCAAGAACGTGTCACTGAATTGACATAAGAGTGTAAAAAAATGAAAGATTTTTCGTAAAAGATGAAATTATAATATAATAGAATTTAGGACTTAATTAAAATAAAATATTAAAATAGGACTTTAATTGATATAAAACAAAAATGTAGAATTTAATGGATGTTGGTAAGAAAAAGTAATATTTCTTGATAATTTTCTTATTTTGAAGCATTCAAGTGGTTTTGAAATGTGTAGGTAATGAGTGTTGAGTAGGTTTTAATTAATTAAATAAATCAATATATAATATTTTTTTAAAAAAAAACAGAGACAATTTCTTGAGCCAACTCCTATTTAATTGAATTATAAATAGCGTCTCTTTTTATTTTTTAATTTATATCTTTCTTCTTTTGTTTTATTACGTGAGAAGTTAAATAAATGATTGTAGAAATTTTTTGGGTGGTAACAAGTAATTTTTTTTTTTTTTGAATAAATTTGAAAAATAGTAGGTGGTTATAAGGGAATCGAGAGATGGTTACAAATAGCACATGACGACGTTTGATTAGAAGAAACCTTAGATTTTGAATTAAAGAAATTAGGAAATGGGGAGCAAAAGCTTCCCAAGCCCTTTCACCTTGAAATTGTTTGCTTTAGGAAAAAATTTAGTCTCACTTTTTTTAATGTACCATAACTTCAAGGACACTCCATTTGTTATTCAAAACATCACTGACACCCCTTATTCTTAAACCACCATTTATAACAAAAGATATTCATTTGAATACCAAAATTATCTATACATAAACCTCAAACAAACTTTCTATATAAAATTGAAGCTGATTAAAATTTATTTTTTTTACATATTAAAATTTAAGCTGATTAAAATTTGATTCGTGCTGATTAAATTTTATTTTATTTTTTACGTATTCAAATTGGAGCCTATCAAAATTTATTTTTTAGGAATTAAAATTCGAGTCAATTTGAACTCTACCTAAGCTCTTAGCTCCAATTAAAGTTCGTTTTGAGTCGATTAAAATTTATATTTTTTATTTATTAAAATTCGTGTCAATTAAAATGCAAGTTGATTAAAATTCAATTCAAGTCGATTAGAAATGAATTTTAATTAGCTCAAATTTTAATACGTAAAAAAAATATTATTTTTAATCGAGTCGAATTTTAATATGTAAAAAATAAATTTTTATTAAATCGGCTTAAATTTTAATACGTAAACAAAATTGGAAAATAGAAGGAGTATCATTGAAGATATACCTATCTAGAGAGGGTGTGGATAACATTTTTTCTAAAATATATCACGGGATAATTTGGTAAAATTGTATTATAGTTAATACATTTAATCTAATATGGGTGTCAGTAAAGATTCAAAAATTAGAGGGAATGTTCTTAAAAATATAATAAATTAGAAGGGGTATATCTAAAAATTTTCCTTTGTTTTATATATATACTAAAAATCATCCCGTGCAATACACGAAATTTATAACTCGTCTTGTCCTTGCTCGTTTCTTTTCATCCTTCTAGACTTCTTTCTTTTTTCATCACATAATATAGGTAGTTCAAGAATTATTAAAATTCAGAAGGGCTTGATATTGAATGAGTTGTGATTAATTGATAAAATAGTGAAAAATTGAATTGATTAATTGAATTTTCTCTAAGTACATTTTCCTGTTTTTTTCATTTCTTCTAATTTTTTGTAATAGAATTGAAAATTTAAATTGAAAACAACCCAATTTCTATCCTTTTTAATTCTTTTTCTTCGGCTTTTTTTATTGTTTCGTTGGGGAAAGATTTTGAGGAGGGGGGGGGGTAGGGGTACATGCATTCAGTCTAGTTACACATAATTAACATTACTAGTTATTGATTAACATTACTTTGCTCAATGATATTCACATTATCTGATTGACGAAGCAAGATAACAACGTATCACCGTTGCAACAATCAGAGCTAGATTGAATAGTATCTTAAGCAATTTGCATACACAATTGTCCTCTACTTGAGGAACTCTCAAACCCGGGGCTTGATCTGAGATCGACTGTAGCTTTTTTTTTTCCAATGGACTCACCACCATCAGAATGCAATGCCATGGCTTAGCCATTCATGGATCACTAAAAGTCCACTTTCTTACATGCAAACTCGTATGCAGATTTCCTTGTGCGTGTTCATCCAAAAGAAAAAAAACTTGGATGCAGATTCATGGTACTGCCCAGATATAATATTATCTGATAGTGTATTCACTCTATTGCATATTCAAATTCCCCAAATTATCTTGAACATGGACTTCTGAAAGCATTTGACAACCAAAATTGACGAACATTCATAAATAATTATGTCTTACCACCTATAGCAGAAAGGCCAGCAGAAAGAGAGGCCATAGCTAAACATAAAATTTAACATTTCTTGCAAATCAGACTATTGGATTGCCACAATACCAGCAGCCTCTTCCAAAATTCTCTTAGCTTCTGTCCCCGGATCAGCAAGCTCACACGGGATCTGCAAGAAGAATGGTTTAGGACTCCTATGTGAAAGGAAAGAAAGAAAAGCAACTCCTTGAAATGCTAACCTTCCCATAAATATTTGTCTTAGTAGGAGAAGAACCAGAGGCCAGTAACAATCGAATTATATCCAGATGTTCACCTCTTGCTGCATGATGAAGAGGCTACAAAAATACCCTCCAAGAAATATATCAAAATGATGATCAGAGGGTAGCCACAAAGAGCTCAGGGAAGGGTGTTTGGGTTTAAGGGCAATCAACATAAGGACAACTGGAAAGATTCCAGTAGCTAACCAAAGGCCAATTGCTTGAATAAGGTTTTTACCAGCTAACCCAAAATCAGGACCTTTCAGACTTAACAAAACTGAAAAGTGACTATGAGCAGAAAACTACTGACCGTATCACCTTCTGCATCAACAGATTCAAGCATTCTCTTTACACACACGGGATCATTAGCGCTATTGATTAGAAGTAGGACTATCTCCGTAAATCCTGCAGATAATCATCAACAAAATCACCAATTAATAAAACATTTACAAAAAGATGCAAGTGGTAGGTACTAGGTAGTTTGTGAAGGTCATAGCCTACCTCCTGCACAAGCATCATGCAGAGGAATTCCCCCTTCTTCATCCTTTGCCTCCAAGCAGGCTCCCCTTTCCAACAATAGCTACATGCAATAAACATTCCATAATAACATGGCATAGTTCCAGTTTTATGTTCCATAGTAAAACTAATTACAGTAAATCAATAAAGATGGAGATTACATCGATGACAAAAAAGTAGTAGTAGTAGTTATTAAGTCAAATAAACAATTCTAAGGTAACTGACCTGTACGCAAGGAAGATAGCCATAGAGACAGGTCAGATGAAGAGCAGTGTCCCCATCTTCCACTGGTTCATCAATACTGCCATTCAGATTATCTGTAGTTGTCCATTAAATAGGGAAATCATAAATAAAAGGGTGACAGGAATGCCCATTAAATGTATTTCTCCCTTTGGATGTGGTAGTCATGAAAACAAAGATATAAACAATTTCAAAGTTAATGATAGTGGTGATGGCAATGTTGATTAGATTGTCATTGAGAACAAGCAATCCTGTTTTAGTCAAATTTGCTATAAATTCAGTAGCCAAGTAAAGTTCAAAGATTTGTCTCTCTTTCAGATATCCAAATCATTATACACACAAAAAAAAGATGATTTACACCACAGGTAATAAAACCACTTAGGAACCCATTAAAAAAGTAAATGTAATATAATCTCATCATTGCATTCTGAGTGACATGGTCAAATCCCTTCCTACAACAGGTGATAAAACCAAATACAAAGAAGTTCGAAAGCCAACAATTTGGTGACACATGGATTTTGACATTGGCACTAGGCATGACAAATCCCCCAAAACTGATTGTACAACATCAAACACCAAATTATTTTTCTACTCAAGTCAACATCATTATTTCTGTTCAACTAAAGAACAAGCTTGGTAGTTATCCATGAGAATAAAAAATATATATATTACCATATCATGACACAAAATGCAAATTATCAAACTTGCGTGGGGGTCTGGTTTGCTTGATACCATTATTTGAGAGCCAACTGAGCTGGTCTAACTTCTCACGACATAGTTCATGATTTATAGAAAACCATAGCTGGACTAAAATGAATTGCTAGGGAGAGTAAGATTATTGCAAGGGCAAATCACAGTTGCTCCAGTAGACCTCAACAAGAGTAGCTCCAACACACAACAAACATGTGCTCCTTTAGTGATTATTTCAGAGGGAATAACATCAGTATTGAGGTTTAACTCCCAAATTAACCAGATCCTTTGTTACTCAACTTACATTTCAAATTTTGATAAGTCAAACATTCTAAACCTATTTTCCTGCTTCAAATAGGGAGAGAGATGCATCACAAACTAAATAAATAAGACCAATAATATATGCTATTACATGTAGAATGTACTGAACTCAAGTCCTGTTAAACAAAGGATTTCAATCCCTGGGAAGCCCCAAGAATATTATTGTAGCATACACCCTCAAAATTTACTAACTCCTACTATAAGATTTCAACTCCAATGCCCAACGTTGTTGCCTGATTAAGAATTGACTAAGAGTGGAATTGCACAAGGTAGACTTCCCCTTTAGCTTAATTCTACTTCCAACGAGCAACATTTCTCCCATTTCTATAAATTCAAAGGATGTAGGACATGAATAACCAATTCTGACATTCTATATGACATACATGGCTATCACACATAATTTGAATACTATGTTTCAATCACCGCATAGATTATGGTTGAAAATAAATTCCAGACGGCAGATTGATTGGTGCATATTTTCTTCCTGTCACGATCTTGTGATGCGCAATTAGGCATGTGATCATAGTTTTTAACAAGTTCTAGGGATTTCTAGTAGCCATATCCACCTCAGGAACTCAGACAACACTTCATTTATCCTTTTTTTTGGGGGGGAGGGGGGGTTGGTTTCTGGCATCATCATATTTCTCTAGCACGTCAATCGAAAAAACATAGAAAAATAAATAAAAAATTGTAAATAACAGCTATGTATGGGCAGTCTTTGAACCTGGATAACGAAAAACAACGCCAAGAATACATTTTGACCCCTCATAATTTTCAAATTCAATAGCTGCTTTAGAGTCAGAATTCCAAATTAAAAGCACAAAGACTAATAAACTTCAAGTGTTAAAACCCACTTATCCAACAGAGCTTGCCCTAAATCCCCTAATTCCAAAGATATGATATACCGGAAAACACATCCCTCTCTTATATTAAACCAAGTTTTGGTTGAAAATTATAAACATCCCTATCACAAACGTGTGATAGAACACAAATAAAAGAAATTAATTAAAGGTGATCGTGTAAACAAATATAGCGTACCTAGGGCTTGGCGGAGGGCGTTAACGTCGCCGAGTTCGGCGGCGGCGGCAAGGTCGCGGAGGTGCGGAGGAATGTCGGACTCCGGTTCGAGCAACACTCCTTCTTCTACGTCTTCGAATAGGGCGTCTTCTTCCTCCTCATCGTTCATCAAACTGTTGCGTCTTCCTGGTACTGCCATTCTCTCTCCTATTCTTGTCTGGTTTTGACAGCTAAAAGCACAGTAGGAGAAACAAAGCAGAAGGCTAGGAGTTGCGTGCTCTATACCTAGGACTGGACTTAAAAGCCAAATAGAGCTTTGATTCAATCATCGATTCGATATTTTTAAAAATTGAAAATTTTAAACCATTTTAAATCGAATTTATGATATTTATTTAATAATAAGTCAGGTGAGGTAGACAATCAATGGGCCATGGCGGGTCGGGACAACCCGTCCCAAAACTTCAGTCCTGGATTTTCCAATCAGGTTACCCAATAGGATATGCATTGAGTCTGATTCTAATAGGCATTTTGTTTACAATTTTTTTTAGGGGTTTTTGGAAGTCGGTACACCTAATTAGACTTATTTGATAAAAAATACACATTGAAAAATATTTTGAAAAAAGGTACACTAGTTAGATACAAAGTCATAAATGCCCATTTTAGGGAAAGTAGTGCATTAAATATCTCTTAATTTTATGGGAGAACTTTAATATTTAATGCACATTGATTCATGTGTATTTGTTAATATATATGTGTGTACATACAAACAATTATATAAATATATAAATACATATATATAAATACGTATATATATATTTATATGTATATATATACTTGTATATATATTTATATATATATATATGTATATATTCATAAATACATATATATATTTATATATACATCTATACTACTTTAAAAAGTGAGAATAACTGAAAAACATTTTGTTTCTATTTTTATCCTTCAACAATACAAATATGTCATTCTTATCCTCCACATTCAATACCATAATAAACCTAAATCACCTCAGCCGTTACCCTCTCTCCCCTCTATTTTGCAGTCGTCCCTCACACTCTCTCTCCCCTGTTTATCCATAATTCAGCGCACTAAACCAGTCACATCTCTCTCTCTCTCTTCTGTTTACTCTCTCTCAGCCGTTACTCTCTTTCTCTCTCTCTTCTCTATGTTATTCACAAATTGGCAGAGAACAAATAGTCATGTCCCCTCTTTTCACCTTCCCCCTCTCCGTCTGTCTCTATAGGTTCCAAGACTACGGATTATATTGATGATATTGAATTGTTTTTATATATATAAGTATATCAGCCTGGGATGACAACTGTGGTGTTGGAGGTGTATTTGTACTGCAACTACATAAGATGTACCAAAAAAATTCAGAGAGCTGCCATCCACACCACAGGTGAGATTATCAAACCTCACCCTTCTTAGAGTTACATATGTGTGTGTACATGAATTTAACAGAGATTTAACGGCCTTTACAGGATATCATGATATGACTATAGACGGCGAAAAAGGCCTGGTGACAGTCACAGGGTCGATGGACATGAAGGTTCTGGCTGAGTCATTGAGGCAGCAATTGAATAAAGACGTTCAGATTCTTGCAACTGAAGCAAATAGAGGCCGTGAGTAGGAGGAGAACAGTGGCGGACAGAGAAAAACCGGTGTTGAAAGTGGCAAATATGGTGGTGAGGACTTGGATTAGTAGCAATTTGGGGAACCATACCGGTCCCCTGTCCATGGCTACCCCACTCAGATATTCAGTGATGAGAACCCGAATTATTGCACCTTTATGTAAAATTTGTAGAAAAAATGGTGTCTATCAAAAAGTTCTACTAAGTTTTCGATTGTAAATGATGTGTCACATTGATCGTCGTTAGATAATTAAGTGAAAATTTATCAGATTTATTGATCATATGATTCATATTAATTTAATTTTAAATTCAAATTTTTATCAACAAAGGATCCTCACCCCACCGACCTTGGGCTACGTTAATATTTTGTGTTTTTCATTCTTAGCTTGGCAAGTACGGGGCCTGAAACTTATGCTATAGTTTGTGTTAAAATTTTGTAAAAATGTTGTATGCACCTGTTCTGTGTTCTTTATTGCTTCTTGCATATGCATTCAAAGAAATTGTTGTTAGAGATTACGGGTTGATTGGAATAGTTGTAAAACTGTTTTAGTTGTGATGCAAATATGGATGGGAGTCTGAGAGAGCTGTGCATGTTAATCAGGAGAATAAGTGTTGTCATCTTTATATTTGGATTGTTTTAGGATTGTGAAAGTATATCAAAGATAGCTCCACAATTATTATAATTCTGGAGCATTTGAACTTCATATAACACTAACAGCTTTGAAGGGGGTTGGCAACTCAGTCCAATGGATGAAGTGTAGTTTGTGGCTCTAGAAGGGCCACTATGTTGGCTAATCTCCTTATAGCTTAAAAAATTGATGGAGCAAGCTACGATTGTTTCAAGGATCTTCTTCTCTGAATTGGTTATCTGTGGGCTCTTTCCAAAGCTTTGTTTTTGTTACTTCTTACATTCATAGGGGTTCTAATTGGGGAATTTAATAAAATGGAGTTTACACAGAATGCACAGGGTTCACAGGATAGTACTGGGGCTATTTTGGCATGTTATAATCAAGAGAAAATTGATTGGAGTTCTTGAAATTCACAGGAATGATTCTAACTTCAAGATATTATAAATGGTACGTGTATATCTGAAAACTTCTCTGCCGTAGAGACTAGCTAAAATTTTCAACATCTTATATATACATTGTTGCATATCTCAGCAGTTACAAGCATTGTTTCACCATCATTGACAATGGGAGCCGATTCTTTGCCATGAGACATGGGAAGTGGGTACCTAAACTCAATCGTCCCCCTGATCAGTGTCGTGCCCTATTACAGGGCCTCACAACTCAGCTATTAAAGCATGGGCGCATCAAGACTACAAGAGCACGAGCACGTGTAACAAATTGTTTACCTTGGATTGAATTTTGTTCAGGTACTCTCTTATTGAATCCAAGTTTTAGATCATTTTAAGTTATTGGGTATTCTTGCTTCTTCTTTTTTTTGGTTTTTTGATCTTTTCTCTGAGGTTTCATATTTTCTGATTGACGGACAATGGTATTTTGTTTTTTTTTTTTTTGTTGCAGGCATGGAGAACCATTCAACTCGAGGGATATTTCCACCAACAACGGTGGGGGTTTTTGATCCTTTTCTCCATAGTGAATCAGACTTCAATGAAAGTGATGAGACAAAGTTACTCACTGTATCTTGGAATCAGGATTATGGTTGCTTTGCACTGGGACAAGCTGAGGTTTTCGCATTTATAACTGTGATCCTTTCAAGGAAACTTTTGGGCGTGACCTGAAAAGTGGGGGATCTGGGATTGATGAGATGCTATTTCGGTGCAACATTTTGGCACTTGTTGGTAGTAAAGCCAATAACCAGTACCCTCCAAATAAAGTTATAATCTGGGATGATCATCAGAGCCGGTGCATTGGTGAATTTTCTTTTAGATCTGAGGTTCGTGCGGTGAAATTAAGACGGGATCGTGTTGTTATTGTTCTTGAGCATAAGATATACATTTACAATTTTATGGATCTGAAGCTTCTTCATCAGATAGAGACGCTGACAAATCCCAAAGGACTTTGTTGCCTTTCACACAACTTGAATACTTCTGTAATGGCTTGCCCAGGTCTTCGATGAGGACATGTGCGGATTGAACATTTTTGGGCTGAATATGACTAAATTGATTGATGCTCATGACACTCAGATAGCATGCATAACCTTGACTATGGATGGGCTGACTAGATGCCTTTGGATTGAGAATTGTGCTATTTTTTGTTTCAATGCATCTATGTGTACAGTTTATGTGACTGTAATTTTGTTGTTCTCTGCAATTTTTTTACTCTTCAGTTGTACCGAACACTCCAGCTGAGCCGAAAGAGTACTTCCTTGATAATGAAGCTCGAGAGATTTAGTTTGAGATTGCAAGATGCAGATCCCCGGTTCGTTCTCTAATCTCAGAAAATGTCATCTGGTTGTGTTCTATGAATTTTAAGATTGGGTCTTTTGTGTTTTACAATTTGCTTTCTGTAAAATCATTGTTGGATTCTATTTTCTATCATATTGATGATGATTATACAACCAGAGAGTCGTCAATTTTCAATTTTAATGTTTTTCCCAAGTTCAATATTTTCTCATCTTTAGGGGTAGGGTTTTGAGACGACCCACTTATAGAATCTGGCTTTTTTCATGATTCTGTGATCATAAAGAAAGACACTAGGTTGGGTGCTTATACTGAGAAGAGGGAAAATGCTAGACATTATTGCTTTTAACGTTGACTTTTTTATTTTTTGTATTAATACATTTCTTCTTTTAAAGAATGAAAAATTGTATTTTTCATTTGCATGCACTCTATAAGAAATTGATTCAAACTAAATAAATGAAATTTAATAGAAAGATATATGAGATGTGTCTCTCTTTTAAGTTTGGACTGTATTTTTGCCAATATTTGTTTAGCCCACAATTATGTTCCCCTTTCAAGTTTGGGTGGTGAGATTTTTACATTTTATATGCTTCCTGTTATTTTTAAAATTTTACATTTATTTGTCAATGTGTTTTAACAGCTCAAGAATCAAATGAAAGTGTTACCCACACTTTCCTTGAAACCAATTGTGTAGCAAGGAATTGACGAAAGCTTGGCTCATAGTAAACTTGTGCAATGTATGATTTCATCATGGATTAGAAAACAATCTTTGAGAATATAGTGGCTGATTTAGGACCAACAATACTTTTTTCTAGAAATGGAATTTAGTTTGGGTAGACCTACAAGTTGAAACATAACTCCATGTATTGTGTGTTATCGTTTAATCTATACTACGTATAAATGTCAACAAAAGTGAAAAACATTTGATTGACTAAAATAGCCTCAACAAAATAGCTAATTCCTATCTTATCTTTTTGTGGATAATAATAATATTAAATTATATATGTAATTTTCACATATAAGACTATTGGGCTAATGATTGTTGGCTTGCTTTTATACATTTCGTTGGAATAAACCCTTCGTATTTTCAACGGGCCACATAGAAACTAGCATATATGATTGTGAGAATGGCAAGCACCTTTATGCCCAACAACTGATGTAGAAATCACACGCTGAAGCCAAATGCCAAACCAAGTTTCTCATATGTCCCTTTGATGAATTTATTTCATCATTAAGCGCAACGTAGAGGCCTTGAAGGATTACCATTGAAGAAGACAAAAGCCTAAGATATTTGTAGTACTGTATATATTTCTTTTGATGATATGATGTTGTGTACATTCACTAAATATACTTGGTTCCAAAAGTAACTTTTGTGATGTGCCTTACAATTTAGAACTGCATGTTTCATGACATGCAAGTTTAGTGAGAAAAAAGAATCAATCATTGATGGTAAAAATTGTTGATCAGTGGGCAACCTAAATTGACATCGATGTTACTTGATTTTGATTTCCTGTGTTATGCTTAGTGAGAATAAGGAGGATAGTCTTGTAACAGATATAATTGAATTTTTTTTATCGAATAGATTTGGAGGATGAAACGTTGGGATTTGTACTACAAGCATACTTGAATAAACAGAGGTTCTCATTAATTAAGTATTTGAAAGTAAATGTTGATGATTCATTTCTCAGCTTGTACATGAAATCAACCTGCAACTCACCTTCACTAGAGTAGAACAATTGGCCAGAAGTTTTTGAGTCATTTTAGTTGTGAAAGAAATTAAATCTGTATGAAGTGATTGCAAAATGGAATCTTTTCGGGGAATGGACTTTGTCTATATTATGACGTACTAAAAAAAGGGTGGTAAGGATTTTAATTAAAGGTTACTGTGGGAATCTTAGTATTTGATGTTTATGTTACTTTGATGTGAGATTTTTAGTGCTTATTGTTTTGGCTAATATCATTGGTTTGCATAATTGAGTTTTAATCATTTTAATACTGGTTAAAATTTGATGGAACTAAAATTTTCTCTGATTATTTGACTATGAAATTATAGAGATGATACATGAAAACTCTTCAAATGGTCAGAATCCTACAAGTACAAAGACGCAATTAACCCCTCTATGTTACCAGGAGCAGTGACATTCCGGGATTGACTGGTGAAACTGTTTGGGTTGGTAATGAAGGCGAAGGGGGAAGTGTTTTTTGTGTGTGTGTGTTTTTTTTTAATTTGGTTGGGAAGCTAATTGCTTTTGGTTCTATTTTAATATATTGACTTTTGTAGCCTAATTTGACTCAAACCCCTCCTCTAAACCTAGCTGTCCCTTATTTTCACCCCATCTTATTTTCTCTCCCAAAGTGTTTCCTATTTTACTCCATTGTACTACCAAGTCCATTCAGGTTCCTTTTTGTTGGTTTTTTAGAATAATTTTCATTGAAGCTGATTTTTGTATTTTGGTCCCAGCTATTGGTGCTAACTTTTGGCGTACATTGGTAATGAGTGTATTATGTTAGGTTACTCCTTTATTTACCTATTGGTTCTCTATACATCCAAAGTCATTTTCTCAAGTTGCTCAACTATTGAACAAATAAACTAACAAAAGAAAGGGAAAGAATAAATTTATAATACAATTGTTCACGTGCAACGCACGTGTGCACCAACTAGTGGTAAAAAAATTCAAGAGGAGGATGCCCACACCACAAAGTCGGATTCTGTAAATAATGTTGGTGAAGAATTAAAAAAAGGAGGGTAATCAAGGATTGGTGAACATTTGGGACAAAAGAGTAAGAACAAAGATCATGTGGCGGTCATGTCAATGTACTGACTAAGCTGAAAGTATTCCATTTTTTTTTATTGAAAAAATTTCAGTTACATCCCTTTTAGTTTATCATATCTTTAAGAACACTTTCTCTATATTTTAAATCTTCAATGACACCCCCTGTCAGATTAAAGGTGTTAAATAAAATGTAATTTTACTAAATTGCTCATAATATATTTTAGGAAAAATTTCATTTACACGTCTAGATATGCATATCTTCAATGAGACCCCTTCTATTTTTTAAATTTTTGTACGCATTAAAATGTTGGGTGATTAAATTTTGATTTGAGTTAATTAAAATTTATGTCGATTAAAAATTATAGTTTTTATGTATTAAAATTTGAGATGATTAAAATTCTATTTGAGGCTCAAATCAAATTTAATCAATTCGCATTAAATTTTAATCAGTCCAATTTTTGATACATAAAAAAATATAAATTTTAATTAACTCAACTTTTGATACGCAAAAAATAAATTTTAATCAAGTTGAAATGAATTTTAATAAATAAAAAAATATAAATTTTAATCGATTCAAGACAAATTTTAGTCGGGACTAACAGCTCAAATTGGCTCAAATTTTAGTACGTAAAAAACTTTTAACAGGCTCAAATTTTAATACGTAAAAAAATAAAATTTAATCAGCTCGAATTAAATTTTAGTCGACTCAAATTCTAATATGTAGAAAACAAAAATTTAGTCCGTTCAAATTTTAATATATAAAAAAATAAATTTTAATCGGTTCAAATTTTAATCGAATTTCTGACGAAGGATTGTTTGGAGTTTATGTAAAGGCAATTTTGGTGCTTTAATGGCAGGGGGTGTCAGTGATGTTTAAATATAAATTAAAATGGGTGTCAGTGATGTTTTTTATAATAGATGGATATCCTTAAAGATATGATAAATTAGAAATGGTGTAACTTAAATTTTTCAACAACTGTGTTGGGTGAGTAGGTCTTAACTTGCGAATTTGTATTAAAAGACACTCTATTCATATATCATTCGTTTACTTAAATGGGTCCAAATGTCAAACCAGACAGAACTCATCTAGTACACGAGTTACACGCAAGAGCCATTAAATAAACAATTTATTTTAGGGCATTTTTTTCACAATTTTATATACCAACTATGATGTAGAACAATTGACAACAAATTATTTGGATCACAAATGACAAAGATAATAAATTATTTACATCGCACAAGACAACCGTAAGTATATATATATATAAAGAGCAATAACGACAATGTAAATAATTACAAATTATAATTGGGTGAATGTAAGATTTCACCTTGATCTGATGTTAACATCAAAACAAGTACCCAAGTTGATCCACCATCAATCACCACATTTTCTTTGACGCATGAAAAGCAGGAGGTAAAGAAACTTAAATTATATGTTTGTTCGAAGTCAATTCTTTTTTCAAAAAACAAAAAAAAGAAGTCTGTAAAGCTACAACAACTCAAAACTACACCTCACCAGGGTATGTACTTAACTAGTAGCCACAATTAATTAAT
>CM042200.1:7586570-7633472 GCA_023539305.1 Ilex asprella
ATTTTCTCCAAACTCAGGTGGCCCTAAAAGTTTATTTCCAAAACTCTGTATTTTTTTTAAAAACGTCACTTTAAATGATGTTTTAAAAAATATTTTTTTTTTGTAGAAATTTGTTTTGTATATGTTAAAAAATTATGTATTTCAATTTTATGTTATAAGTTCATCGAATATTTATAGTTGACCTACAAAAGTGTGCAAAACTATAAAATATAGAAAAAAATACTTATACATTAAAACAAAACCAAGTTATTACATAACACTGTAAGAAATAAAGTCTATCAATATTTTGGTTTATGTAGAAAACAACATAGGGGGTTGCCCAGTACACATAAACTCGATGGAATAAAAGTGTCAGACGCATCATCACTTATATCGGAATAATCAGAAATTTCTGTATCTGAAAGTAGTAACGGATCCTCTAAAATTTGAATCTCAGCATAATCAGGATTGAAATGCTCAATTTTTGCATAGTCAATTGCATGCAAATGATCAAGTCTACGCTGCATCTGATCATTTTCACGTTGAAGTCTTGCTATGATCTCGTTATGGTTGGTAGAGTTTTGTGGATCATATATATCAGCCGAATGTGCCTTTGGTACCATTAATCCATACCAATGACAATATACTTCAAGCTCACAACGTTTGTTATATAACTGTCTCCATCTTGGCGTGGGTTCGATATGAACACTCGGAGGCGAAAAGTCGGTCGCAGGTCCCACAAATACGTGTCCAACTTGACCGAATGAGTGATAAGGGTCGATGAGCTCATTACAGAACTCACGCTTTTGTCCAAACCAAGTTACACTGGTAGAATCTGTGTAGGATTCAATTGAACGAACTACTTTTACACCACATGTTGCTCGGCCAGTCGAGTGTTGACGTTCGCTGTGTGAAGATGAACTTTGTTGTTCATTGCGTGATGAAGAACCTTGGGTGGTTTGACTGAATTGTCTGTTAGACATATTTTGGGTTCTGATGTACACAATTAATAAGGATGGTTTATATAGACACGAAATACAATTACATATAAATTTGACAGGACACAGGTAAAGTAATGATATGACTCCACACTGATAAAGTAATGAAATAACTCATGAATGACAAAAAGACTGACATGAGTTGTCACTAGACTAACGACACATTGAAAAAGTTTTGATATGACTCCACACTGAAAAAGTATTGACATATCTTGTGAATGACAAAATGACTGACATAACTTGTCACAAGACTGACTACACTGATAACGCCTACTGTGTTGACATGTCATATCAGTCAATAGTGAAACAGTTTAGTGATCAAAGGTCATATATGATATAATCATTCATCAGACTAGTATAAGGTCAATTAAATCTTTCCCCTTTTGAAATGTGTGTTGTCACTTCAACCCCAAAAAAATGCAGAAACTCATTTAGAGTTAAGTTAGTTCAGCACATGGTATGTTGAAATTCAGTGTATTGTCACTTAAGCACATGGTATACTGAAACACATTCAGGGTTTTGTCACTTCAGCACATGGTCTCCTGGAACCCATTCAGGGTTTGGTCACTTCATCACATGACATTAAGTACTCACGAGTAATCACTTTTTCTTCTGTAGCATTATTAAAGAGCAGTTAGTTCTCACTTCAAGACTGTGTTTGTATTGATATGGTTAGTGTGGGAGATTTGTGTTGACCCATGGTAGTGCTGTGAGAACAAGTGTTTGTGTTGTTTTTTCTACAGATCATGTTATTGTTGTGTTGAGATTTATGTGTGTAGTGTAATGTTGAAATGAGTTAAATGTGTTGTGAAAATGCATTTACAAAATAAAAACTTTGTACATTGTTAAAAAAAAAAATCTAACAAATACATCATCATGCCCCACACGTAGGTGGTCGCATACGTTGCTTCGGCTGTCTGCGAACCTCCTGCTATACATCATGTGGTGCATCCTGTATCACCTGTGACACATCGATGTCATCGTGATAATGTGCATGCCGTGCACGACCTCGCCCCCGTCCTCGACCTTGTCGTCCATCTCTAACCCGTGGACCGACTCACACAGGGCCTACACCTACAATCGTAGCATCTTGTGTCAGTCCCTCCTGATGTAACAATGAATCTCGTATGGGAGGCTGGTCAAATGAAGGTGCTTGTGCTGGTATTGGTGTGGATGTAACTGCAGTCGGTGTCTGTGCTGAAACCACTGTCGGCGGGCTCGGGGTATATGCTGGGGTTGGCGTGGGTATCGCTGCTGGAGCCGATATGGGTCCATGTGCTGCTGCCGGTGTCGATGGTAGTGTGGGTGTATGCGGATGTCTGGGGGTCGATGTCGGTGATGATGGTGATGCAGGTGCCAACGCCAGTGTCGATGTCCGTGTCGGTGTTAACTCAAATGCGGATGAGAGTGTCGGTGTCAGTGTCAGTGTCTGCGCATGTGTGGGAGTCCATGCATGAGCCTGTGCCGGTGATGATGGTGATGCAGGTGTCGGGGTCGATGTCCGTGTCGGCTGAAGTGAATGTGCTTGTGCATCAAAAGATGCCGCTGTTGGTGTAGGTGCTGTGGTCGATATGGTTGCATGAGCCGATGCCGATGCTGATGGTGAAGATAAATGAGTAGTCCAACCATGGTGAAAATGAGGAGGTGGTTGTGCAGATGTAGACGGTACATCAGCATCTGGGACTGAAGCTTGGACAAGTCGTCGGTGCTCACGGATAGATGTCAAACATGAAGAGCTCATATCTGTGATACGTCCAATGGTCTCCGTGCAATGTGTCAAGTCTGGACTGTCTTCATATGTACCACATGCAGTGTGATAGATCCGTGTCAGTGTATGTTCCTACAAAAATCATTGAACCCAGATTAATTAGTGTATTAATCAATTAGTAAAATTTGTCATGCTAATTGAATAGTACAATATTTAACAACATATTATCAGAAGCTTTATGATGCTCCCAACTGGCTGGAATCCGACAGTAGGCCTAGCAATTGATGGACCAACTAGACGCCGAGTGATGCGACGATACCATTGCATGTATTCGTCGGGCGGATCCATCAGTGCAGTACTCAGGGCTCCGATAACAATGGTATCTCTATGATATGCCCACATCTCCGTGTACACCTGATGAACTAGAGACCAATCCCAACCAGATCTACCTCGCCGGTTGACAGCATGCCGTGCCCGGCTAGTATCACATGGCTGTGGTATGTGTTGAATCAGGCCAAACTGTCGAGTAACTCGATCTGAAAAATGTCATTCCACAACGTCAAAGCAAATCAACGGGGCTCGTGTGCGTCAAATATCTTGCCCAATAAGACAATATTCTGGCAAGGCCATCATTACATCAGGTGTATATGGCTCCCATATCATCTGCATTAGAAATTGTGAGCACTTATTAATAAATGTACAGCTAATTTTTAAAAAAATTGGGCAAAGTTTCCTTTGAAAATTGGACATTTCCAAAAAAATTTAACCTGTATTCAACACACTCAACTCAATTGCAGTTATAACGAAATACAATACCCAACATAATGGAATAAACCAAAAATATAAACATCCAACCATCTCAACATTCCCTTACTTCACATGTAAATTCAATACAATCAACTACACATTCTTACAAACTTTAAAACCGAACATCCAAGTGTTTAAGACATGGTCAAGCTAATATACTTGATCGTCGTGCATCTGGTCCAGCTGGTCCCGATAATGACGTAGTACATGTGTAGGCGTGTGTTGCTCCGAAAGTATAACATCCCATCTATACATTTCAAATTATGTATTAAATAAAATATTAATATATAAAATATACATTTAAGTACAACTTATATTTATTCCGCACCTACAACCAAGTGCACCATCATGTACACCGTGCGCAGCAGTAGCATCATCATGTGCAGGATCGACATCTCCACCGACTCCATCTAATTCTGCACCACCACCTAGTGGACCATCATGTACACCATGCTCCGCTGCACCAATGACGACCCGCTGTCGTGGTAACACACGCTGTGGAGCAATGTGTACCAGACGCTCCTATGCCCACAACTACATCACCAATACATTGATTTTACATATGTATATTTACAAGAACATAAATTAAGCAATTAAGTGAAGAATGCAAGCATTTACCTGCAGCAAAATAAGTGGACCGCTAATATCTTTTGTGTCCCTCTTAGTAGCTAGACACATCTCCCGATATAACCACGAAAGGGCAACACTGCCCCAACTAAAAGTGTCAGCCGCATGTAAGTCTCCGAGTAATGGTAGGAACATAAGCTTCACCCTACTCGACGACTTGTCGCTGAACAAAAATCCGCCAATCAACAAAAGCATGTAGATCGGGCGTAACATGCTACCTGATGCTTGGTCGCATCAGGTAGAATCCCGTGGGCCAAATGCTCGATCAATGCACTAAGTCGCAAAGTGGACTTATCTATCGCTCCATCTGCTGGTGTGAACACAAGCAACTCTGTGCACATGACACTCCAATGTTGTATATCGCGTACGGTGTCCACACCACATAGTGGAATCTCATCAACCGGAAGGCCAAGTAGTACAGCTGTATCCTGAAGTGTGATGGTGGTCTCACCCACTGGCAGATAAAATGTATGTGCCTCGATGCGCCATCTCTCTGCAAGTGCAGTAATAAGATGCCAGTCCAGCTGAATGTATCTAAGTCGATATGCCCCCATAAAATCTAGTTGTGCCTAGATGCTGAATAACCCGATCATTTATGATATGAACTCGACGTAGAGGAGCCTCTGCTCGTCTACAATGTAACGGGGCTAGCTCAATGCCCTTCCAAATAGCAATCGTCCGATGGTCACCCTGTAATGATAGAACAGATGCATCACCGGGCCCTAGTTGTAGTAATGAACGGGGGTCAGAATTCATGCCTACAACCTACATCCAAATAAAATATACACACATGAGTTAACATATCTAAATAACAACGTTAATATATATAAGATGATAAATAATGAGATCGAACAATATATAATCCAATACAACTTACATACAACATTACAATTTAACTAACATTTATAATGGATGGCCCATTGAAGAAGATGATTGGTTCTTTGCAAGACATGTTCGGCAATCATGCCCTAGTTGCAAACAAATACTACAGTGGTTCTTCTTGTGCCCTTCTCTTGGAAAATCCATTTCATTCCGTATGCGCGATGTCTGTGGATGTCCTCTAACGCCTCGACGCAACAACCTATCAGGGCATAATGTAAGGCCATCGGTAGCATCCCAATAATCTTGGTGGTGCAGAGGATGAAGATCCAGTGCCCAAGTGGATTCAAGTGCATGGATGTTATATATTGGATCGATTAAATTCTAAGAACTAACATGGAAGTGCGAGCATGCGGCCATAACATGAGAACAAGGCATTTTATAAATTGTAAATTTTCACAACTGCATGTCCGGTCATCAATACAAACAAGATGTGTATTACCATTATTACTGACCACCTCCATAACTTCACGTCGCATGTGAAATGGTGTAACAGTACACATTCCTGCTTTGACCTGGTTGGGTCGCATAAATTCGATTGCTTCAGGTGAGTATTCAATACCATCCTCTATGCAGCGTTGTGCATGTTCACGACGCTAACAGAAGTATTTTGCGAGCCGATAAAATATGAATTTCACACATGCAGTGATAGGAAGTATCCTCGCACCTTTCAATGCACCATTGAACACCTCAGAAATATTGGTTGTAGTTGTTCCATATCATCGACCACCATCATGGGCAAGTGTCCACTGTTGTACTGGAATATCAACTAACCACTTCCATGCCAATGGATCTATACTTTTAATTTCTTCCATTATCAAATTAAACTTGCGAATCTGATGTGCTGCCCCAGCCTTCCACACTAGATCTTTCAAATACGTGTTCTTGTAATGTGTGTTGAAATTGCTTTGTACATGCCTAAGACAAAAACGATGATAGGCATATGGCTCATTCTACCCAGAATCTGGTTTCTTAACCGTTGAGATTATACCTTTATGTCGATATGAAATTAAGCATATACCAGCTCTATTTGGCACAACAGAGTGACGTACTTGATATAGGAACCAACCCTAACTTTCACTAGTCTCCTCGTGAACAAAGGCAAATGCTAGAGGAAAAATCTTCTTTTGAGCATTAATCCTAGTAGCAATAAGAAGCTTATGCTTATACTTTCCATTTACAAATGTGCCATTGATGCTGATTACAGGCTGACAATTAATAAACCCATCAATAGAAGCTTTGAATGCCCAAAACACCTTTCCAAATATGGTGAATTCTGGAGTACGAGCCTCATATTGCCACTTTACAATCGTCCCAGGGTTGTATTTCACAAGAGCACCCATAAACTTCGGCAAAATATTGTAAGAACAATCCCAGTCTCCGAAAACCTTGGCTATAGCCTTATTTTTTGCATTCCACGCCTTCTTGTACGTTATCAAATAATGATACTCTTTTTTCACCATTTCAATGATGACATGCATTGTTACATCAGGTGTACCCCGAACCACACCCTCAATCCATTGAGAAATAAAACCTACATCAAGCTGACAGTGGTCCTGGTTCAACCTTGTGTAAAAACATGTGTGAGGTGCCTAATATTTTGTGATCGCAAACATTCCATGCTTCGCCTTCAAAATCGCTCGTAGCCTCCATTTGCATCCACATTGTACATGCATCTTACACCTCAAAACCCAACGCTTTTTATTTGTATCAATAATAATATATTGTTGGTGCATCTTAATTGAATATAATTTAACCGTCATCTCCAACTCTTTTTTACTCCTGAACAACATACCCTTTGCCAGTTCTGGTCTTGTAGGATCCCATATTTTAATTCCATGCATATTGCACAAGCTGTCAACATCATTCTGATTTTCTAATTCAACGTTTGAGAAAAATGTTGACTCTGGCTCATGCATAGGAACCTCACCATCATCCTCAACAGAATTACTTTCAGCATCGTAATCATCATCATTAGAGTCATCACTTAATAAATCTTCTGCCAATTCTTCTTGTTCGTAGTAATCATTTCGGTCATTAGCACACATTCCTTTATATGTATTATTATTAATTTGATGCACTACAAGTGCTTGGATAGGGTCCACTGGTGCCAGTGTTGGAGTAACTGAAATCTTTTTCATCCCCTCATTACCCAGTATATCATTGTATTCTTGATGAGATAAGCATTCGGGATAAGTACTAGGCCCCGTTTCTGATTGTGCTTGTGTATATCGATTGTATTCTTCCATACACTGCATTGTTAAAAGGGTATAATAATCATCCACCATGGCTGAAGGGTCAAGCACTGGGATATATGGTTGTTGGCTTAGCATAGACGAGCATAAACCACCATCAGACAAACTTTCATTACTTCCACCAATGTCATCTGTCCTAACCTTTTCGCTCACATACAAATCGACTAAGTTAACACCTTGATTGTCAAATACAACATCTAGCATTGCTTCCACACCATCGTTGTCAACAACTTCTACTGGAATATATGTAAAATTGTTAGTTCCCAAAGCAGTAGGAAACCTGCAAATAAGTTTGAGATTGTATTTATTATTATCTATCCCTGTCACATCATGCAACTTATCCACCAATGTCGAGTAAGTTGTGTCATGCGCAAACTTTATCACACGCTTAAAACCATTATCGTATCGTAACACATCATGGTTCTTGAATATGGTACCACCCCAATAAACCATCACAGAAGCACATCTTCCAACCATTCTTAACAATTCTACAATAAAGACATCAAAAGTTAGTGTGTAGACACAACCAAAACATTAAAATCAATGGGACTAGTTCACGCTTTCATCAAAATTTACTTGTTTATGCTTTGAATCGTTATAAACCGGGTAGCCAGTTCTAATAATACCTTCAGTATTAGGACTACAACACTATGCAAAGTAGACTACACTCAATCATTCTTAAACATCGTAACTAGTTTGGGGGGAAGACAAGGGAAAACATAGCAAAATTTTAAAGTTTACAATTGAATGAGCAGACTATTTATTAGTTATTTATCAATTTGAACGAGCAGACTATTTATTTGTATTAATAATGAAACTTAACCAACAATTAATCTTATTTGAAGCACCAAATTTTTAAGGGTTAAATATTTGGAAATTATATGTTATAAGGAAAAAATGGTTTCCCTAGGATTGTTTATAACTATCATCATACTCAACCAAGCAAGCTATCAGACCTCTATTCAATCAAGTGTACCGAGCGGTGACTTAGTCACCTCTCAAATTTGTCACACATACGATAAAGTCCTTTCACATGTAGATAATAGTGTACCTACTTGCAAAATTAACCAGCCCAACCATTATTCATTATCATTGTAATTCATGATAAAATTAATATAATTAAAATTAAATTAACAAAATGTGCATACTTTAAAGACAAAAAATTAATAGTAACTCAAAATAACACTTTTTCTCTGGATGCCGTTTTCTTCTCTAATGAGGCGACTTCATCATCATCTTTAGTCTTTTCTTTCTGATTTCTATGGTTGTTTTGTTTTTTTTTTTGGGTAAGACATGTCCTATCCCACAGGCCTAGTTTAAGTCATTATTTGATTAGCAAAAAGTTACAATGGTTCATGTTTTTTTTTTGGGGTAAGACATGTCCTATCCCTCAGGCCTAGTTTAAGTCATTATTTGATTAGCAAAAAGTTACAATGGTTCATTTGACTGATTATTACGAGGCTTCGTCAAATTTTCTTGTTTCACGTATTTTCAAATTATGGCGCGTGCAAACGCAGACTAAGCAATATAAGCTAATCTCACGAAAAGAGTTGGACCAAAAAAATGAGTCTTACGTACTACAGGGATCCCAACAATACCTAATTTAGAAATCTTATTTTAGAACTTAATGTGTTATAATAATTAGATTGAGAATAGACTTTATTAAATATTAGAACCCGATGATAGTCCAACAACCATAACAAAATAAGTTTTGAAGCAGAGTAGGATTCACTCATAAAGGATTGAGTAGGGTGATCATGGACATTACAAGACTTAAGTGTTGGAGTATACTCTACCAACCAACCGAATTCATAGCGTTGTTTTTTGGATTCAGACCTCTTTCAATATTATTTTTCATTTATTTTCTTCTTTGGTGGATCACTCCCGTGCATTAGTGTGGAACCGCGTATATACATAAAATGGGTCCCACTCAAAATCACAGTACTTGATCTATCAATAAAAAAAATTGAGAAAAATATATTGAAAAGTGTTTCACTCTTGTTTTCTTGGGGGGAAAAAGAAAAAAAAATACTTTTTCAAATTTACATATATAGCTCTTTTATTACTTATGACTTTCACAGCCCAGGGGAAAAAAAATTTGCAACAAGCCTATAAAGTTATTGACAATTTACTTTCTAGCACAGCCAAAAAAATAAGTTTGACTCAAGTGGTCTAGGTGTATACTGTATGATGGATTGATGCAATGATAATACCCTTCTCCACTTTCTCAAACATGTATGATGAAGTGAAATTGAGTAACAATAATATCAACACATAACAGTACTGCTCGGTTCTTTAAAATTGTCATTTCTTTGGCTAAATGCAATTCAGAAGATATGATATACTTCCATGGCATTGGATATTTGAGAGATTGGTCTTTGTTGACAATATGAACTTCAATTTTATGTCCAATTAGATATGTATGACTTTTCATGAAGAATTATAATCCTTATTATTCGTTAAGATTTGAAGAATGGCATATACACATTAGAGCATAAAAGGCATTTCCTTAAATGCGATAACCAGAGTTGTAGGTGGTGTCCAACTTTGTATCAAAGAGAAGGTCAAAATTTGCAAAGTATCAAAAAATTTAAAGTGTCTTTGGAATGAAGACTAGATGATCGTGTTATAGAGAACCTAGTTAAAACTATTCTAAGATTCACTATTCACATAAAAAAATAGTACAATATTGCAGAAATTCATTTTGAAATGCTAAAAGGTAGTCTTGAAAAAGAAATATTTGGGAATATTTTAGCACTTGGTTTCTAAGGGATTGTATGCTGGAGAGGAATTCTCGCAATTGGTGACATCCACCCTGGTGATGGGGATGTAGCATAGGAACACCCCGATCCTGTGATTCTATTTTGAGTCAGTCTGGCGGATATCTCAAGGTTCCACTGATCGATTATGCTCGTCTTATCATTATCCTTGTTATGTGCATATAATGTACAATTGATGCATTTTACTAACAAGCACAGAAAAATCACGACCACCAAAGAAAAAGAAAAGAAGAACAAATTACCTGAGGAGCTTGATTCTGATAATCGATTTAGGGGGCAAAAATTGTTTTGGGGCAAAAATAAATTTGGGCCAAAAATCGATTTAGGGCAAAAAATGATTGAAGGCAGTCGGTGGTGGAGGCTGTGGTCAGTCGGTCACGCAGGTGGAGGCTGTGGTCCGTCGGTCACGCAGGTGGAGGAAGGGCTTGCTGGTGGCAACTGTGGTCGCTGGTGGATGTCTTCGTCGGACACTGTGGTCGCTCGTCGGAGGGAGCAGTCGTCGAAGGTTGGAGGTGGAGGAGGGAGCAGTCGTTGGATGTTTGAAAAATGTAGACTGATCTGGGAAAAAAAACGGAGGTAATGAACCTTTAAAGACGTCATTTGAAATGACGTCTTCATCCCTTTATTTTTTGTTTAACTCTGTTAACTGCAGTTAAATTTAGCCATATTATAAAACGTCGTTACAAATGACGACTTTAAAAACGTCATTTGGAATGACGTTTTCATAAAAAAAATTAAACTTCAAATCGTCATTCCAAATGACGTTTTTACACCTGAAGGCGTCATTTGTAATGACGTCTTTAAAAAGAAGCTGGGTTTGGGAATTAAGTTGAAAACTGGCTGGGTTGGGGAAATAAGTTTTGAGGGGGGCTGGGTTTGGGAAAAACCTCTCAATGTGCATATACATTTTATGGACTCAAGGTGCATTCGTCATGTTTTTTATATTGTCATCTAGGCCCAAAAAAAAAAGTGGGCTATTTTTCCATAAGGAACTCCACCCATCAATCCCAAGACAAATTAATAGGAAAAACGATTGACTAGCCTGTTCCACAAGGCCCATAACCTTTTTAATGATTTCTGTAATATTTTTAGGTTACTTATGATAACAATATAAGGAGAAACAATGAGAGTGAGCCCATATCTTGCCAGCTTTTGTCGCTGTAGTTGTCGTCGTTGTTGTTGTCATTGTCGTTGTTATCGTCGATGTCGTTGTTGTTGTAAAATTAGTTGATGCACACGTGCGTCGCACGTATACTATTTTAAGTCATAGTTTTGATTTTAAATTATCAAAGATAGAAATTCAAATCCAACCAATATAAAATATCAAAGACACATTTAGAATTAAGCTTCATTGAGTTAAATTATGAAATCTTGACTCAAAAACTTGAAGGAAATAAAGGTGTATCCAATCATTGGGGAGGAATGAAGTTTAAGACTTCTTGGGAACAGACAATCACAAATAAGACTTAATTATATAAATGTAACTATGATAGGATTTAATAAAATTTTTATTTCAAACATAGTTTCTAATTAATGTTTACAAAATCAATCATATCCTTCAACTACTATTTGTAGTATTATTCTCATATTCAATAATCCTATGGTTCTATGAAGATTGAAGTTACCTAGGAAAAATTCTAAGTTTGAGCTCAGAAATTGAGGTCAGGAAGAGAGCTTAGCCAAGAGATCATGAGCTTAGAGGTCGAGACCTTGGGCTTCCTTGACTTACACCCTGAAGAAAATAAGTGGAAGACAGCTAGCAACCACAAAGCGCTCCCTCAACGTCAGTAAACGCCAGTCTAGGAGCAAGCACCTCAACTGCCTAGATTATCACCTAAAATCAAGTGAGACGTTACAAGAGGGAGGCGAAGATCTCGCCACAGATTCCATAGAATCAAGAACTAGGTTATAAATATTGTACAAATCCTCACTTTGAGGCAAGAAACCAATATTGTATCAAGAAGACTGTGTAATCCTCTCATAATTTTCAATATAATTCTTAGGAGCAAGAGACTCCATTAAGAGTAGATTAGCTGAATTCTCGAGCTGGTGAACCACTATGACTTCACTGTGCAATCCATCCCTTACCCTTAGATTGCCATGTTACTCCCAAGAACCTTGTAGCTCATATCAAATGCTGAAGTATACATAATCTGCTCAATCACGTTTTGCACACCATCAGCTTGACACCGTCTGTGGGGATGACTGTTCCTGTTACAAAAATACTGATCCTCCTTTAGTAATTGATGGTCTCTTTGTGTAATATGAGCAGAAGCCAGTTGAATCCTCAGCGAATGCAGAATCAGCAGGAAGCCACCAGTGGAAAGCAACAAGAAAACCTTCAAGACTTCCTGTCCACCATTAAGACTGATCCTCTCATGGCAGATCTCCCTCTAAATAACGAACTAAAGGTCCTTTGCCTAGTCAACCAGCGTCTACTTCAATAAAATAAAGAACTTTTAAAGCTCCTACAAGGTCCTTAGAAGACACGATTAGGCCAGAATGATCCCCTATAATGGGAGCATCAACGTCTCGTTTCAAAGATATCCAACAAGAACTCAACCACATGAATGAGACTATAAAAGGTAGTGACTTGATCAGAAATATGTACACTCAAGTGCAGACGGTCAAGTTGTAGTAATAATTCGGTTTGAGTCCAGAGTCGAATCCACAGGGAACTCTTGTTGGTGTTTCAATGTAAGTAGTAGTGGAAACCAAATGATTGTAACCTTTGAGATTTAAAGTTGTGAGTTTTAGGAATTTTTATTGGACATAATATAAGATTCTTTCCAATAAAGTTTTCTAGACAAAATATAAGATAAGCTCAAATGTAAAGAAAGTCACTCTTTAGTTCGAGGATCTAGACATGTAGTTAATCATCCGATTTATTATATTTATGTTTGATAACTCAATTAACTCCCGTGTCAACAGCAAGTTAATTGGAAGATAAAGATGAACTGTGAGAATTAAAAACATGGTTTTGATATCTTTTTAGAAATTTACAAGAATTGTCTACAAACAAACAAATATTTTTACAAGACATCCAACCATGACATTAATATTTCATTCTTTAAATGAAGCACAATAATGAGGAGGATTGAATGGTAGTCATGAAGATCTAGCCGGGGTACTTGCCTTGAATCAATGATTCTTTCTATGCAAGAGTTATCTGTGTCATAGAAAGAACCATGATTATACAAAGTACCTTAGCTTTGGTAGATGCAATCAATCATTCAATAAGCAAGGGGATATAAAACATTAAGTATAAGAACAATGCACAAATATAACTTTCAGATAATTTATACATGTCCTTCACCTCTTACGAAAGAGTGAATGAGAAACTACTCACTCTTCATGGCATTGGTAAAGTTAAAAAAGTGAGTGATGCTCATCCCTCCAAGTAGATGACTTACATAATAAAATAACAATAAACAAGGAGCCAATCTTCAACGAAGAATGAGTGAATCACATTCCACCATTCACGGCTTTGTTAAAACTTTCGAAAAGTGGAAGAGTTTCACTCTTCTAAGAAAGAATGAAGCTCAAGCAATGGAAGTGAAAGACATGAACAATGAAAGCAGAAGAAAGCTAGTCACAATTGGAAGGTGGCTTCCTCAACCAAGAAATGAAGGGTTGTTTCCTCAAACAAAATGTGAACTATCTTTCTTCTTGTAAGTAATTGAAAGCATAAATTTAAGACTAATTTCATAATAAACTAAGAAGTGTTGGTCTAAAGCCAAACTAACTTCAAGAACAATTACAAGTAAACATACAACAATTCTACAACTAGCTCTTATGAGTTGGAGTTTAAGCCTCTATCAAACTCTCTACCAAGTCTCCTACTAAGCACCCCCTTTGAAGGCCCCCAAAGTGGGAGTATTTATAGGTAAGGAGGTGTAGCAAGAGGGTGAATGAAGAGTGTATGACGCCCCAATCAAAGGGAAAAACCAACTACTCTGCAGTCAATCTTCAAGCGTTGAACGTCGTTCGAACCTTTCTTCTATTTTTGCTTTAAGGGCGTTCGAACGTTGACTGTCGTTCTGACCTTTTCACTCAAGTGCCTTTTGATCTTCAATGGAAACTCATTTCCATACTCCATGCATCAGTCTAATCTTCAAATGATTTCAGGGGACGTTCGAACATTGATTTGCATTCGAATGCAGTACTCAAGTACCTCAGGCACTTTCTTTTTGGCTCAGGGTCTTCTTTCTTGGCTACAACATGCTATGTCTTAGTAGTCTGATCTTCACATGATGTAAGGTAACATACGAACGTTGATTGGCGTTCGAACATTCTTGCATTGGTCCCAGATTTTCCAAGTTTGTTCTATAATGTACTGGCGTTACACTCAAATGTGATATTTGTTGTTCTTGAACCCTTGTTCACTTTTATGACCTGAAATGACATCACTTAAACTCCATTAAAGTACAATTAGTCTAAAAAATGCATAGTAAAATGCTACTTTTAAGTGCTAATCAGGTAATACCCCTGTAACTATGGATGTCCTGATACAACTTCACTGCTAACGTACTGTATTTTTCTCTCCCTCTGAAGTTTAGAATGCTTTAGATGGAGGCCTTCGATGGGACGAAAGATCTAATGGATCACCTCAACAACTACAAGAACCAAATGGAGCTGCACGGATATCAAGACCCTGTACGATGTCGAGCTTTCTCCATCACGTTAAAAGGCTCAGCCTTAGCATGGTTCAATAGGCTAGCTTTGACATCTATCTCCTCCTTCAGGGAGCTTTCCATATCCATTGTGTCGCACTTCATAGGAGATCGAACCTATAAAAAACTAAGCTACCATCTGTTGAATGTGAAACAAGGACCCGATGAGAACCTATAGGCTTATTTCCAAAGGTTCAACTCAGAGTCATTGAAAGTGGAAGTCCCAGATGAAAAATTCTTCATTATTACTTTCATCGCTGGGTTAGGAGTACAATTGAAGGACTTGATGTTCTCCATATCCAAAAACCCACAAGCTAGTATGCAGAGATGCTTACCAAGACAAAAAAATATATTAATGGTGAAGAGACTCCCCTCTCCAAAGCGGCAAGCTCATCCACACAGAAGGAAAAAGGGAAGGAAGAAAATAAGAGAGACCGAAGTCCCAAAAAAGAAAAAGGCTGAGACAAGTCTCCAAGGAGACACAAAGATCGTTCCCCCAAAAAAAAGGGAGATGTTAGAACCGCCTAGGTCCCCCGCAGCCAGAATTGCAACCAAGGTATGCACCTCGGCAGCTTAGCCCACTCACGGCTACAATATCCTAGATCCTCTATGAAGTACAGAATGAGAAATTCCTGAGGTGGACACCTCGGATGAAAACAGACCTAGCCAAATGAGATGGGACTAAGTACTGTGAATACCACAGAGACCATGACCACCTCATTGATGATTGCATCCAATTGAAAAAGAAAATCGAGCTCCTGGTCTAACAAGTGCAGCTACGCTGCTTTGTGGCATATGACAATTAGAAACCGAACACAACTACCTCCAGCACCTCAGCATCAAGTCCCTGTACAACATTAACAATCTCTGGGGGAGATCAGAGTGATATTTTTGAAGGATTCGCTGGAGCTGGTGAGTCCAAGTCAACTAGGAAGGCTCATATTCGTAAAGTCAGAACTGATAAAATGCTGGAAGTACATACTGTGTCCAAAATAGCTCAGTTGAACATGAACATCACTTTCTTAGACACAAACCTGCAAGACTACCAACATCCCAATGATGACCCCCTGGTGGTAAGGGCCATCGTCGCCAACAGAACCGTCTACCGAGTCCTGATTGACAACGAGAACTCTACTGATATCATATTCGCGTTTGCCTTTGACAAGATGGATATTGACAGAGACAAGCTTGAGCCATTAAGAGCACACCTATTGGTATTCTCAAGGGAAAAGGTGTTGCCCCTAGGTTCAATCCAACTCATGCTCACTATAGGAGATCTTCCTTGCCAAACCACCACCACTGTAAGGTTCTTAGTGGTCGATACGCTTTTAGCATACAACATCCTGCTTGGAAGACCCTCCCTCAACTCAATGAGAGGCATTCCTAATGCCTACCACCTCGTCATGAAGTTCTCTATGAAAAAGGGAATCAGAGTGGTTTGAGGAGACCAGCGTGTAACACGGGAGTTCTATATGGCATCCATGAAAAAGAAAGAGGTCGAAAATATCCATTTGGACGAGCTCGACATTAGAGATGAGCTAAAAACTAGGCCATACCATCAGAAGAGCTGGAGCCCATTTAGCTTGACGAGAAGCCAGAACACCTACTGTATGTGGGATCTAAGCGAAACAGGAAAATTAAAGACCTCTTGATCCAATTCCGTAGAAAAAATATGGAGGTGTTTTCTTGTAAACATGAAGATATGAAAGGAATTGACCCCTCCATCATCACATAAAAACTTAGTGTAAATCTAACCCTCAAGCTTGTCAAGCAGAAACGAAGGAGTTTTGCCCCAAAGCGCCAAAAGGCGATCAATGAGGAGGTCAATAAACTTCTTCACGCTAAAATCATCAGAGATGTGGATTATCCCACCTAGTTAGCGAACATAGTCCTCATCAAGCTGGCCAATGAAAAGTGGTACCTCTCCATTAACTTCACTGATCTAAATTGAGCTTGTCCTAAAGATAGCTTCCTTTTACCGCGGATTAACCTGATTATAGATGTTATAGCTGGGCACAAGCTTCTCAACTTTATAGACACCTTTTCTGAGTATAACCACATGATAATGGAAGAGAAGACCTCATTCGTAATAGAGCAGGGGACACACTACTACTAGGTCATGCCCTTTGGACTGAAGAATGCTGGAGCCACTTACCAGCAGTTGGTAAACTGAATGTTGAAAAAACAAATCAGAACATCAATGGAGGTGTACATCGATAACATGCTAGTAAAATCATTGAAAGTCGAGTTCCATATCGAACACCCCGAGGAGTCCTTTCAAATCCTCAAGAAATACCAGATGAAACTTAATCCAGCTAAGTGCGCCATTGAGGTCTTAGTCGGGAAATTCATTGGCTTCATAGTCAAAGTAGAGAAATCGAGGCTAACCCAGAAAAAGTCAAGAATAATAGATATGCAACCTCCCTCCAACACTAGAGAAGTCCAATGTCTAGTAGGAAGAATAATAGCTTTGAGTCGCTTTGTGTCTAGGTCAAGTGACAAGTGTCAACCTCTCTTCCAAGTCATGCAAAAGGCATTCCAATGGGATACCTGATGTAAAGAAACATTCAGAGCCCTTAAAAATTATCTAAATTCACCCCCCGTTCTGGTAAGTCCTTTGGAAGGGAAAATGCTTACCCTCTACCTCACTGTTTCGGATTTCTCAACCAGTGCAGCACTGGTAAGAGAGTAAGACAAAGTTCAACAACTAGTTTACTACTGTAGTATAACCTTGAGGGGGATATATGAGAGATGTCCAAAGATGGAGAAACTTGTCTTAGCTCTGGTTACGATTGCAAGGAGGCTCATACCATACTTCCGACTCACACCATTGAGGTCCCAACAAACCAACTAATGAAACAGGTATTACATAAACCAAAATCTTCAGGGAGGTTGATCAAATGGGTCATAGAGCTCAGTGAGTTCGATATCAGGTACAAACCTAAATTCACAATCAAAGGGCAGATTCTGACAGATTTTATCACATAATTCACTACAGCCACGGAAGCACCTTTGGAAGCAACCCAACTAGTACCTGACCTCCCTACATGGAAAATTTCAATAAATGGAGCTTCCAAAGCCCAAAGAAGCGGTGCAGGCTTAAGCCTGACCTCCCCAGATGGAATAGATGTCGAGTATACCCTTAGATTCAGATTTAAAGCTTCAAACAAGGAAACAAAATATGAAGTTGTCATCGCTAGACTCAATCTGGATCACTCAATGGAGGCAGAATAGCTCAAAATCTACAGCGACTCCCAGCTCATGGTAAAGCAAATATAAGAGACCTATAAGGCTAAGGGAGAGAGAATGATCCTATACCTAAAAAAGGTGAGGGAACTAACGAAGAAATTTATGCAAGTCAAAGTCAAGCATGTCCCTAGAGCTGAGAATTCTTGAGTGGACGCCTTAGCAAGGCTTCTTGTAGCTTCCCAGGAGAGCCTGGATAGATTAATCCCAGTTGAACACTTGGTTGAACCATCTATAAGCCACGAAGATGAAGAGGTATTCCCCGTATTGGCCCCATCAGAGAGTATCTTCATAATGGAATCTTACCAAACGATCCTAAAGAGGTTGCGAAGCTAAGAGACAGATCATACAGATTCAGGATTCTACAAGAAAACCTGTATAAGCAAGGTTTTTCAGCACCTCTCCTTAAGTGCATAGGAGACGAGGATGCTAATAACATACTCAAGGAAATCCACGAGAGAATTTGCGTCAATAATATCGAAGCTCGAGCTCTGGAAGGAATGATATTAAGGCAAGGGTAATTCTGACCCACTATACTCAAAGACGCTACAGATGTAGTCAAAAGGTGTAAGGTCTTCCAAATACACGCAAACGTTCCCCAGTGTCCACCAAAGCTCCTAACCTTGGTGGTAAGTCCCAAGTCTTTCCAACAATAGAGGCTGAACAAACTTGGGTCACTTCCCACTAGCACTAGACAGTGCAACTTCACCATTATTGGGGTGGATTACTTCACCAAATGGGCAGATGTAGAGCCTTTGACAAGAATCACAAAACAAAAAGTCCAAAACTTCACTTGAAAATCTGTAGGTTTGGAATACCTAGGGTAATCGTCTCCGACAATGGGAAAAATTTTGACAATCTCAAGTTCAAAAAGTTTTGTGTCGAGTTAGAAATAAAGAATTACTTCTCCGCTCCAGCTCATCCTCAATTCAACGGGCAAGCCGAGGTGACCATCCGAACCATGAAAGCAGCTCTGAAGATCAAGTTAGAAGCTCTGAAAGGAAGATGCATAGAACACATCCCAGAAGTATTGTGGGCCTATACAACCACTACCAAATCAGCAACTCAAAAAATACCATTTGTATTAGCATTTGGAACCGAAGTAGTGGCATCCGTGGAGATTGGCATTCCATCCCCTAGGGCTGACTTCTTAGAACCTGAGCATAATGACGAGTTACTCCTACTAAATCTTGACCTCCTAGATAAAAAAAGGGACAAGGTCTTGCAACGTATTGTGACTTATCAAAGGAGAACGACTAGGTACTACAACAAAAGGGTCAGATATAGAGGTCTCAAAGTCGACGACCTAGTACTCAAATAGCTAATCTCTGCAAGAAAGGATCTAGCACATGGGAATTTAGGGCCCAATTGAAAAGGTCCTTACATCATCTCAAGGGTAATCAGACCTGGGAACTATAGGTTACAAATGGAAGAAGGCAAAATCCTACCTCACTTTAGCAACGCAGAACATTTAAAGAGGTTTTTTCAGTAAACTTTTGTAAAAAGGCTATTTTCAATAAAATAGCAAGTTTCAGCTGAGTAAGAGTCCATCAGCAGCATAAAATTAAGGATGAGCTCTTCAGCTCATAAAATAATGATGAGCTCTTCAGCTCATAAACTAAAGATGAACTCTTCAGCTCATAAACAAATGATGAGCTCTCCAACTCATAAACTAACGGAGAGCTCTACGGCTCATGAACTTGCACATATGGCAACCAAACAGAGCAAAATCACAAGGAAATAAACAGGTCAGAAAAAAGAGATTCTTATTCATCAACGCAATGGGATACAAAAAAAAGAAGAAAAAAATGTCCTAAGCCCTTCCATGCCTCCTCTTCAACTCAGATATCTCCTTTTCCAATTGAGCATTCACAGCTTGCAGACGAGCGTTCCCTTCCTTCAACTCTTCACGTTCCTTCTCCACTTTCGTGAGTAGCTCTAAAAGCTTCAGCTCAGCTGCAAAAAATAGAATATCATCGAAAGGGGAGCTAGATGACTGAGAAGAAGAACCATCCCTCCTACATTTCCTCAAAGATATGGCAACATCGTCGTCCTCATCTGATTCAGTAGAAGAAGAATCAGGAGAGAAATGGAATGATGCAAATCCTAGAGCAGTAGAAGTAGTACTGAACAAAAAGAGGTTCTACGGGGCAATGTGCACCAAAAAAGGAACAGGCTCAACATGAGCCACCTGGCTGACCCTCACCAACTCTGTTAGGGTCAAACTAGGAGTACCTGCACAGTGGAAGCGCAATAAGAATCAATCACCATGATCAACAACATTGATTGTACACCTCTGACTCTGTGAGAAAAATGCCCCCAAGTGCAAGGGACCCGAGAACGTGCACAGTGCTGCTCAGCAGACCTCCAAGAATCCTCAGAGGCAAAGAAAAAACGTTGAGTCCATCCTTCAAGAGAAGGGAAACATCAAGGACCAGCGGGGGTTAAAATGACACCTCCATCTGATGTAGCTAAAGCAGGGGAGCTTGTCCTCATCAAGCTAATAGAAATAGTGGAACTAGGCAACAGTAGGGAATTCACTATTGCCTTGCAAACGCCAAAAAATGCTGAAGTTGATCATAACACCCCACCCCTCTTGAGAGAGGTGAGAGGGGCATAATCCAAAGAAAATAAGAATCTACCCAATGAAAGGATGGATGGGTAGACGGAGTCTCATCTCGAAAGAACCTTCAAAGAAGAAAATTTATTGTGGGGGGAGAAAGTTGCAAGGCTCATCAAGGGTTGGGACTCGAAGGAGTAAGTCAGCAAATAGAACGTATCGTCTCTTGATTTCTTCTAATTCTGTGGTGGTAACCACAAAATGAACCAAGAAGTTAGAGTGCCACCTTATGTCAAATGTGGCTTGAGCTTGTTGTTTGAACAAGGGAGTAAGAGAGGAAGCCATGGAAACCACATGAGAGACAGAGAACACAAAGAAAAAGAAATTCAGGAAGAACGAAAAACGAAAAACGTGATCCAAGATTTACAGGCAAGAAGAAATTCAAGATTAGTAGATAACAAAGAAATCCCAAATTTTATGGAAGCATTAGGGAATCCTGAATTTTAAGGGAAGAGAAACATGTGAAGACAAACGAGCGGCTTTTTGTGTTTCCATAATCATTACAGTGGAAGCGTTTTAAGAAGGTAGGTGAGGGAGAATAATGAATCGGATTATCATTTTTCATATAAAAAAAACTAGAGCTCAGATAGGCAACTCGGCTCTAGTAAGATCAACTTAGACAAAAGCAGATCAGGCCTACCCACGAATGTGTCCTTCAGCCTAGTATGAGCAGAAAAATAGGTTGTGCTCTCCAAGTCAAGAAACTGAGCTTTACAAGAATAAACCCACTGGTTCACCAAGGCTAAGCTCTCCACAACTTAAGGGAATATAAGGTTCTTCGTCACATTAAGATGAGCACTTCAGCTCACAGGCTTCTTAATTCATAAGAATGAGCCCTCCATGGTTAAGGCCCCAGCCACTCAACTCAACAGTTCTTTAGCTCTTCAACTATTCAGCTCCTCCAAACCTAGCGAATCTACTCCAAGAAAAACCAAGTCCTCCTCGAAGAAAGGGGACATGAGAAGGAGAATAGAGAAGATACAAGAGCACAACAATCGAAACTACATCAATTCAAAAAACAAAGCAGCACAACAATCAGAAATATAGCAATTCAAAAAGTAAAGTGCAAAAAATATTTATATTTCCTAAAAGAAGTAGAATACAAAGTATACAAAAAAAATGGACAGACAACAAGCAGGAGTTCCTAAAAAATCCTGATTCTCCACAGTATGAGCAGAAGAAGCGTCTGGCAGCTCAGAGACAGTAAGAGAAACTCCAAAAGATTCAGGAGCAATTAAAGGGAGATGAACCTTAAGAAGAACAAGAGCAGTGGCCTCAACTCCAACTAGTGGCAAAGTCAACCTAGATGCCTGAGTCGCGAGGTCAGCAGGGTCATCACCATAAACAGGAACACCAACAGAGGCATTACCAGGAACGACGGACAATTCAACAATTCTTGTGGTAGAAGTTGGATCAGGGTTAAGAGCTACATAGATAGCTGGAGTAGAAAAAACCACTTGGACAAGGACCTCAATAGTAGAGGTAGGTACCTTAGCACCCCCAGGAGCAAGCTCAGAAGCAGAGGGAGCTAAAGCCCCAGCCTCTTTCTCAACACTTGGCACCTCCTCCTCCTCATCTGAAAGGGGTTCAAAATCAAAGTCCAAGTCTGGATACGTCTGCATAGCATGACCTTGTAAAGTAAGGTACCCAGTGACCCACTTGGTAATGACATCATCTTCCAACTTGGCAACCAGAACATCTTTCTAGTTAACAACAACTCTCTTCACTTCAATTTTTCTCCGAAGAGTGTCACTTACCTCAGCCAGAATGTCGTATTCTCTCTTCATGGTCACATAAGAGTCTAAATCCTCGAGTCCTTACGAGCTTTAACCTAGTCATCGATTTTTAGCTTGAGATCCTCCTTGGTCTTCTTGGCCCCATCTTCGATTTTCTCTTTCTCAGCCTCCAAACCCTTAATGACAAAAGATTGCCCCTCCATCTGTTCCTGCAGGTCTTGAACCTGAGCTTTAAGGTCAACATTGACAAAAGTCAACTCAACAACCTTGAGCTCAAAGGCCTTCGACGCCTTGGCAATGCTCTCCAAAGCTCTGATCCGACTTAGGAAAGCACTTACGTGAATGGCCAACTAGGAGCAAACATAACCAAAGGCTAAAGTTAACATAAAGTGACAACAAAAGATAGAAATAAAACATGAAAAGATCAGAAACTTACTGAAGTAGCTCTGTATAAGGCCGTGGTGATGGAAGTTCCAAGGGCATAGTGGCAGCCCTTTGAATATCAAACACAGGGATGATGGAGGCAATGACATCCACAGCATGTTTTATGTTATCAATAAGGGAGCCCTCACTTTTCTCAGCCTTGGAGGCCCTCCAAAGTAGTTGATGGGACTTCTCAGTCGACTCAAAGGAGGTAGACCCATGTAGAATGCGAGCGATCGTCTCTAAGGCTCCCTCGACCTCTGTTGAGGAATGAGAGGTTGAAACTGCGCTTTTTTTGGGAACCCCTCTAGAAGAAGGAGGCACAGTCCCTTGAGTATGAGAGGTCTGTGTGACCTTTAGTGAGCTCGGCGGTAGAATAAGAGCCACCTGGGATGAAAAGGGAGAAGTAGGAGACATCCCTAACCTTGGCACCTTGGTTGGGGGGACAAAACCACTTCTTGATCCAACCTCAGCCTTGTGTTTACTCCTCCCACTTATGGTTCTCTTTAATAGGTCAACCTTTGCCTTCAAAGCTTTCGAAGCTGGTTCCATTGAGGGTGAAACTGAAAACCTAAAGCAAAAAAAAATAGAAAGAAAGAAGGAGAAGTGAGATAAAAGTTAAGGACAAAAGAAGGAAGTATTACCTGCCGTCTCCTCTACTCCAACTACAGAAAAAGGAATAGGGGTCTCAACCCTCACATGAGCACAGAATGCTTAATCAAGCTAGAACATTTCTCCAGGCTACAATTTTCAAGCCCTATTCTGTCCTCGGCTCCTAGCTCAAGGAAAATACCTGAAACAACCCAAGGAAATGTTGTCAGCAAATGAAACAATAAGATGAGGAAAGATGAGCCTACACAAAATAACGACTCGCCCAGATTATCGGGACCTACCTAGGAGCGTGGGACAGGAAAGGTATCTTTGACATCACTCAGATTAAATTCTTACTCCTTCTCTGGCACGAAGAAGAAATGTTTCTTCCAGTTCTTTTGAGAGCTAGATAGGTCAATAATCAATGTCGGGGTCTTCACCCGTTTGGAAATATACAATAAGCCATAAGGCTGGAACTTGACGTTGAATAATTTCATGAGTAAGAGAACTAACGGGGTATCACTATTATTTTTCTTAAAGAAGACGAGGAGGCCCACTAGGACACCCCAGAAATTAGAAGAGATCTAAGCAGGATAGACATTGAAATATTGAAGGACAGACTTGATGAAGGGATGTACCGGGAACCTAAGTCCATTCTCAAAAGAAGCGACAAAAGAATAGGTCTTCTTAGGGACCACAAAGTCATACCTAATATCAGTAGAAGGGATCCAGTAGGGCATGCCCTTAGGAAAACCAAACCTAGTAGACAAGACACTCTTTAGAGGAGTGTAACCTCACTAAGACCAATGAGGTTTTAGGTACGAGGAGCAGGCTCAAATGCCTCAATGCTACCTGAACCTTTTTTTGGCTTTTCCTTTTCGAGACCGCTCGAAAAGGAGACCCTGATAAAATTTGAGGGGCCTCCGCCCTCTCTACAACTTCAACCCAAGGAAAGTTATCTATTTCATCACCAACATCTCCCAGCTCATCGTCCTCTACTTCTAGGGAACTATCACCCATGAAGGAAACAGACGAGGCTGTAGCTTCAAAAGAGGTAGACATAATTGGACAAGAGAAAGGAAGTCTGAAAGAGCTATAAAGAAGGGAAATGTTTGCAAAACAATCCCTGAGAGCCGAGGGGTCAAGACACCTGCGACCAATGAGGAAGACTCTAGAAAGAGGGGAAGAGAGGACAAGGAGTAACCTCGATTCTTAAAATAGCAAAAATGAAAGGTCTAAAAATACAGCAACCACCTCGGATTCGAGGGATCCAAAGTGAAGAAATGAGTAAGAGCCAAGAAGCTTATCGAACCAAGAGCGATCGACAAATCAAAGCCCAAAGCGAAATCAGAGAGCAAGCCTGGCAAAGCCTTCGGATCAAATCAAGGGAAGTTGATTTTCAACTTTTATGGTAAAGTTATAACTCAAAAGGGAGAAGTTACAATTGCTCAGGGAAAATCCATGATCGATCAAGAACTTCCTCTAAACAGTTGTAATTTCTCGCTTATGAGTTATAACTTGACATTTAAAACTTGTAACTTCGTTATCAATAATAATCTATCATGATTAATCATGACTTTTAAAGATTGTTCACCTTAAAAAGTTGTAACTTAACCTTAAATAGTTGTAAATTTTAGTGAGGTTGGTACCCTAGATTTTCGCTCATTGTTATAGGGTGATGATTGGTAATATAAAAATAGTTAAGGGCAAAAAGAAAATTCAAAAGTTTGACTATAGCTACTTTTTATTAATAGTATAGATATAGATAAGAATATAGATATAAATAGACGTATAGAGGACGAGTGACAATCTTTTAGGAGTTGTGGCCCTCCATCTCTCTTGAAAGTAATAATTTAATGGAGAAATTAGAACATGAGTATGTCATAAATGATATCAATATCTATACTACTAATAAAAGTACCTTAGATGAAAAACTTTTGAATTCCTCTTCTACCCTTAAACAAAATTATAAAGACAATTATACCTCAAACTAATAATTTCATTTAAAACTTTTTAGTTTTTATTTTGTCCTTAAATAAATATTTGAACACTTATGACGTAAATCATAAAAATTTGACCTTGTGTGTACTCTTAAAGAAACCTACAAATTCGAGGATTACCAATATACAATTCCTAAAAGTCACTAATAAAAAAATTTTATTTTCTAATTTTATCTCGGCACAATTTAATGAAGTTCATATTATAATTTCGTAACTGTGATTTAACAATAATATAAAATTCATATTATCCTTGATCCACAGATTACTGTAATTGATTTCTCTTTTTTTTTATGGATTCATTATATAAAACTAATTTTTTTTTGTTGGTCTAATATGTATTGTAACTTATCTAACTTGTAGACCTTATAAATTCTAGAAATAGTGCAAACGACTCTTAAGAGTTCTTGATAGTAAATATTAAATTATAACAATGACTTATGAAATTTATACGGAGTTAAACCCTATAAAATCTGACTTTTGAACTTTTCATCAGTTACTAATATCTTATATATTTAGATAAATCTAACACTGAATCTAAAATTAAATTTCTTTAACTAGAGATAAGTTAGTTCCGGGGAATTCCCAAAATTCTAATCCCCCAGGATAAATGTTGCAGAAGAAACAAGTATTTGTAACTGAACCATGTATGTCTTTTCTATCTATTGGTTTGTATGGAACTTAAAGCTGCAACTTGCGCTTTATCTATATTTGAAGGCGTGATATGATGATTTACTTGATTATCCTGTTATTTTGTGTCATATTATAAAAGTACAACATCTTTTGTGGTGATTTTATCAAACTTATCTATCACAAAGTTTGTATCACCAATGATTATAGACTCTTAGCAAGTATCATAGATTTACTACACTAAAACGTATAGTCTCAATCAACCTTCCAGTATTCATGGGGTGATCAATAAATCTTGAAGTAATTAATTTATCATATAGTCTAACTTCTTAGAATATTATTGTGGTTTGGAACACATAATAACATATATATCTAGACAATAAGTATCAAATGACATATACTTTGATTCGTATGTGTATATTTAATTATTTCAACATAATGATAAAAAATAACATTACCACTATAAATTAAACTTGTCCATGTGTAACACACATATGTACCAATGTATCAAGTGATAATTTAACATTAAAAAATATTATTGATAAATAAAATTGTGTATTCATCTAATAGGAGTATGCATTGGTAAATCAATATTATAGGGTTAGCACAATCTATATAATAAAATAGAATGATTTTGAATCAAAGAGACAAAGAGTGATTCAGATCGTTTCGAGACAAAAAAAGCATCATCCAACAACAGCGATATCTCAAACTGTCTCGAACTATTGACGTCGCAGGTCGTTTCGATCTGATGTACCAAATTAGCTCTTAGAAAGTTTTTACTCCTCAAAACTTTTAATTTCTAAAACTAACATCCCTAAATTTAATTTCTTCAACCAGTCAACAAATATGTGCCCACAATTACTCTGCAAGAATATTAATTTCCATAATTAATATCTCAAAATTTTATTGCAAAAATACTTTGCGGCACTCTGTCCCGTCTCTCTCTACTCTCAATCAGTCTCTCCAACGACTTAATTTGCACACACTCCCTATTTCTCTCTTCCCCTACTTCTCTCTCATTCTCTCTCCTTTATTATTCTCTATCTCTTTCTTTCTCCCCTCCTCCCTCTCTCTTTGGACACATCTGACCAACTCATCACCGCCTAGCGACCCACCACTGGGAGATCCATCACAGAAAATACAGTACAAGTCCTCTACCTCTCTCTCTCTCACACTCTCTTTCTTCAACTTTCTGCACAAGCACACAACCACTCATTCAAACATTTGAGAAGAATTGTCTGCTTGACCTCTTAGCTGATTTAATCTTAAGAGATTGAAGGGTTGCCAGAATAGACTAAATTAGTTTGATAATTTATTATCTTTATACTTCAAAAGAGGCAATTGCTATGGTAGGTATGTGTGAATATGCGGCCAATGTATTTTACCATATTTACAATTAAGCTATAACGTAGAACCCATAAATTACAAAAACACATTTTGAAACAACTTTTGATAATATTCAAGTTCTAAATAAATTAACCTATGTACTGATATGATAAAATATAAAATCAAAATTATTGTCAAAAATAATTCACGTGCAACGCACGTGTGCAATATCTAGTAACAAGTAAAAGGTGTTTTGTATTGTCTTTAAAATATATTTATTTATGGTAGTTTAGATAATTAAGAAATGTTACAGGGTAAAAGAAGAAAATAGTTTTTTTTCAAAAATATATATATTTTTGAGTAGTATAGATTGTGGTATCCGAACTTAGGGTGTGTTTGGGATCACTTATGAAATTCAAAAAGTACTTTTTTAATAAATGATTATCAAAAGTGCTTATAAGAAAAACACTTTTATTAAATAAGTATTGTTTTGATACTCAAAATTTAAAGTACTTAAATTAATGTATTTTATAAAAAACACGTTTGGATGTGAAAACACTTATTTGTGTTCCAATTGTTAAAAACATTAAATGTACAAACATATACTACACATACAATAATACACAAAAAAAAATATTCACAAAAATATCATATTAATAAATGTATCATACGAAAAAATTACATAGTCCAACTATCACAATGACATACTAAAGGTCAATAAAACACATATTATCAATCACTGACTATTTCATTCCATCCGAAAAAGGGAAAAAAGTTGATAAAACATAAATATAAGAGAAAAGTGCAACTCGAAATTCTCTCTCGACGGCATGGGCAAATTCAAGCAATTTTCCAGGGGGTTTCTTTCTTAATACATAGTGCTTCACAGATGAGCCAGATCCAACTTCCAGTAGAAATGTAGGGTTGGATTGACCATGCCCAAACTGAATCAAAACAAATATCAAACAAACTCAATCATACAATCAAAAATTCCACCACCACCACTTGTTTGGCTGCCAAGAAAGCAATCAAACAAGAACCCACATGAGAGACGGTGAATTTGGAAGGAGAGAGAGGGAAATTTTGAACATTAGCAGAGGCGTAGCGAAACAAGGCGTCGAGGTCGAACTGGTGGGTGGATGAACCTGCTGACAAGATCACATGTACGGCTACCCATTCTCCGATTGCTCACATTGATCAAGAACTACTTACTTAGCTTTCAGAACAAATAATTTGCAAAAATTCACCGATTTGTAACTCTTGCCGATTCACCGATATTTTAGGAGTTACCTGCAAGTTCTTGGGGACTTGCAGATAGGTATTGACCATCGGGGGGGAGTCGGAAAAAATGAGAGGTGAAAGTGAGAAGTGATTTTTAAAAGTAAAAGTTCATTTTTTTTTACTTTTTTTATTAACTTATTTAAGTGCTCAAATTACTTTTACTTATCAAAAAATGTTTTTAATAAGTTAAGTCAAACACTACTTTTTTAAAAAAAAGTATTTTTCATAAGTTAAAAGTCCTAAAAATATTTTTTTTTAAGTCATGTCAAACACACCCTTAATAACTCGGCCCACTTGGTCAATTATATGGATGGTGATATGATCCCACTAAAAAATGCAACAATTACCATTAATAGAGTAATATAATCAAGACATATCATTAGATCAAGTTACTAGATCTTAATGACATGTTTTTATTTTGGGTGTGGTGGTAATGAGCCGATGACTATGGTCCTAAAAGTTGCAAGGGTTTTTTTGATAGTTTGTACTTAACTTATCTCTTAATTGTGAAAAAATACTCAGTATAAAATATTTTGTGTGGAAGTATTTTTTTTTGGATGACAAAGATGTCCACAAGATAACAATTACTTCATGCAAAGAGTGGATAAGAAAACTATCATAAATCGTGCAACAATCATATTAAATTCAACAACTAGTATATCTCTCAAAACATAGGTTTTCAAAAAAATTTTAAAAAAATTCTACTTGATGCAAAAAAAATCCTTGAATTTTTTTTTTTTAAAAAAACACAAATGTTGAAGAACCATTGAAGACCAATCTTCATTTTGTTCCGATTCAAATTGCTAATAATATGATATTACAGTGATACATGACAGTGTAATATTTTAATCACCGACAAAAAAGTTATAAAATTACATTAATTGATTCATACACAATTTAAATAATATACATCACAAATGTGACATCCATATATATTATTTTTAATGAATGACAGTATTACATCACAGTGTAACATTGGAAAGTGATATTATTGTTAGATTTAAGAATAAACAGTTCCTTTAACATTAAAAAATAATATAAAAAATAAATTTCAAAATCTAGGTCAAACCGTTAAGGTATATTCTATGTTGTATAATTTTAAATTTCAAATATGTTTGATCCTTTAAAATATGAAACTATTAATATAATAAATCAAATTCTATATAAAAATGAGACTGTTAAACTAACAGACTTTTAAATAAGGAAAATGATATTTTAATAAAGAAAGTATTTAAAAATTTGTCAACAAATAACTAACTATAATATATTTCAAGTCAAAGGTACTAGGGGTGGTAATCAAGTCGTGTTGTGTCGGGTTCGTGTCGTGTCGAACATTAGTCAACCCTAATCCAACCCATTTAACTAATCATGTCGTATCGGGTTCGTGTCGTGTCGAACATTAGTCAACCCTAATCCAACTCATTTAACTAATCATGTCGTGTCGAGTTGATCTGTTTATTTTCGTGTTGTGTTTGTGTTCATATTCGTGTTGACCTACATAAACTTTAAATAAAAAATTTAACTCTAAGATTTTATTTTATCTTAATTGAATCTTTCATTATACTTTTTCTACAAATTAAAAATTAACTTAATAATAATAATAATAATAATGAGTAATAATATTTTTTTTGTACAATAATTATGTCAGTTCTTGATAAATAGTTACAAAAAATTAATATTTTATTTTTATAATATTAATTAAATATTCTAATAGTACATCGCGCAACCAAATTAAACATCAGAAGTAATGGAAAAAACAAACCATCAGAACATACAAACTCATAAGTGTAACGAAAAGGCTAGGTCAATCTCATTCGAGTTAAAAATTTCGTGTTGACCGGTCAATTCGGATTAAGCGGGTTGAACCCGAACACGACCTATTAACACTTCGTGTTGACTGGTCGTGTCATACACGGATTTGTATCAAAAAATAATCAACTCAAACTCATTTATTCGTGTCGTGTCCGTATCGAGTTATAATGTAGTGGCAAAAATGGTCACCCCTAAAAAGTACTTATCTACACACAATTAAACAGTTTAAAAAGCTTTAAACTACTAATTCCACATTCAATCGCTCCCTTTACATTTTTTTTATAGTAGTAAAAATGAAATTAAATGTATGATTTCCGATTAGATTAAGCAGAATAGTAAACTTTAAGCACTCGAGAATCCTAAAGCAAGAAGATGGGATCAATCTGTTGTTACAAAAGCCCTTAGTTACGGCTTCTAAGTTTCAAAAAGTTATTGACAATGAATTTTACCATTTCTATCTTTGATAAATTAGCAGCCAAAATATCTTTGTGGGCCACCAATTGTTGGATATGTCATGTTTTTCTACGTGAGTGGGCCCATGTAGATGCTAAGCACTCATAAACCCCGTTCTCACCTGTCATCTTCTTAAAGACTAGAATTCAGTACCGAAAGAGACATGGTATTAGAGTTTACAATGTTTGTAGGCTAAGATACAAGTTTTGGGATCTAAGTTACAAAAAATATTAACATCGTTTCAAAAAAATACAATTTTCCAGAGTGGATGTGACTTGTAACTATTTTGGGTGTTTAAAATCGTTCCTAAGGATTTTTAGATTGATGAGAAATATTGGGATTGATGATAAATTTTTAAAATTGATGATAAACCCCCCCCCCCCCAAAAAAAATTGTACATTGATCCCAAAAAATTGTACAAAACTCTGAAAAAAGGTGTACATAATAGTGTGATATTGAAATACAAATTTTAGTACCATAGAATTCCCGTTGTTATAGTTTATAAAATTTTGATTATGATTCTTTCGGGAAGAGTAATGGAGGTCGTTAAACGGTTAAAAGGATAGATTCCACATTTTTAGACATCCAAAAGTTAATTATTTCCTCTACAAGTGCCATTATCGAGTATTAAACCACTGGCTTATTGTCAGTTTTTTGCTTTTTCACACAACTGAGGCTATTCGTAAAAGTGTTGTCATTATCAACGAACGTTAGATCAGTTGGTGAGGGACTGTTCTAGTTTAAACAAGGTCTCGAGTTCGAGTCTTAGGAACGCAGCTGCGCTCGGTAGAGAGAGTTTTGCCGTCCTTGTGATCCTACTCGACTCAAATCCAGATTAGTCGGAACTCAAAGTAGTTTTCAAATGTCGGATGATCTGACTCAAAAAAAAAAAAAAAAGGTGTTATCACCGTAACTAGCCATACAAACAGAAGAACACACAAATGTCACACACAAATTTACAAGGAAGATACTCTCAAATATTATATTGAAGCTCACAACAATTAGAAGGAAACTTACTCCCACCAAAGAATTCTCTGGCCGTACAGAATGTCCCATCACATTTATTTATACAAGAGACAATAGCCATGCCTATTGTCCAACAAACTTGTTCAGCAACGCTGCATATCTGCGCGACACTTGGCAAGTGATCACTACAATAAAAAATATTTTTACGACTTTTTTTTTTGGATGATTTTAAATTTATCGCAAAAAAATTATTATTAGCGACGATTTTATAATTTTGTTGCAAATTCTCATTTTGACCATTTTTTTGTGACGTTTTTCTAAAAATGTCGCGAAAAGACATTTTCCATCCTAATTGTTTTTTACGAGAGAAATGGTGGGAAATGGCAATTTTTTCTACAAAAATTTTTCTTCGCAAAATAGTTTTATATCATTGCAAAAATAAATAATCTAAAATTTAAAGTAAAATAAAGTCTAAATTTCTATTTTGACATTTTTGACGATGTTTTTTCTAGAATATTATTTAATCACCAAAAGACGATTCCCTCCTAATTGTTTTTTGCGGGAGAAGTTGCGGGAATTGGAAAATTGAATAAAAACAATAATTTAATTAATTTTTTTGCGACGTTTTTTAATAACATTGCCAATAAAATTTTACGTAAATAAAAAATTTTAAAAATAATAATTTAATTATTTTTTAGCGATGTTTTCAAAAAAAACGTCGCAAATAATTTTTTACGTAAATAAAAATTTTAAAAATAATAATTTAGGTATTTTTGTGACATTTTCAGAAAAGGCGTCGCCAATAAATTTTTACATAAATAAAAAATTTTAAAAATAATAATTGAATTTATTTTGGCGACATTTTTTAAAAAACATCGCTAATAAATTTTTCATAAATAAATAAGTTAAAAAATAATAATTTAATTAAATTTTCTCGACGTTTTAAAAAAATATCGTCAATAATTTTTTTAACATAAATAAAAATTTAAAAATAATAATTTAAGTGTCTTTTCCCGACGTTTTTAAACAAGCTTTCTATATATCTTCTCTATTCTTAAGTCTGCTTTCAATACCTTATATGATACATCCTATTTCTTAAAGTATTCCAATACAATCCAAAGCTAAAGACTAACAGAAGATAATGCCAAAGAAAAATATGATATAGGCTCGAACAAAAGAAAACACACACACTCATATATCATTGAAACTTGACCCTTTCTTACTACACAAATGATGAAGGGACTCAAGGCGGCTTAGCAGTCCTCAAGACGACAGGTGTACAGGTGTGGATAATGAAAAGCCGAGGAGAGATGTTTTCGTAAAGCTGAGTACACCCTCTGACAAACAATTAATACGACGTGACCCAGCATTTATAGAGATGTGAGTGATTCAGACAGAACATTTAATGAGCTTCCGCACCCTCGAAGACCTAACTGACAACTATGAGTGGGTGCATTAATGGCTAGGACCCCGAGCACAGAACTAGGGGTGATAGCCCCCTAGACGCCGACTGCTATAAAGTAGGCGTCAGACACCGTTCATAGGCACTCAAGTACTCGGAGGCGGCAGGGGGTTTTCGGCGTGGCCCCGAGAGCTGGTCTCATCCTCCGAGCATTAATGACACGAAAATCTATGTAAGAATCAATCATTACGCGTGGACAAGTGTATGAGGCATTAAATGCTGAGATGACCTCTGTGTCAGAGCAATCATTTCAAGTTCAAGTATATATATCCTTCAGAAAAATGAACAAAAGTACACAAAATCAAACCACGAAACATACTGAATTCAGCTTAATCCTCCCATTCTTACTGACTTAAGCTTCGGAGGGGACAAGTTAGGCGGACGCCTAGCCCCCGTTTCATAATCTTGTAATTGTTTCAGGGTTCACCAACAACACGATCGCTGCCTCAAATCGATTGCAGAAACCATTCCGTACAAATGACATGGTGGAATCTAAAAGTCTAAATCCTCATCCCACACATTAAAAAACATGTAAGAATGACAATGATCGGGTATAACTATAGCATTAATGAGAGTGTCACTTACGGAACCATCAAACATCACAATGGCCTCCTTTGCTTCTTCAATACTTTATATCGTAACAAATGCAAATTCGCGACTCCTGTCTGTTAACTCTACCATAAACAATCTTAAAAACAAACAAACAAACAATTTCAAAAACACCAAATCAATATCACCACAATTTAGCATTCCAATGTATAAAAAAAACCCAAAAGAAAGTTAAAGTTAGAGAATCAAGCACAACCCAAAACGAACCTCTACAGAAACAACACGACCGGCTTCCCCAAAAACCTCTGTCAATTGAAAAGAAGTCATAGCATATGGCAAATTGCCCACGTATAGCCTACCAGCCTCAGCTGATTGTGACTCAATAGCTTCACCCTCTTCATCTTCATCTTCATCTTGATAAGGTTGGGTTCTTGTTGAGGGGTCGAGTTTGACCTCCAAGTTTCAGTTGATCTGACTTAGTTTCACTCATTTTTTTTTTCGTTTGAAGAATTATATTTTCAAAAAATAAAAGCATTAGGATAATGTCACTTTTCCAAAAAATTATTTTTGAACGACGTTTTAAAAAAACGTTGCCAATAATTTTTTACGTAAATAATTTGTACGACTTAAAATTTCCCCAACTGGTATTCTCCCTCTTCCTGCCTTGGTGCACGTCATTGTTACCTGAACTCGCGTTTTCTAGTTATATTATCTTGCTTATGTTAGAAAATTTTGTATTGGTGGGTTATTGCTGCGGAGTATGCAAAGAAATTATCCAAGGATTGCTATCAAAAAAATTAAGACTTGTGTTGGGGGAAAATGTTCAAGCTGCATACTAGACCATGATGAAATATCTTTAGACATTATTGATTGCATTCTTAATGGGTCAGGCTGAAATTTGTCTTATGTGTGGACAAGTATTCTGCAGAAAGTGTAGCCACCAAAGGTTTGACCCCAGTTGCCTATACTGCTAAGCGGAAAGATCAACTTGTGGAAAAAGCTTGCTTGCCATGGACGAAAAAATACAGGCAAAGATTCCAAACGACATGATAGGGAATCAGTCACTAGTGTGTGTGCACTGGTTGCTGTTCTTTTAGCTTCATTTTCAACGTAAAATTTTTCTTATGTACATATATCTATTTGAAGACATCTAACATTTCTTAGGGGAAATAATGTGCAGGTGAAGCAGCTTCATGATTGGCTGGCACATTGGGATGAGCAGTTCATGAATACTGGGAAGGAGAAAAACAAAATGATTATGCTGCTAAGAAAGCTGTTCTATTGAGTGGTACACCTGGTATTGGGAAGATTACATCAGCCAAGTTGGTTAGTCAGATGCTTGGTTTTCAGGCAATCGAGGTAGATAATTTTCCGGATTAATACTGGACAAGACTATGTCAATTTTCTTTTGTATTCCTTCGCTATATATGTTACTTCCTATTTAATTTGTTTAGGTAAATGCTAGTGACAATCGTGGAAAAGATGATGTCAAAGTTGAGAAAGGAATAGATGGAAGTACAACAAATTCTATAAAAAAAACTTGTTAGGAATGAAGCTCTGGGCGTTAACATGAATTGGTTAGTAATACTTTGTTTTATTGTACATGCATCAGGAAGTACCTTAGAATTCTGTTTAATTGTTGACTATAATTCCAGTTCAAAGCATCCAAAGACTATGCTGATTATGGATGAAGTTGATGGCATGTCTGCTGGAGATAGACGCTCCAGTTTTTGATTGTACCGGTCATTACAAATGCAAATGATTCGAATTTTAGAGATCTTGATGGTGGAGTCTTGTGAACTACTACTTAAAGAGTCAAAACTAAAGAGTCTTTGGATGAATTGTATAACTTTTATTAAGTGTATTATATTTTATGTTCTTGATAATATGGTATTTGATGTTAGTTTGTGTTGGTTGTTGAATTGAAAAGATGTAAAATATATTAATTATGTTAGTTTTTTATTCAACACAGGTATTATTCGTGTAATGGTCAAAAATTTTATTAGAATACCATTTTTTATGTAGGGTTATTTAAAAAAAAAAGAACTTTTTTGTGACGAAATTAAAATTATCGCTCAAAATTGAAGGATCGTCTTTTTCACGATGTTTTTTATACGTTGCAAATGTATTTATTCAATTATTTTTTACATTTTTTATTTATCTCATACATTATTTGCGACGATTTTTTTTACGTCGCCAAAAATTAGTTGACTTATTATTTTTTTATATTTTTATTTATGTAAAAAATTATTTGAGACGATTTTTTTTACGTTGCTAAAAATTAATTAATTTATTATTTTTGCACATTTTTTATTTACATAAAATTATTTTTGAATTTTTTTAACGTCGTGAAAAATTAATTAAATAATTATTTTTTACATTTTTTATTTATCTCATACATTATTTGAGACAATTTACTTACGTCACTAAAAATTAATTAAATTATTATTTTTTACATTTTTTTTATTTAAAATTTTTTTTGCGAATATTTTTTTTGGGTGGTGAAAAATTAATTAAATTATTATTTTTTATTTAATTTACATTGGTGGAGTAAATTTTAGCTACGTTTTTTAAAATTTTAGAGACATTTTTTTTTCGTCGTAAAAAAAAATTTGCGATGAAAATAATATTGCGTCGCAAAATATTTTCTGCGATGAAGCTATTGTGACGAACACGCAACGAAAAAAACGTCGCAAAAAAATAATTTACGATGATTTTTTTAATTTAACGACAAAAAAATTCGTCACAAAAAACAATTTTTATTGTAGTGGATTCTCCCAATTTGGCACATGAAGTGGAACTGTCCTTATTTGCATGCACCTCATCAGATTGTGGTTAAGAACACCCACAACTGCCTCCCTTTGACTAAGTTATGCTTAGTAACTGCCCACAACCATCTCTCTTTGACTTAGTTATGCACCCACACCTGCCTGATCCCATGCATTGAGTAGTCAAGTGCCCACAATTCAGTAGTCTATACTTACCCACGAACCAGCATGCATGCTGGATCAAGCCTATACCATGCATCAACATTGCCTCAATTGAGCTCATCGCGTGTGGTCATGCTTAGTGGGATAGTCTTACATTGCTACGGTCCCCACAATCTATCGAACCACTTAATCCCATCACCTTACTTTTAACTCATAACGTGCATTGGTGTAAGGTATCACCAAGACGCGTCATTCAACACCTAAGTCAATTAAGATTTCACACTTCTCTATTACGAGGTGATGCGTGACTTTTGCCATGGCTTTTCTAGACCCGAATGAGTGGTTACAAGATGAATAACCTCTCATTCGAGTTGAGTAATCATAATTGAACTAAATTGGAGGGATATAAGATAATCGCCAATCTTAGTCATATTTTCACACTCGCAATGCAATGTCTTGCTGATCATATGGAAAGCCAACCAAACTTTTAAATCATTTGATTAATCATTCAGTGCACGATTCACCCATTCTTTAGCACAAAATATCATTTAATTCTATACGCGTTGCATTTAATCTATGAAGACGTGGATTTAGTTCATAAAACATCATCCACCCATGTTGGTAGATGATCCACTGCTGCACAAAGATTCTTACTTAAATGTACAGTGAATGATCTCTCATCAATAAAAAGAGTAATGTTACATACATTTAAAAATTAGATTTAATAATCACAAACATTGAATAAGTAGTGGATTCCAATAAATGTCGGGACTCACAGTGAAATCAATAATTGTAATTATCAAGTTTAATTTTTAAATTCATATAGCATTACTCCAAGAAAAATAAACAAAAAATGTTGGAGTAAATGTCGGGACTCACTCTCATTGAATAGGTAACGGGTCTCAATAAATGTCGAGACCCACAGTTAAATCAATAATTATAATTATCAAGTCTAATTTTTAAGTCCATAAAATATTGCTCCAAGAAAAATAAACAAAATATGTTGGAGAAGTTCAAAGGGTAAAAGTCTTAAAGGACTTTTTTTTTTTTACAGATGTTTAAACCTAACTAGAAGCTCTATGCAACTCCTTAAAAGCAACGACTTAAAATGGGACAAAAGCAAGAATTCTCAAACAGTTAAAAATTTGGTATAATATTTTATGCCTGCGCTTCAATTGACATTCAACAACTTAGGATAAGACTACCGTGTGTTGAAAAGTGATTGGATTTCTTCATTTTTTCTTAAAAATTGATAAAATAAGAAAAAATTAATACGAATAAAAAGATAGGTTCGGTACTATACCACTCCTCATCAAACAACTTTAAATCAAATTCATGGTAGAATAATCAATCTCAACTAACACAAACTGTCCTGTGCTTCGGTACACTGATCAAATACACAGTGATAAGCGGCTAAAAGTTGAAGACCCACCACCACCAGCAAGTTATAATGGTCAAGAGGATGGACCCACGAGGCAATAAGAGTCAAAAAGTGGGCTTCAATGGGTCGCATTTTCTGCGTAGTGTTAAGAGAAAAAGTCATCATAAACTTGAATACTTCAAATCCTTTTACAGTGGAACGTTATCCAAAGTTCTAAACCCTAAGTATCTCTGCTCAACAATCGAGGACATTGAAGAAAAATACTACCATGTACAATATTGTAGACCCATAGCCCATATAGGTGATAGGTTGAGGGGGGGGGGAGAGAGAGAGAGCATGCAGAAAAAGTATCTTCCATATTTTCAAAGATGCCCCGTAATCTAAAAAGTATATCAGCAATAATGAACTTTGATTGTATTGATCTGATACAGGGTTAGTAAACATTGGTTCTTTATGTAGATTCCTCCTTTTGTGAAAGTATAACAGGTTTAGTATTTTTCGTATTCATGTAGAAAATTAATTCATAATAATGTTGGTTCCAAAAATCGACAAGTGGTATTATCTTCGATAGACGATTGTTTGGATGAAATTCAATTGCCTTATTTTATGACTTTCTCTTGGATGAATTCTCTCAACGGATTCAAAGCAAGAAATGATGACAGAGATTAACAAAATATAATAATTTTATTAATTTAATCAGCAAATTTTATTACAAGATAGTGGTGAATCAAACTTAACTGTCGTATTAACTCTTATCTTAAACTAAACTAAGCACTACTCCTAAAGTGTCCAAATTCATGAGCCTTTGTGGGGTTTGATCTTGTCCTCTCTTTGCAATTGATGTCCTTATTTATAGGCACGTTCCATCGACAGTTATGTTTGTCTCTCGTGGTTGCTGTCTTCATCACTCTCTCCTTGTATAACTGTTGTTTTTCGAGTTTGAAAATTATGCTAGTTGGTTCTGATCATTTTGTTGATAATTGATGTTCCCTGAATTTTAAAGTAATTGACCATTTTCAGAATAACTTTCACCACGTAATTATCATCTGTTAAATTTGAAAAATCATATCGATTGGTTTTTCTTTTCCCGCGTTACTCAAATGTCTGTCACGTGGCAAAGTTTTTTGTTACTTCACTTTATGACAGGTGTCATTTACTGTTCATTCATAAAATTATAAAATATGATCCAAACAAAATTTGATAATTTATAATTAAGCATATCACGTCACGAATAAGTTATTCATAATTGACAGTAAAAAACTCTATTATAATTATGAGTGTGATGCTTTTTCAAAGTTGTTACTAACCAACCATGCATAATTGGACTAAATTTATGTTGATCTTTAGACTATGCAAGTGAGCTAATCACGGAATCAAAGAAAGAGAAAAAGTTATTTGAAAACAAAAGGTTATTTATCTTATAATTATGTTATTTTTTATGTATAACTACATGAATGAACCTTCAACATGGAAAAAAAGGAGAAACAATGGAGCCTCTATTTTTTCTGGCTCTCTGGGGTCCCAAGAAAGAATCTGAGTGCAGTGGTGGTGCTGATCCCTATTGGTTAGTGGACCAGTGTGCTTTCCATCAAAGTAGGTCCCTCAAACATGGACCATGTCATGGACCACCATGTTTTGGACCAACAAAGGATACTGGTTCCAGCCAATCAGGACCATAATTTGTGATAGAAATTCACATAAAAAAAAATCAGTTTCAATTGTTAAAGCTTTTCAGATTCAGATGCCTCTAATATATCTATAATATAATATCTAATATATCTAAGTTTATTTAACGATCTCAAATAGATTTATTCAACGACTACCAACATCCTTCTCAAAATTATTCATATTGTATTTTTCCTTTCTCTCCTCACTCTTCACTCTCTCTGAGATCTTCACTCCCGTATCTACCCAAAAGAAGAAATTATACAAAATATATTAGAATCACTTCAATTTTAACAGACGACATCCTATATTCCATGTGAGCAATGTTCTAGAGACTTAATCAAATACCTAATTTATTGTAATCATTAAATTAGTTATAAATTTTAACGTTAGAACTTATTTTTAATTCAATAATTATAATTAATTATGTCACCATATTAAGTCACCAAATAAAGTACAAAATAGCATTTTCCTTTGCTGGTAATTGAAGGAAAAACAACAAATCTTCCATGATTCCGATAGTATTTTCCTTTCTCCTTTCCTCAATTTAGATCCTCTCTAGTACATATTTTTCTCTTTCATATACCAAATACATGTTTATTGGACTCCACTTATGCAACGAGTCCCTCTTAAATTCATCATAGTTAGCCTACAAGAGAAGAAAATGGAAGAGACGTGATGGACGGAATCTCATTTTCGCCTCCCCAATCTCCTAAGCCTGCCAAGCCAGAGAATATTAATGGATCTCTTTCTCTCTCCCTGTTTTTTCCCTTTTACCTCTCCTACAGTGAATCCTACGATTCTTTTATAATGATTATAAATCATGGCACAAACAAAGACTAGCAGACACTGTGAGATGGAGATGTGAGGTGAACAGTGCTTCCTATCTTCTTCAGTCACTCACACCTACCCATTTACATCCAAACGACTACATATTATTACAGTTGATCTTCTTCTCAAAACATATGCACCATTTCTAACCCCCTAACTGCACTACACTAACAGCATTGGAAGTACATTGTATCTTCTGAGAGATCAGAAACAACCCCACCCTCATTGTCATCTTCACCAAAAATGCTACACTGGACCTGCATTGTCTTAATCTCTCTCCTCAGCACATTTTCTCCATCTGTTTCAGCAATGCTGAACCTAACTCTTCCTGGACAACACCCAGACCCTGAAGCTGTTGTTCAAGATGTCCATAGGTAAACCAAAACCATCTTTGTCTTTCTGTTCATCTTGCTCACCCTACATTTGGCAGTTCACATTTCTTAGGCCAAGCTTTGTACTAACTTGCTCTTCTTTCTTGTAATTATGACTAGCATTGTTATTATTGTCTTTAAATGCATATAGCAGACCCTTTTCTTTTAAGTTTTAAGTCTATTTGCAATTTCCACCCTTAATATTTTCTGCAGATTTTTTCTAATTAGCTTCCCCACCCCCAAATATACCATTGTGTGTGTGTGTGTGTGTGTGTGTGTGTGTGTGTGTGTGTGTTGTTTGCATTTCCCTTTTTTGGTGTTGTTCTCCTTATATTGAATGTTGTTTATATCAATTTCCCTTTTTGGTCCATTTGTTTTTCATTTCTCTTGCCATGTGAACCTTTTATCATTTTATAAATAATCGGGACTAAAAACACCATGGATATCAGCATTAGATCATTTGAATCATTTTTATCCTAATTTTTTTGTCTCTTTTAAAGAATACTCGATGCGGATCTACCATATGTAACTGTCTGTCTTCCTTTATTCTTCTTCTCTTTCTTTATGAGTGTTCTCCATAAATATTTTGGAGTTTAGGTGGGGTTGTTGAAAGGACTTTAATGTTTGGTTCTATATGATGGCATCCTATGCATATCCTTTTTTGGGGGACTGATGAAATACATACATATAGATATACAAGTTGATGTATTTATATTCGAGTACGGTACTATTCATTTATATATCTTTATGTAATTTCATGCAGGAGAGTAAATGTGTCACTATCAAGAAGACAAATGCTCTCCTACTCCACCTCCGACCAGTCCACCACTTGCCTCACCGGCAACCCCATCGACGATTGCTGGCGGTGCGACTCCAATTGGCAGTTGAACCGTCAACGGCTAGCTGATTGCTCGATAGGGTTTGGCCAATATGCCCTAGGGGGTAAGGGTGGCCGTTACTATGTTGTGACGGACTCATCGGACCACGATGTAGTTACCCCCACCCCAGGGACTCTCCGCTACGCCGTGATCCAAGATGAACCCTTATGGATTGTCTTCGCAACCAACATGGCCATTCAACTAAAGGAGGAGCTGATTTTCAACTCCTATAAAACCCTAGACGGCCGCGGAGCTAACGTGCACATAACCGGTGGGGGGTGCATAACGCTCCAGTACATTTCTAACATCATAATTCACAATATTCACATACACCATTGTTACCAAGCGGGGGAGACTAATATACGGTCGAGTCCATCACACTACGGGTGGCGCACGTTATCGGACGGTGATGGGATATCCATATTTGGAGCTAAAGATATTTGGATTGATCATTGCTCCTTGTCACACTGTAAGGACGGTCTGATTGATGCTGTGATGGGGTCCACAGGGATCACAGTTTCAAACAACCACTTTTCACATCATAATGAAGTGATGTTGTTGGGGCATAGTGATGATTATTTGCCAGATTCGGGGATGCAAGTGACAATTGCTTTTAATCATTTTGGTAAAAAACTGATACAGAGAATGCCAAGGTGCAGAAGAGGGTATATACATGTGGTGAACAATGACTATACAAGGTGGGAGATGTATGCAATTGGAGGGAGTGGTAATCCTACCATTAATAGCCAGGGAAATCGATACATTGCTCCCACTGATCGCAATGCCAAGGAGGTACTATTATTTTGCATCTGGTGTTATAAATATGGAAAACATTAGAGGTGTGTTTGGTACGGGGGTTTGGGAACATGGGTTAGGGAGTAAACTCCCTTAAACCCATGTTTGATATGTGTAAAGTAGGGATAAGATTTCAAACCCGGTCCGGTCATGAAACCTCATTTATGGGTTTCATGAAACTCAAGGGGTGGGTGGGTTTCACATGTGGGTTTGGGGGTTTAACATGCAAATGACATTTATACCCTTATATATCTTATATACTTCATATATACAAATTAGGTAAAAGACAAAATAGTCATTTATATACAAATATATTACCATAGTAATCATATATCTCTGCGCATACCAAACATGGGTATGGACAGCATTAAAAGTTGAATCTCATCTTTGAATTTCATCTTTGGATCAAACCGGGGTTTCATCAAGCCAATCCAAACTCATCCCAAAAAATATACCAAACATGCCCTAGGGGTACATAGTTTAGCATCTATTTTAAAAAATGGAAAAAGTTGCACTGGTAGGATAAATTACACTTGCACCCCCTAAATTATCATATTTTTTTATTTTTTCTCCTTGAATATCAGATTTCTCACATTACACCCTAAATTATACTTTGGTTTCACATTGCCCTAATCACAAACTTATGTTATTTTTTTGTACGAAAATAGCTGACGTATCAGAGTTAAGTGAAAAAAATTACATAGTTTAAAGAGAAAAATGACATAACTTTTCATTAAATATGTAACAAACAATAATAATTGGAGCAATGTGAAACTAGTCGCATAATTGAGAGTATAATGTGCAAAATTTAATAATTGAGGGGCAAAGTAAAAAAAAAGAGTAATAGTTGAGAGAATCAAATATTATTGCATTTGAGATTTTTATTGGGCTATTCTTGGAAATTTATCACAATATTTGCCTGATCTGTGTGGTGCTCTAGAGACATATGACATATGATATGACACTAGAGTGCATGCCATGTGATTTTGTCTCCAAACATGCATGGAAATTTTTAATGCCCTTGTTGGTGTATGTGTGAGTAAAAAGTTCTTTGGGGGTCTCATACTACATTGGATCCTCACTTTTTCTGTAATCTCATTGGATACTGGCTTTGTGGTCTTTGGTGGGTGTTGTGAAATTATAGGTAACGAAGCGTGTGGAGACAGAAGAGGGCAGGTGGAGGGGTTGGAATTGGAGGAGTGACGGGGACATAATGGTAAATGGAGCATTCTTTGTGGCATCTGGGGAGGGTGTAGAAGTTAAGTATGAGAAGGCTTACAGTGTGGAGCCCAAATCTGCTGTTCTGATTGACCAGTTAACCATGAACGCCGGTGTCTTTGGGGCCAGGTCTGTCTTTTCCACTTTCTCTCTCCTCCTTTTACCTTTTTCTTTTTCTCTTTTTATTTCCCTTTTTCTTTTGTCAAATATCAGATATTAGTGTTTTTTTTTTGAATTGTATCAGTTATTAGATTGATTGCGGGGTTTACGGCATTCTCTATAAGAGATTGTAGTGCTGTTTTGACCATCTTTTTCTCCTTTTTCACCTTTTTTTTTAATGACATATACCCCTTTAAGGCAAGGCCTTAAGGACTCATGCATGCGACGATAAAACTCTATATACCTTGATTTAATTCCAGAGATACTAGAGAGAGTAAGAATCAAAATCTTCGAGTGTATGTCGTCTCCCAATGGTCCAAATTCATTGCATTTATAATCGCGATAACTAGATTCATGACATATATAAGTTATGTATAAGTGGGTTTATGTTGATTTATTTTTTAAATGTATGAAAATCGGCTATGATATGAACCAGAGCAGGCTAAACCCGTATTTTAGATGTTTATTTCAATTTCCCTACCCCTAGTATTGATGATAACCCTTCACTAATTTAAATTCAGATGGGCTTAGAATAGTAGGCCATTCAACCTAACGTTTGTCCAGTAAGAATATGGGCTTTAAGGTTGAGTTGGGTTGGCACCTACTCTAGATCACCTGGTCCAATTTACATAAATTGCATACTCCCACAGAAATTATTTTTTTCAAAGTATATTCTGGAGTTCATAATATTTGTTTAACTTTAGAGGATATTGGTGATGAGCAGGGGCAACAACCTGGGCAAGTGGTCTGCCGGAAACAATGGAGGTGGGATGAATGGTATGGGGTCAAGCTCCGATGATATGGACGACTACGGCGATGAGTCCAGTGGCAGTGCACCTTGGCCCCCTTCCTCCAGTTCCATTCTCTTCTCTTTCCTAATTGCGTTGTCATCCTTCTTGTTTCTACACTTAACCTCAATGTTCATGTTATTGTAGTACGAAATTAAACAAAGCTTCCTTCTTTTTATCGTTGTTTTTCTTTTATTTATCTCGGTTCAATGACAATTAAGCCCCCTCCTCCTTCGTTCTACCCCCAATGAGTATTCAGACAACAACTGTTCCGATGAACATTCCCTCACTTTTGATAGTTATATGATTCTAAGAGATGATCCACAATTGGGTCAATCTCGTTTATTTGAACTGCACATTAGAGTAGTTTTTTTTTTTTTGCTATAAAGTGTTTAGACTTACGCCGACTACTCTTGAACTAAGATTAGAATAGTTGTACAAGCCAAAAACTCATCCAAATGTTATTGTAATACGTGCTGATGTACCTCTTCCATAGTTAGGTTGCAAGTCCTCGTGTGCAACGCTTGATGTTGAAGGAAATGCAATTTCAATACCTTATTCAACTACAATTTTTTGGACTTTTAATGTGATTAGTTGGTGCACACGTGGATTGCACATTGATTATTTCAAGTTATTATAATTTTTATTTACTATTTTTATAATAAAATATTGCTTGGTCAAATTATAGTTACATGACCATACTAAAATTTTTAAGAATGCAATGCATATATGTAATGCATATGGACTTTTTTAAATTAGTATAATAATTTGTATTTTTTTAGGCATCTTACAAATATCGAAACCTATATTTTATTGTAGATCCGTAAACTGATGACTTAGTTGTATAGTAGAGGTCAGACCAAATACAAGTAATTAATCATCACAATACAAATTAAAGCAATCAAGGATAACAATTAATTTTTATGACAAATAAATAATAATGCATAGATCTAAAATTTTTAGAAATTTTGGATGGGCTCAGACCAATTGTTCAACTTGCAAATTAGCTGATGAAGAGTGAAATCATCTTCTTCAAATTAAAAATTAGCACACATACGTAACTTTAACGAAACTGCTTAAGTCCCTTTTTTCAAATTTTGTACCACAACCATACTGATAAAAGTCAATCAAAACTAATTAAAATGTCCAACAAATATCTCCACTAAAATGTTTGCCAGTAATTCATATTCGAGATAATTATAACACAATTTTTTTATTGTTATTACTCTAAATAGATAATTTATTAGACTTTTTCACAGTAACCAAATTTTAATTATTCTTCTAGATGCTAATACACATAGTGTGTTTGTGCCTGATTTCTCCGTAAAAGTTCAATTTTATTGGTATCATAAAATTTGGGATGAATTCGCAAAAATATATATATATATAATAGATATTAGTGGAAGAACAATACCACAGAAAGTAGAGTTGCACCAAAGGTTGAGATGCTAATAGATATCAGTGGAAGAACAATACTACAAAAAGTAGAGATGCACCAAACGTTGAGATGCATAGAGAATTGAATGCGTGGAGTAATGCATGCTGAGAGCAGCAGAGAAAGACAAGGAGAAAGAGGGGAACGTCAAGGATTTCTGGAAAAGTTAAAGAACAGAAAGAAAGAGGTTTATTTGGAGTGGGGGAAGAAGAAGACGAAACGATAGGGGAGGGAGAAAAGATTGGGCGGCGTATGTTTTTTTTTTTTGAGGGGGAACATAAAGAGGTTTAGATTTATTTTGGCTTTAATATTGAGGGATAAGAATGAGATAGTTGTGATTTTGGATGATAAAAGTTGGAAAAAATGTTTTTCAAATATATTTACTTTTTAAAGTAGTATAAATATGGTTATATCGGTCAAAACACATTGAACTTGATCCCCAAACTCATAATTCTTGATTATCAAAACCCCCCCCCCCTTTCTTTCAAACAATAAAAAAAAAAAAAAGAAGAAAAAAGGCACTCACCCATACAAATACACACACATGACATCCAATTCAGGACAGTGTAAAGAGAAGTATCACAACATACATGAGGCCACTATTATATTCAAACATGATATGGTTTTATATATAGTGACATAATCCTTAT
>CM042200.1:7648472-7676516 GCA_023539305.1 Ilex asprella
TGTTGGACTGTAGGCTTCATCAACTATGCCACACTTGTTTAGATCAATTCTACGTGTAGATGTCTTTCTGAGACGAAGCTCATTTTAGTACCATGTTTAGCTCGCTATACATAGTCCTTGTCCAAACATGAATCAACCATTCATAAACAATATTGTTTCCAATCAGATTATTAGTGCAGACGGACCTATTATGCCACCAATCTGAGCAATTTCAGATAATACTCTAGCAGCTAGTTAGCCTATAATTAGACGGCAAGCCAAGGTTACTCGAGAGTGAAAGGTAAGGCGTGAAGGATGTTCAGTTCTACCCTTACTCCTTATATTATATAAAGCAGAACATATTCATGTGTATATGAATGCTCAAATTCATCACCAGAACAGATTTCATAACATTGGGGTTACAGGGGGCACAGAGTTTTCACCCGAACGTTCCAACCTACTTCACATGGAAAATATTGGTCCATATTGTACAAATGCAATGTAAGATAATAGGTATTTCTCTTCATGTAGGAAAAATGTTGAATGAACCCAGAAGAGATACTTCACAAACCATCCTGAATCTGCAGCACATTACTTGTAAATATTGATACATCTAAATTACATTTGGTCGCTACTTTTTCTTCTGTTTTCAACGATTAGGAAGCAAGAAAGGCAAAAAGAGGAAGAAAGAGTGAATATCACCAAGATGGAGAGAAAAGCAAATCTGGGGATCATGCATGCATCATTTTGTGTGGTGATGCATAGTAAGTGATCAGGTAGGCAGTGACCATGTCCCCTCAGCCCCCTTGTGCTGCAGCAACTGCCAATCTCTGCCATGTTAATTCCCGCTGCTCTTCCAACTCTCTGGCCCTGGCCTCTCTATCTGCATACTGCCTCTGGCATTCATCAAACAACTCGGTATCCATTTCTAGGAACATTTTCCGAACATTAACAGTCAAACCATGGACTGCCTGATTCCAGTGAGATTGAATATTCTTCTCCAGTGCTTCAAAAATGATTGGTAACGTGACATTCCTGTTCTGGGCAATCAAGCTCACAATATGCTCGTTATTCCACAAAAAGAGAGCTCGTTCTGCTACCTGCAACATAAATTTGCCAATGAAAAAGACCTTGAAATGGATGCAATTGGCTTAACAAGAATAGATTATTTGGTCAGCACCAAATCTACAATACGTCAGATTCCTAACTCATATGTTCTGTCAGCTACAAAATATAACCTTATGAATAAGAACCTAACCTCCAGACAATCAACTCTCACCACATAAACCAAACTTCTCAGCCGATCAAGGACACCAGAGGTAAAAATCCAAAGATAAAAAAACAAATTTTACCCTAAGAAACAGTTCATTAACCACAATAGAATTTCAACAATTTAATTCTAGTTATAAACCAAAGCAACCAGCACATCAATGACTAAATGAACTATTCTATGTTGCACTCAGGCCTGAGTTATGCACAATATAATGTTTGACTTACACCAATAACAATAGTAACAACAATTCATTTTTCCAATTAATTTGGCATGTCCATCATTGGGACAAGGCTTTGTTGAGTTGAGTTGAGTTGAGTCGAGTAGAATATGCACCTTCATAAGCGTGAGCTTCAAAAAAATTGGAGACTGTAAAACCAAAAGGTCAAAGAAGTTCAAATTTTTACACGTTATTTTCTCAGTTAAATTTTTCAATCAAAAATCCCAAGGCTGCCTTCATCTCTTTTGAAAAAAAATGTACAACCAGTACAACACAATATTGGTTATCTGCCTAAATTAAATCACTGTGTGTGCACAAATTGCTTAGATAAAAAATGTATAGGAAAAATAAAATAGATTAAATTTTAAAAAAAAAAAGATTCACCCAAAATATAACTGAAAAAGTTGATCACATATGTTTCCACTTAAAAGATTAGGATGCTATTTTCGTAGGATTATAGCATATTGAATGCATTTACGAAATAAGCACACTTCTTTTCTTCAAAACTAACTCACCTGATAATCAAAATATAACACAGATATTGTAATCAAAAGTTCAATTCTGCCGAGAAACCAGGATGAATTTTGCATTCTCATATTCTTTTCCTTATCTTTGTCGGTGAAAGAATTTTCTCTTAACGTATAACTTCCAACGTATCACAACTTGATCTCTTCCATTACATATTGTTCATTAGTTGGCGTGCAAACCTCAAAAAGAAGTAATGTGCATGCAATAAATAAAATGGATATTGTCCAACGGCTTGAGTCGACTCCATTGAGATGCTAAGAAATCCTGGTCTCGCACAGAAATAGTTATACAATTACCACGTTCACTCTCCATGTGTTTAAAGTTCAATTTTTGGATAAATTCTGGGGTATATGTTCTCCGCTCTCCACCAATTAGTTATTATCATAGAGTGATATTGAAAAATGACGGGTAATTTGATGAGAAAACATGGTGCAAAAATTTGTGATTATTCAACAATGTGAAATGACATGGACCCAAATTGATACCCAACGAGAATTTTGTCCAACCAAACAAATAGAAAAAAGAGGATGATAGCTCCAATAAAAGTCACCTTATTCCACGTAAAATACAATATGATTAATAACAAATAAAGAAAGGATGGTCACAAATATAAAAAATCAAGATTCTTTCCTTTTCGGTTGTCAAATTTTATTTAAATAACTGTTATCAAAAGGTAAATGTGATGTATAGTAGACCTAATAAGCCAACTGAAAAAATAGAAATACGAAGAACGTTAAAAAGATACAACAAAAACTATGACATCAGACATGTTGACACATGGGGGCACCCCAGACATTGGAATTTCATGACTTTGAACCTAACTAATATTGTAAGCTATATCCTGAAAACAGTTCTACTGCTTTTCCGGTCCAACTGAGTCAACGAACAAAAGTAGGCAAACTATGTTCAATCCATATGATGCAAGAAAGAGGAATCCCATCTATGAAGAAGGGCAAGCATGCAACAACTATCCCACCCACGTATAGAGCAACAACCTACTTAGGAGAGGACATAATGAAGTTGAGTCTTGTGTGAATTGTTGAAAATAATTCATGAAATAAATAGCAGAAATATCCTGTTTCAGCCATTCCACAAGAAGCCAAAAGTTCCATGCGACAAGACAGGACAATAGTCAAAGGACAGATTAAAGTAAAATCTGGTTATCATGTTTCTTCTCAAGGAACCAGTTAGCATGCCAAAAGTTCTAATCTAAATGCCCTCATAAGTACTTTTCCCAAATAAGAACAACATTAAACAGGCACTTTGAGTAAATGCATGTGAAAAGCAAAGAAGAAGAACTACTATGACCGAACAAAGAATAGACCGCTCAAATATATGACCAGGTGATCAAAATAGCTTGGAACAGACAAATTTCAAGATTACTATGGTCGTCACTAACAAAAAGAAAGAAACAAACATGAAGGAACCCTCTTCTTAATCAACCATATCGTAACAACACACACCAGCTTTTAAGTTTTTGTCTTAGCAACAATTCTACCTCAAGAAAATTAAATGAAAAAAATCCAACCCCATACATGCATTCAATTTTTATCATTAAAAATAAAAGTTTCATCATAGGCATGAAAAATAAAGGAGTTGCATAAGAATACAATAATAACCAGATTGTTTTTGAACTTTCGCAAACCTGAAAGTGAGAGCTATTGAGGCAACGCGCTATTTGTCTGAAAAGAGGCACCATGCAGCGCTGAAATTCTGCTGCCTGTGTTGCCTCCAACACTTCTTCAAGTTCCCCAAGAAAGAGAACTTCCTTTTGGCAATTGGTGACCGGCCAATATTTCAACAAACCCCTTATAACAGTATCCGCCAACTTATAGTCCTTTTCAACAAACTGAGTAATGCAATATGACAGCTGCTGATGATACAGTGCAACGGACTTTGGCTTGTGGAGTGGTATAAGTGCCCTGACAAGAAACAACTTATGCTCCTCTTTCATTGGCAGCGCAAACCCATTAATTATACTCCCAAGAATTTCCAAAAGCTCACCTATACCACTGTGCCTCTCTGTTTCATATATAAACCGATAAAAGATATTATTGATTGCCTTCCTAATAAATGGGCGATGCACCATGAACTTCCCATAAATTCGGTGAAGGATAGTTTTCAAATATTCCCGCTCTCGGGGATCTTCAGAATCAAACAAATCAAGTACTTTCAACACAAATGAATGGTCAATGTACCGCTTGGCAACCTTAGTATCCGTTTCAGAGGACACAACATATCGCAAAAGCAACTCATACACAAGCTGTAAATGTGGCCATGAGGGCTCAAGGTATGGCTCCTCCTCTTCAGGTTCCATATTTTCCGATCCCGTATTTTCATGAGATGCCGGGGGCAAACAGCGGAAAATATTCACTGAAATCATCCTTATCATTTCTTCTTGATTACCCTCAGTTAGTTTTCCCGAACCAGATTGTATGAAATCAACAAGCTCCACAAGTGTCTGCCTCTTGATTTCCTTTTCCCTAACCATTTTCAGTATATCCGAAAAATCGAATTGGAAGCAACAAACTTGCAATTTCCGCAAAAACAAGTTCTGGCGTTCGGACACCGGAACGTCCCGCAACATCGGGAGAGTTTCAATGGTCCCCGAGGGTGGCGCAGCCACGACCATCGGTTGTTGCAGCACCGAATTGGCCGGTGCGCCCCGAGATGCATGGTTTACCACCACACTGGACGTCAAAACCGACCCAGAATTTCGATTTCCCGGCGGCACAAACCCATAGTCGGCACCGTCCGATTTCGACCCCTTCCGATTCCCTCTTTTTATAATTCTTTGCAACATCTTAAAAAATTCTCAACAAAACAGAATAAGACCGTAACCCTAAAGATTAATTTATCCACGAAATTTCAATCAAGTCATCATCAAAATTGTAGGGAAACTAAAGTTAATTATAGATCAATGAGGACGAAAAGAAAACCCTAAATCAGGTCAAATGTTTGATAAAAATGGTACGGATAATGTGTATGGAGATTGACGTAATGGATCTATTCTACGAATCGTAGAGATGGACGTGTACCGTTGGAGATTTTCAATTGCGTAAAATTGACCGGCGTTGTGGATCCGAGCGGGGACCATCGATCGCCGGAACTTGGAGGAGTATATTGGACGGCGAGCATTTACCGGCGATCAGAACAATGAGAGAGATATAGGTAGTGTATTTAAGAGAGAGAGAGTGACGAAAATGGAGATACTATTAAAATGGAGGGGGTGTTAACGAAAACGATGATTACAAATGCCCTTTTTTTGACATTTTACGGATTTTTTTTTTTGGTGATTAATATTTCTGGTCATTTAAATATTAACAAAATTATCCCAAAAAAAAAAGATTTAATAATTCTTGCAATATATTATTAAGTGCTAAAAGATTTTTGACTAAAATATGTTTTTTTGGAAACTCGTCAAAAATTAAATTATGTGTTAAAACTTAAATTTAGTCCCCGGATTCGGTAGAAAATGAGAAAAAAATAATATTTTTTTATTGTTTAAATGAAAAAAAATTATACTCAATTGACAAGATTTTCGTCTGAAGTGGAATTTAAAAAATGAAAATAAATAATATAATTCTATTTTTAAAAAAATTAAATACGATCATTCTAAATCAAACTACTGCTAACCTTGATCGAAAAGATTTGCTTATTTCAAGGGTGGGCTTGGAGACAATTGGATAGAGGAGTAAAAGCAAATTATTATCCAATAAAATGGTAGTTTTGAACAAGGTTTGAATCTCGTTTGTCCAAATTTTAAAGTAAGAATTCCTTAATTGACAAGTCCAAAATTTTTGCTTTTATTTTTGGACATTTGAGAAATTCGATGTTTGTTTTCCTATTTTTTTTTTAAGAGAAAATGTCACGTTGACTAAATTCAAAATTACTTTAGGTAATACTTTGAGATCTCTAACGTCGTTTCTTCAATGTTTTTACTAGTTATTTGATGAAAGTAAAAAACAAACATTAAATATGAACCTCACTGAAGTTTGAAAAAAATACAAAATCTATCAATGCGACTAATTACTTTATAGCAATAAATAAGTTGAGGTCTTTATAAACTAATTATCCAAAAAATAAAAAACCCAAATGCCTCTAAATGCCAACATCTTTATAAAAATCATTATATGGTGCATAAGACCAACGAGTGGGGTGTTCCGGTGAGGTATTGACCAAACTTCTCATCTTGAAATTTGAAGTTCGAGTGTTGGAGTCTATATCGGGGCTCAATGGTTAACCACTATACTTACCTAACTAGGTTCGTTCCCGAGAAGAATAATGGGCACAGTCAAGAGTCTCATAGTCCCACCAATAAAGACTTTTCAGAGTGATCTCTGAGCGCTCTCTTTTGCTCCCATTTTTTTTGTTGCTTATCAATATATATATATATATATATATATATATATATATATATTCCTGTCTATGACAAAGTCTAAAACTAGTTTGTGGTGCTAAATTCTCAATGATATATAATTCATTTTGCATTCAAAGTTTTATTGCTGAAATTGTTTAACATCAAGAAAAGGACCAGACATTGTGACAAAAGTAAACAATATATGATCGACTTTGCTTCCGGTCCATGCAATGAAGGCATGACTTGACTATGTCTTTCGGTCAAGTTGGTTGCCTTTTTAATTGGGTTGCTTGGTCAAGGATCTCATTTTTGAAACGTTTCTTCTCTCTAAACTATTAGTTTTAGGATAATCTTGTTTAATAACCAATTGTTCTTGTATCTCATTTTTTTATGGGTATGAAATATTATTGTAAAACCCATTTAATAACAAATTTATGGGTCAAATTTTGACATATTATGATCATGTCATACATATATAAAGAGAAATACAGAGAAATATATGATACGAACAATACAGTGTATATCTATTTTTTTCCCCATGTTAGAGGATTTTTTGGGCATCCCTAACTTGGTCATAGGTTGGATGAGTGGCTTATAGTTCCCCAAATCACTCTCTCCCCCCTTTCTCATTGTCCACGAAAAATCTTAAATTACTCGACGTAAAAGGGTTAGATGACACCACTGTGCTCACTAGTATGTAATTATGTCAACAATATAAATTAAAAGACGATAAAGAAAAATAATCGTTAGGTTTTCATTTTTTTTCTCATCTAAGTGGGTTAGGAGATGCTACCACCTAAACTGGACAACTCACGGTAGAATGACTAGTAGATTCGTTACACTAACCAAAATGAACTTAGGGCCATGTTCAATCACATTAAAAGGGAAGAAAACAACCATATGCTATGTATGTCACAATCTTACTAATTAAATATGGGTTGGTTTAACTACTTTTCTCTGCTCTCATCATGTTGCTTCATTCAAAGCAGATGAAAAAATTGACGGTGACCTACAAGAAAAAAAAAAAAAAGACATTTATTTTCTTCTTTTTTTTTGGGGGGGGGGGTCCATGACTTGATGGTCATGATCAAAGTTCAGCAACTAGGCAACTAGAATTATTTTATTATATCTTTGTCATGCCAAAGATAAGAATGAGAATGAAGAAGCCTGTGAGTTGAAATCTAAGGATTGGTACTAATCAATTTTGGAGGTTCGAGTAATGTCTTCATGCTTATACGCTAAGCTCATTCCTAAAGAGGAACTCATAGAAGTGAGTTTTTTATCTATTAAAGTTCCACTTGTATATCAATAATACTATTCTGATTTTAATTTATTAACTTAACCAATCATAATCCTTAGATTAATTGTGGGTCCTAATCAATATTAGGATCAAGTGCCAATCCAATAACAATTTAGTAGATCAACAAATTAAGCTAATAAATTAAATTTAAGTAACATTACTCAATATAAATAGTGGTGCCATAAATACATGAACCAATTAATTCTCTTAAAATTGTGTCAATCAATAGGTCAAGGGGTACTTTGTTTTTTCGGTTCAACAATCAACAGTGTTAAGGACTAATTTACGTACATTTCAACTAATCTCGTTCCCGGTTCGATCAAAGACAGACCATCTTTGATACTTTCTTCTATACTATAAATGTATTATTCAAAACTTGTCATCCCAAGGATCTAAATTTTTTCTTTTTGGGGGGAGAAGTGCAATGATAAATGGATTCAAACTTGCTTCGGATTACGGTATAGCCGTCACCTCTTTACGACGGCTTGAACACGTTGTTCAAACAAGAGACTGATTTTTGAATTTGTAGCAGACAATAGAAAAACTCTGGCTAGTTTTCCAGTCGAACACCATCATTCTGACTGTCCCAACTAACACAATTCATACAGCTACTGGAAGCCAATCCATATACGAGCAATTCTGCCACACATGGTTTTGAAAGCGTTGTGACAGAACGCCATATCATGAAGTACCCAAAAAACTGCATTACTGCACCTGTGGCTAAAAGGCCCCAAACCATCAAGGTGACCAACCAATGATCGGGTGAGCACACGCAAGCCGAAGCTCATCATCACCCTCCTCGCACCATTGGACTCGGCCACCGCATTGTTTTGTAGTGAGTTTGTAATGAGCAGTAAAAGGCATAACCACATTATCAAAAACCCCCAGACTTTCATCATCCTTTCAAGCTATAGGAAGTGGAAAAGGTATCGGAGAGGGAAAAGAGATGCAAAAGGCATAGCTGGAACTCTTACCAAATCCAGTATCACATAATATCATTCAAAATTACGCAGCTACCAATAAATCCTCCCTCACTTGTCCACAGAGAGGGCTTTACTGCTGTCAGTGGAAATAACCTGATAATATGTCATAGCTAAGATACTTCAATGCAATCAATAATTCCGAATGTTGGATTAGATAAAGCACAGAAGCAAGGAAACTGAAATAGGTTGCAGTTGCACCATCAATCCGGCTGAAACTACAAATTGTTCCAAACTGGCATCTAAAAACTGACTAACTGCTGAATATCAAACATCGGGGTACTGGAATAGTAATGCAACACCGCCTCAGTAGCGGTCAAAAGATGGAGGACGACCTCCTCCCCTCCTTGGTCGGTCATAAGGAGCAGGCCTGTCTCTATAGCTTCCCCTGTCATGGCGGGCCGGCCCTCCACTTCCATATGTATCACCAGCAGCTCTTAGGTCTCCATCCCTACTATAACCTCTATCCTTGCCATACCCATTCTGAGGCCCCCGATCCATATACCTATCACCTGCAAACCGATCACCACCCAGTGGGTACCTGTCATCGGCATATCGATCACGACCCCCATAGCGGCTGTCCCTGCTACCCATGCGCTCCCTGTCTCCAAAACGTCCCCCATCATAACGATCGTCAAAACGGTCCACTCTAGGGCGATCTCCATGGACAGCACTTCCACCAAACCTAGACTGAGAAGAGAATCGGCCACCACCACCACCACCACCACCACCAGCTGAAGGACATTCTCGGGCAAAGTGCCCTGGGCGGCCACACTTGAAGCAGTCAGATCGCCCTCCCGTCTTGTCCCCTCCTCTGTAACTGTCCCTGCCACCTGACACATGTTCGCGGTCATAGCCATAGCCAGGATCTTCGCCATCCATTTTTGGTTGTGCCTTATTCACTGAGATGACTCGGCCATCCAACTCCCGGCCATGCATCTCCCTGATTGCATCTTCCATACCCCGGCGATCTGCAAATGTTAAAAATCCAAATCCACGAGGGCGGCCAGTATCTCTTTCCATCATGACCTACAAAATCACCAATTGTTAGACTAAGCAAATAAGAAAAAAGGGTAACCTGCCTCCCGTCGAGTACCACATCCGTAATACAACAATTCAGTCTAAGTGTAACAAAGAGTTTGCTCTTTGTAACAGGCAAAATTACACATAAACCCTACTTAAGTGTCAACTTCCAAGATTAATCCATGTCTAACATCCAGGCTTTCCACAAGGGCATGCATATATTTAAAAGGGCAATGGAATATTGAGATGACGGAGAAGTACTATAGTAACAGGAAACAAGGCGACAATAATGCTCATCAGAGTGATGCAATATGTCATTTAACTAGAACACACAGGTTATGCTCTAACTCCACCTACACTAAAATTCCAATCAAAGAAAGCTGCAGCACTGTCACAAATACCTAAAACTTGGCATTTTTGAAGCACCAAATATATCACTGGATTTTACGATGCTGACCATTACTTATGGGAATATAAACTTCAGTTGACTTCATCCAAATTAATTTGTCAATGACAATTACCCACAAAGACATTCTTATGTTTTTTTTCCTCAGAGCAGTTACTTTCACGCATGTGCGATGCCAGAGAAAAACATAAAACAAAAAAGGTAAACTACAGATCCTCATAAAATAATCAAAGAAATACCAGTTCTGTCTTCTTAGATCTTAATTCATCTTATATGTTTATTCCCAGGAAGCAACATGTATTTAGGTGGAAAACAATGGTCGCTACATTTAAGTCTTCGTGAATGATAATTTACGATGCTGACCATTACTTATGAGAATATAAACTTCAATCAACTTCATCCAACTTAATTTGTCAATGACAACTACCCGCAAAGACATTCTTATGTTTTTTCCTCAGAGCAGTTACTGTCACTCATGTGCGTGCGATATCAGAGAAAAAAATAAACAAAAAAGGTAAACTACAGATCCTCATAAAATAATCAAAGAAATACCAGTTCTCTCTTCTTAGATCTCAATTCATCTTATAAGTTTATTCCCAGGAAACCACATGTGTTTAAGTGGAAAAAAATGGTTGCTACATTTAAGTCTCCATGAATGATAATTTACCATGTTTCGGAACAATCATACCAATCCACAATTCATTAGGGGATTTGCATTTTCTATAACTGTATGCAGAACACTAGGAAATCTGATTCTTAAAGGTGTGCAAAATCTGTGTCCACAGTAGGAAAGCTAAGTACTTATAATATCACACTGAGAACATCTATCCAAGCAAATTCTCTACATGCTGCTTGCCTCAAAGTTCAAGTTAATAATACTTTTCATGTTTTTCCTGTTAAGGTCAAACATCTTTATCTTTTGCAGATAAAGAAGATAAAAAGAAAGAATAATCTTCACTTCTAGATCACTGAATATTATATCTATGCATGTGGTATGTCCAATGAACGTCAAATTCTGAAAACTTGATGATTGTAGAAAATGCTTTATTGAAAATGAATTTTCTTTTCTAGTTTTCCCCAAAGGCTATGAAGGTGTTTGCATTGTTTGCTCTCAATCTATAATGCCATTTTCCAGCTGTATAATGGTCATATTGTTCAATGATTTTATGGAAGTCTTAGATAGTCATTCATCCACCTTAAAATTAAAACCACGAGCCGCCTAAACAGAAACAAACACCCTAAAACGACAAAATATTGAAAATGGAGAAAAAATGAATAATGCAAGTGGCACGCCAACTGAATGTATGGCAGACTGATATCAGTAAGAGCACTTACCAGCAAATGGCAAAATGTCACAACTCTGTCAGTTGTGACTGGTATATCACCAAACAGGCTTATCCCATTTCTCATAATTTACAAAAACATATCTCCACATGGCAAACAGCAGCACCTAAAACATTAGAAGTGTTGCCTCCAATTTGACACTAAATCCAAGGAACACACAATCCCAAACATACCATGCAGCCAATTGGGATCCATATTGCAGCTCACATCAATACATATCATGACGGAGATATGTTTATTCAAACTAATCTCCCAGTAAAGGGACTTCAGCACCATAAGAAGATAACTACACATTTCTCATATATAAAGACCACAAACAGCATAAACATTTCTCACAAAGCTATTGGTATCTCATTAACAACTCTTCTATTTGCACCTGCCACAATAATCAGCTGGAATACCATCGCTTAGTCATCAGTGTTTGCTCATGTATACAAGAATGATGCCAAGAAACATTCCACTTAATGAACTTCAATTCACTAGCACCCTTACAGGGTTAATCCAAATATCCACCGAAAGCACTTCAACAACTCAGAAGTACCAGTTTATCGACCAAACAGGACATGGACGAAAAGTAAATATACTAATAACTTCTACAGGTTTGTAATCTAGGGTGCTCAAACCAGTCAATCGAACTTCTTGAGTTTCAAAACTCAAACATCAGATAGATCATCTCAATAAGAGCGGTAAAGCAGCAAGACCTATAGAACCAAGAATATTGTAAGTTGCCACTTTAAACTGCAATCCTATTAATTAATGTACTGAACGAAACTCCCTTCCCTGAAGGTTCTCTTCTGTACCAGAATAAACTGGATGCTTCCAACAGACATAGAAAAGGTTATGCATGGCATCACTCGGCTGTTTTTGGTGCAAATAGTACACTCCACAAGATAAACATATAGATCCCACAACTAAGATAATTCAAATAGACTATACACAAGCTGCCAACCCACTGAAAGAAAAAGGAGCTATTTGTTAAAGTGCGCTAAATTATAAACCACATGACAAACAAGTGACCACAGAACACTTTGTGATATCATAATCAATCATCTCCTTCGTCATTATTATTGTAGGGATAAGTGATCTGCTGGTCCTAATTATCAGAATCACTGGAATCATCAGCATAAGGGTAGCATCCATCGGCCCGAAACCTCTCAACTAGTACACAAAAGGTTGCAATAAGCATGAGACCGGAGAGGCAAATACCTCGGACTATCAGAAAGAAGCTGCAATAGTAGAGGCAACTTACATATATAATTCGTTGCAAAATACAAAGCTCCAATTTTCTCCCCTAGTTTCTCAAGCAGATATACAGTCACTAGAATTTCAAAGTAATGCATCCAACCTTCCTTCTAGACTATGTAAACCAGTGAAACAAGTTGAGTTCTCTTGCAGGAAACATTGAGCATCTGTTACCCATACTCTTCCAACGGGCTCAACTAACACCAGGCATACAAGTTCTCCAGCCGCTCAATGCACAAGACACTGGTTGAAACACATCAAATAAAATGTAGTTCTTTGTTCACCCGTGTTCATCACTGATATATTGCTTCTGTAATTCATGCATCCCAGTAAGATTGAACATCAAAACCCTACTAGTGAGACAAAATATACAACAACCTTTAAGCTGTCACACAATGATACAGGCTAAGACCAAATAAATCAAGGCCTTTTCCTTCTCCAGAGAGATCAAAACATCCAACTATGACAAATTAAAAACTGGTTCTCACAACAAAGAGCAACTTTGCAGGGCATGTTGCATCGTATGTCCATGACTAATCAGCTCATAGCTCACAACCAGCAGTACTAAAAGAAATATGGAATCCTATGAGGCCTCAAAGTGTAACTCCCATGGCAAACATCCCCTGCAACAGATAGTTGATGGCAGACAACCAGATACAAACTATTGCAGTGGTCTGCTGAACTGCCGAAACAAGTCTACATGTCAGCCGCTGAGAGGAGACATATATAAATGTGGCAAATCAACAAGATACCAAGCTTTTGTAGCAGTCTGCAAACTGGGGGACATTTCTCCATGCTAGCGGTAGTATAACTATTCCCGGCTTAAAAGTCTCATAACAAAATGTCATAACCAATTTATTATCACATACAGCAGATCAAATTTCACTGACTTGGTCCAGTACATATGACCACCAGTTTCTTACATAAACCCATCAAACCAAAAGGCCATACCCCACATTGGCACAAATGAACATCACTGAAGATGAAGAAGAATTAATAGATGAATTATGAGGAAAAACCACACAGGAAATTAATGACATGAGCCACATAACATGTGAAACAAATCTTCAATTTTAGTAAGCAAAATTATGAAAAATACATAGTAAACTAGTCAATAAGTTCCACAAAAACATTACGGAGATACAAAAGAGACTGCTGCTTTCATCTTCCTTGGTTCATAATAAGAGATAATGAAAAATGGCAGCCCAATGCACATAACTCCTGTTATTGCGAAGTCTGGGAGGGTCAAAGATACACAGTCCTACCCCTAGAAATGCATAATATCAATGCTTTCTACACAGTTAAAAAGAATGTTAATTACAATTTGACAATTCACTCTTAAAATGAATAGAAAACTCCAATTTCATATTACAGTATTGACCAAAATGTAGTAATCTTCTCCAAGACCTTGATATCTAGATTTAGTTCTGTTAAGAAATTAAATGTAATGTAACCAGAATGAAGCATTGCAAAAAGATGTATTACATATTCTTGACCACAAAATACATAAGATAGATATTCCAAATAAGAGAACAACGAAACCACTCAAAATCACTGTGAGATAAACAATTTTAAACTAAAACTAGTCACTAGAACTTTTCCCCTCTTTCTATGACTGCTTTCACCCAGGCTTTTCATTCTACTTATAGAATGAAGCACAAGTCTAACCTTTTGGCTAATAACCTCTACCGTTGTGAATTTGCATAGGAAGACAACCATGTTGTGATGAATTGAAGTAAATAACTACATTACAACAATTATAATCCACTAAATCTACGTCTCAAATATCAGTACATTATAGCTATCACAATGTACTCAAAAAGGAGCAAAAAAATCATACCAGAGACTCCAGAATCTTGCCGTACCGACTGAAAGCATCTTCGAGGTGTCTCTCAGAGGTGTTCCACCCTAACCCTCCCACGAATATCCGATTCTGCTCCCTTCCAGCCATCTTTCAGACAAACCCTAATTGTCATAGTCCGAAGAACAATTGTAAAATAAACAACAATCAAATCAAACAAACCTACAAATTAGAAACTGCATCAAATTTCTTACGGCTTTATATCTCTCTCTTTATTCAGAGTAAGAACGAGAATTGTTGAAATCGATTAGAATCGAAAAGATGAAGAGTAAACCCTAGCTTCCCTTGAAAACGCGGAAAAAGACGAAAATATATTAGATTTCTGGAGTCGGTTTTGCTGCGAGGACTAATTTAAACTTGTCTCTAAAATATTATTTAAATCTCAATTTATATCTTTAAATTTTAAAAATATTAATTTATATTCTAAAAAAAATAAATACATATCAAAGATTAATTGCCATTAAAAAAAATTGAGTTAATTATAAATTATGCTCCTCAAAATTTAAATATTTTACATTTATGATACCAAAAGAATTTCATATATAAGTGTTCGTTAAATAGCTCTTAATTGTATCGAATTATAACATTTTTGTGTCGTGTTTGAGTCAATAAAAAAATATTTTGAACAAAAATATTTTTGTGTTGAGTCAATTGCGTTGCATCTTATATTTCAAATTTATGACAATTCATATAATATTTTTTAAAAATTAAAAAACAACAATTTTTTTATTTATAATATTTGTTAAATAACTATTTTTTTGCCAATAGGTGTGTCATTTGTATATTACTTTAATTTGATTGGACAATTAAAATATTTGTGTCTAACAATAGACATAAAATAGTTATTTAAGGAGCATTGTAGGCAAAAAAAAGTAGGTATTTTATAATTTTTTAAAAATTTTAAAAAACATTATGATACGATACAATTGAGAGTTATTGAACGAGTATTAATGGATGAAATTTTTTTTAGATCATAAATATAAAATATTTAAACTTGGAGAATATAATTTATAATTAACCCAAAATTTTTTAACAGAAAAATGGACAGAGTTAGCCCAAGTGCACATTGATATGCATTTATATCTTTCAAGGTATAAATTGATATTTTTAAACTTTGAGGGCATAAATTAAAATTTGAGTGATATTTTAGGGTGCAAGTTGAGATTAGCCCAAATAATAATGACATTCTCCCCCTTCTCTTATCTCTCTTATCTTGGTTATTATTATAATTTTAGATTATAACTTTCATGTTTTGAAAATTACATATCATGTCCACTATTGTAGAAAAATATCAACATGAGCACCGTGAATTCTACATAATCTAATAATTATCACATCTAATATAGTTTAGTAATAAATTTGCAAGCATGTATAATTATTGACATAATTAATATTTTATTTTTTTTGGTGCGGGGGGGGGGGAATCCTATGTATAGAAATTTATACCAACAAAGTGAACTACCTTCATACCACCCAGATTCGAATTTAAAATGTATAATATGGTGGACAAACAATATTAATTTAATAATAATAAATTGTAAATCATTTATAATTTAATTGAATAATTGAATACATTGTATAATTAAAGAATCCATGAGAAAATCATTCACCGTCTTGTTTCGAAGCTTAATTTCAACAATATTCATGACAAAAAAAAAAAACTCAACCCCCCATCAATCTCTCAAAAATTTCTCCTTTACTAATGAACAATTTTAATGAAAGAGTCTAGATGAATAATAACCTAATGGTATTTCATTAGTAGGAGAATAATCTAAAGAGGGAGTCTGGAAAGTGTGTGGAGGACTAGAAGAACTTGAAGTAGAATTTTCTTAGGATGGCCAATGTACTACATAAATGGAGCTCCTTCCTCAGCTATCACTGATACATACAATGGTTGGTAAAATTTACAGGGAGGGCCATGGCCCTCTGGGCCCTTTAGTAGTTCCATCATTGTGTGTAATTGTCATTGCGTATAGTGATATACAGTGACATTATTTAATGGTGATATTACGTGTTAATAATAATATGGTATCACGAGACAAGTATGTGTTCTTATTGAAATATGACATATGATGGTACTAAGAGCAATATATTTTGATATTTTTGTAATCAAACAAATTTGTACGATATTACGTACACCCATAGAGTATGTGTTCCTATTGAAGTGCGACGACGCTTTATGTTGCTTTTAACAACATAATTTGATATTTTTATCATCAAAGAGAATTATACGATATTACGTACGCCCACATGTATGAGGGTAGTCTATCTATAAATATAAAATAAATAATTTCTTGGAGAGGAGACTTCTAAAGCCTCCACTTCTTCATTGTCTAATTGTCATGTTTTTGAATTATCAAACTAAAAGCACTTTTACTTACCCAAAAAAAAAAAAAAAACTAAAAGCAGTTTTTTTTTCATTCAATAAACTTTAATTTTTCATTAACCATTTATTTAAGTTTTTACCCAAAAAAAGAAGAAGGTGGTTATGGGTAGCTTCTCCACATTTCTATCTCCTTGCAACTTCCATATAGTTTTCCACAATTTTCTCTCTTTCTATTTAATCTTTTCTTTCGCTCCCTCATCTTTCTTCATACAGTAATTAAATAATAAAATTTATATTGAGGGTGGAGGAGTGAGAATGGAGTAGAGCATAAATTTGAGGCATCACATGTGTCACACCCCAACCCGAAGAAAAAACATTATGTCTAAATCTAGTGAAGAGATTTCCAGTTACCATTAAGGTCCTATATTCCATACATATATATTTTATATTTGCCAACATATCAACACATCGTGCATACTCAATGATACTCATAAACTATTATAGTACAAAATTTAGTGGTACAAAATCACAAGACCCAAAAATTACACCAAATATCACAACAAAACTTGAAAGTCTAACTTCTTCTTTAACATATTAGACTCAGCGGTGGACATTCATTCCTTCTTAGCTACCTAAAAATATAAATTATTGGGGGGAGGGGGGTTGTGAGCACATACGCTCAGTGAGTATACACAATCACACGATAGATGACAATAATATTATACTTCCTATATTAACTAAATATTTTCCATTAGAATAACTAAACAAATCCATAAGCCATTTCATAAGCTTCCATATTCCTCAAACTATCACCTTATTAAACATTAATTCAATATAGCAACCATTTAAGTTATAATTTTTGCCACTCAAACTATACTCGCTACACAGGCAAAATTCGTCATACAGGCTATATGATTGTCATGAAGGCAAAAATTGGCCACACATGCCATAATCTACCTTTAAGACTATATTTGTCAATAAGACCACTAAACACAACCCCAATGCTAAACATAATTCAATTTTGTCATCACCAAACAACAGTCTACTCAGTTATTCATTAATGATAAATGACAAAAATCTTTAAGGCTATCTCCATCACTAAGATTACATAACATAATTGCAATGTTATCACAACATCTTTAACCCACACCTTCATATATCAACTAAGCACAAGCACACTCATTGTTATTACCATTAACATGAAATAGCACACACTTACGAAACCAATCAAACAATAATCTACACCATCATACACCAATAGTATTTAACTGTAGTACAAATCTAGTCCCTAGATGAGACTTAAAGCGTACTTGACGTAATGGTCGACACTTCCTTTCTTATCACACATAATCACAATCAATATATAACCATTCTCTTCATAAGCATCATATCATAAATATGTATGAATCAGTGCTTAGCAATTCTTGTATTTATTTATCTTTAAAATTCTTTCCGAGTGATGTAATTTAGATCACTCTAATCATTCCTTGTTAATTTTTCATTTCACATAAGCTAGATTCGAATTCACCTCATAATGATATATTAATAAACAATTTAATCTACAAAGATTCGATCTAAACTCAATTGGATGTCCCAAAAAGATTTGAGGTTAATTGGACAAAAACCCAAAACACCTCAACAAAACAACCCAATTTTTACCCTGATGAACCGGTTTTTCATTTGTAGAGCTGGTTCTGCACAAGATAGAATGTCTAGTATCGGTTCTATACCCCTAGAACCGGTTCATGCACGATAGAATGTCTAGTATCGGTTCTACACCCTTAGAACAAGTTCTAGACCACCCAGAACCCATAGTACCGGTTTTACCTTGTACAAACCAGTTCTTCTTCCAAATGTATCCTTGTTGCCACTCAACTCTGTCGAACTCCACCGAACTTCCTCTCAAGTATCCATGGTGTCTCAAGCCTTCAATTCACCACCTCCACCCAATTCTTTATGCACTAGAAAAGATGGTGCAAGTTTTCAAGAAGGATTTTCACTCAAACTCAAGCATGCAAGAGGTTCTTGCTGACTTTTGATGTTTGGAAGATGAACTTGACGAAATTTCAAAACCTACCAACTCTCCCTCTATGAATGAGCCAGTTCTAAGGGGTTCCTCCATTTATACTCTATACATGAAGGCGATCCTTTGTGTCGGGTGTCCGTCATGACACACTCCTATTCCCCTATTCATATCAACCTCCCCTCTTGTTTCTCTTATTCCAACATTCAACACCCAAATGTCCCAACACTTTGAAAATACAGTCATGTGTCAAGTGTCAAGTGTCAAGTGCCCTACGGTTGGTTCGCCGTCAAAAGAACTCAACTTGAAAAAGATTTTGGATCAATAGGACGAGAGTTAGCTAAGAATCTATGGACAAAGTTCATGCCACGACAATCTATATGGAAAGACAATTTTATTGATGCGTTCCTGTTAAGAATGAAGAAGAAAAGAGAGAGCCTTTTCAACTCATCTAGATCTATCATCACGGACTCTCAAATTGTTGAAAAATAAATTCTCTCTCCTTTCTCAACTCTAGATGCTGCTATTGTTCAATTCCATACTAACATTATTGGGTATTCCTATTCCAATTCCTATTCCTATCATCATCGTCGCAAGTTACTAGTTTGAGGAGGATAAGTTCGATTAGATGAAGGTGCAACAAGCCCTCCCCCGGGTGCCGGAAATTTTTGAGCCACTACCACTAGCTCAGGAGCCTCTTCCTTTGTTTAAAAATCCAAGCTGTTGAGGTCAACCAAGGGGACATCTGGAGTGAGTAGTTAGATATATCACAATTTTAACCTCACAACTAATATCAATAAATTACACTTTAGCCCACAACATTGAATAAAATGTTATATTATGCAAGTTCGGATCTCACAACATGAATCTCTCACTAATAATGTATATACAAGTCAAGCTTGAATAACAGTCTGTTTGGCTCGTTAGAGTCGTGAATATATGGATAACATGAAATTTTAATTGATAATATACAATATAAATTATGTTTATATCTTATATTATATACATATAGTATGTAAAAACAAGCCGAATTTCATCTTGGACATGAGTTTAAAGTCCAGTTTTTAAGCTTCAACTAAACTAGTTTAACCTAGCAAGTAGAGACTTTAGATAAAAATTAATGAGTTGAGCTTGGACAAGATATGTGAAATGCTTGACTAGTCCAAACCCCATTCACAAACATAAAAGCTAAAACTTGGATAGTTAGGTTGCGTTTGGTAACATTTTTCATTTTTATGTTTTCAAAAAAAGAAAAAACATAATCAATTTTTATTTTTTCTGTGAAAAAAAGATGAAACAAAAAACATGTTTGGTTGCAGTTTTTATTTTAAAGTATTTGAAAACTAAAATAGAAATTATATTTTGTAACCACTTTAATTTATGTCATATATTTTAATTTTAAATTAATTCCCTACTAAAAACACATCCAAAGTATTTATCTCAACACATCCATCAACCCATAAAATAAGACACAGCAAATTAATAGAAGTTTCTCTAGATTATCACATAACAATCTCATTGATCAAATAGCCTATCTTTGGAGTTTATCTTGATCATATAACAAATAAAACAAGGAAAATCCCCAAAACAATCATCAACAATTATCGTAAAAGAAACACATATATAAGCAGATCCTAAAATCATTCAACTCGATAACACATGGGACGATTTCATAATTGCACATAAAATTATCATAAGACAAATCATAGTAGCAATTTGTAACTGCATAATATCAAGTTATCATATAGGTTTCTAACAACATCAAACCAATACAATTACAATAAACATCATCCCCTTGATAATAGCAGTGAGATACACTTGACATCTAAAGGGAGCAAAATTTCAACAGCAAGTTCAGTAGGCTCATATTGATAATATGAGTGAACTAGAGTTCAGAAGGAGTGAACTAGAGTTAATATCCACATTGTCTGATTTTGCAGCAAGTCAATGGAATGCAGTGAGAATTTCTATATGTAAAATCCCATACTATTAAAAAGGCAACATTCCATAAGTTTTGAACCTTGAAAATAGTTAATCAAAGAAAAATGTTTGAACACTGAGCTTTCAGGGCACAAATGCCATATTAAAACTACATAAAAAACTCCAAAAAAATATCTCATAATTTTTTCCCATCACGGGAAAGAATGGCAACCCCATTACTGTAATCAACCAGAAACTTCAACCCCACAATTTCATTCAGCAAAACAACCTCGTTGGAATAATGACCTTATGACATGTTCTCACGAGTTGATACAATGCCCTATTCCTAAAATTAAACTACTAATTCATACTTGATAATTCTCAAATCCCAATTCATACTTCCTAATGCATAATTCAAAATTCAAAATTCGTACTTCATAAATCACACTTCACAATTATCAAATCCCAATTCATTCTTCATAAATCATAAATTACAATTCATAATTCTTAATACACACACACACATACATAGAGATGCGCACACAGACACACACATACACAAGCACGCACATACACACACAATCGCGCACACACACACACAGGTGCACATAGACACACACACATAAATTTATACAAAAAAATGCTTTGCATATGCACACTCTTAGATGAACACATACACACACAAACACAGAAGAAAACACATACAAGCACACACACTCAAACACACACACAAATCTAACCAATTATAACAAAGTAAGGGTTTCATGCGTTTGAACTCCTACTGTAAACATTAGAACCCATTAGATATTGATCCAAATGAAAATACAATATGTATTGCGCTCGTTAGATTGCGAATGAATCCGATATTAATTTACTATAAATTGTGCTGATCAGATGAAGACTAGAATGTATTAAATCCTCAAATCAGCTGTCAAAGCATATTATTAGTGTATCAATTACGAACTAAATGCCAAATAAGTTTATTATAAATTTAAGGGTAAAATACATTTTAGTTTTCAAAGTATGCGTTTAGTGTGTATTTGGTCTCTATCTCTAAAGTTCCTAATTTTTATCTGTGATTCAATCGCACATGTCCATAAAAAAATCATAAACATCTTTGGTCACATTTTAATCACGTGGGATCAAATTGACATAAATTAGTAACTTTATGGACTAAATAGACACAAATTAGGAACTTTATGAACCAAATAGACAGAAAATTAGGAACCACGTGATTGACGTGTAACGAGAACTATCACGATTTTTTAGCTGACGTTTGAGATTGAACTACGTAGATATAAATTAGGAACCTTAGAGACCAAACATACACAATTAAAAAAATTAGGACCAAATAGACACTAAACACATAGGGAACTAAAATGTATTTTACCCTTAAATTTGTAACTTATTTGGGTCTAGTTAATAATTGATACATTAATAATATGCTTCTAGAGTTAATTTGAAGACTTAATACATTGTAGTCTTAATCTAAAAAGCACAATTTACCGCCACAATATTAACAGTATGTTAAGACTTTTCCAGCATCACAATTATAAAGAACCACAAAAAAATAATCTTTTGTACAACTTATAGGGGTCATCCCATTTGAGAAAACCCCTCCAAAAATAGGCGTATGCCACTTTTTGCAACGAGCACACGGTATTCTTTAGTAAAAGGCGAAAGAATAGTTCACTTTGTGCTCATCACATGGCTGCGTGATTGCCGAAGTTGGCTTCGGAGTGCCAAATACTAACTCCAGAATGATTAACTTCCCATTCCCGCTCGATGTGGGATTAAGTTTGTTATGTCCCTTTACAATTTTATAAGCTTTTACTTTTACTTTTACTTTTACTTTTCGGGAAGGCAAAGCGTTGGTGTATTCTGTCCTAGAGCCATTGTTTTTTCCAAAATTCAAATTGGTTCTCTGTGGTTAACCAAGAATTGAGGAAAATCAAAGGGACTTACGGGTTACACCATTTGCACACTTCCTCTCAGTTTTCCTCTTTCTTTCGTCTTAATCTCTTAACAAATCTTTTTTCCCAGTTTCAGCAAACTCACAGAATTTGCTTTATGCCATGGAATCAATTTTCATACTTGGTTCTTATTTTTTATTTTATTTTTATCATAACAGAAAAATTTTCATTCAACTAACAAATGATCGATTATAATCACAAAAGAGCAAGTCCCTAAGTTCAAGAGGTGGATTAACCACCCAGTTCTGAGTTAAGGGATGGTAAAGTCTAGACTTGACCACTCAATGAGCTAACATATTCGTAACTCGAGACCCGTATTTGAAGTTAAGATTTAAAACCATAGCAGAGGTCTTGATGTCGTCTTTGAAGGCAGCTATTTACCATGGGGAGTAGTCGACCATCACTTTCAATTGTAGCTCGATGTAACTTCAAATGATAATACAATATGCATTGTGCTCATTAAATTGCGAATGAATATGATATTAATTCACTATAAATTGTTCTTGTCAAAATAAGACTAGAAAAACAAATCATTAATGTACGAATTACAAACTAAGAGGTGAATAAATTTATTATAAGTTTAATGACTATAATGCAATAAATCCTTAAATTAACATACAATAAATTACCCCGGGAGAGGCTCACAGCATCCTCACCAAAAGCCATAAGAAAACTTTGTGAAATTTTTATAGGGGCTCACTCAATTAAGAAAAACCCCTCCAAAAATAAGCGTATGCCACTATATACGACGAGCACACGGTATTCTTTAGTAAAAGGCGAAAGAATAGTTCGCTTTGTGCTCATCGCATGGCTGCATGGCATTTAAAGTCCCACTCCGGAATACCATATACTAGTCCAATGCTGATCAACATCTCATGCAAACTCGATGTGGGAATATCTTTGTTATATCCCCTGACTATTTTATAAGCCCCTCCACTTCCTTCTGACTTAGACAAAGTTTGAGACCACTTTTCAGGATATTGTTGAACTCCTTTTAGAACAATATTATTGAGAATTAATTTATTAACTTAATTTGTAGATTTAATTTATTATAATTTTTAGATTGACTGTGAATCTCGTCAAATATTAAGACTTGATGTTAATCTTATGGTTCTAATGAAGCAACATTATTAAATCAACAAATTAGATCAAATTTTTACAGCCCCGTCTTTTCCAAACTTTCACCAAGTGGAAATGTTGGTCCATCCCAGTAGGTAAGTCCCTTTAGAGGCACCCTTAGGTGCTGAGTTTAAAACTCCCCCCTCACTTTTACTGTAGCAATGACCCAGAAAAAAAAAAGGTTTTTCTGTGAATAATAAATTGAGAATTAGAAGAAACAACAGGATTATATGTGTTAGGCAATCCTTTTGCAAATTCCCCTGTTCCTTTTGCTTGCCTATTATCAAAAAACTTTTCCCACTTCCAACAAACCAAAGAATTTGCTTTAAGCCATGGAATCAATTTTCAAACTTGATTCTTCATGAGATACAAGATTAATTCTTCAACGCACATAAAAGATAAAGCAAATAAGAGCGACAGAAACGTAAAACAAATAAGCGAACTATCTCCATCAAATTTTATCGCTATTTACAACCACCCAAAATTAGCTAATAGTAATGGTATCACCACCGCCACCTTACTAGTAAGAGCAGCAATAGTTTTCATTGAGGCATCGACCTATAGATTTGAAAACTTCAGTGAAGTCTTATGCTAGCCGACCAATAGTGGGCTCTTTCTGATTAACTATCATAATTAACACCCTCTTGCATAGTAAGAAATCAATCCCGATCAGTAGGCATGACAAATTCTAATATTATTACAAAATTTAGAGGGTAAGTGCTTTGCCGAAAATTTCAAATTCTCTCCTACATATCGCATCTTGTGCAATAACATCCTCTTAATTGCATAACTCTTTGTAGTATTCTCTTGATTCTATGCTATCAATTACTCATGTTGTGTTTGGCTTCTTAGTTGTAGAAGTCAGAATTTTCTTTCGTGTATGAGTAAATTCATGTCATTCACATGGTATACAGATGTAACAAGTCAATTTACTATAACTTTTCATATAACTTATAGGGGCTCATCCCATTTGGGAAAACCCCCTCCAAAAATTGGCGTATGCCACTATTTGCGGCGAACACACGGTATTCTTTAGTAAAAGGCGAAAGAATAGTTCGCTTTGTGCTCACCACATGGCTGCGTGGTTGATGAAGTTGGCTTCTGAGTGACGTATACTAGCTCAAGAATTGTTAACTGCTCAGTCCCGCTCGATGTGGGATTAAGTTTGTTACGTCCCTTTACAATTTTATATGCTTTACTTTTACTTCTTCTCATGGCTTGATAACCTAAAGTTGAAACCACTTTTTCGGGAAGGCAAAGCGTTGGTGTATTCTGTGCTAGAGCCATCCATTGCTTTTCCAAACTTCAAATTCCTTCATTTTGGTTAACCAAGAATTGAGCAAATCAAAGGGACTTCCGAGTTACACCATTTACAAACTTCATCTCAGTTTTCCTTTTTCTTTCCTCTTATTCTCTTAATCTTTTTCAACAAACTCAAAGAATTTGCTTTAAGCCATGGAATTGATTTTCAAACTTCATTCTTATTAAAAAAAAAACAAGAAATTAACCTTCCTCTTCCACCACAATCTATATCTACACAAAATTAGTTAGTTGTGATATTGTCACCATCATTGTCACCGCGACCATCACTACCCTATTAGTAAGAGCCCCCAATGAGGCATCACCCGTGGATTTGCAATTTTGGTAGATTCATACACTAACTCGCCAATATTGAGCTCTTTTTGATTAACTACTATAGTTAGCACCATATTACACAATCCGAAATCGAACCTGATTATTAAATTGGTACGAGAAATTGAATATTTTAATGAAATGTAGAGGCCACAAACTTTGCAGAAAAATTCCTTGATACCATCGCATCGTGACTGTATTCAGCTTGTGTATAGCCGAGTTTGATACGTGTATATATGTTGTGTTTAATAAGAGAACTTAAACATGCTCTGCATTTATACTAAACCCAAATCTGAAACTATTTATCCATCTTACTACCACAGTACCAGTAGGAATGTGGATACTCCACTCAATCACCAAGAACCATAAAGAAATTAACCTTTAGTATACATTGTAGGGGTTCACCCATTTGGATGAAAACCCTTTTAAAATTAAGCGTATGCCATTTTATGCTGCAAGTACACGGTATTCTTTAGTAAAAGGCGAAGGAATAGTTTGTTTTGTGCTCACAGCGTGGCTGCGTGGTTGTAAAGGGTTTAATCAGGAGACTAATGTATTCTTTCCGTGATGATTAACTTCTCATTCGAACTCGATGTGGGAATTGCTTTGTCACTTGGACAATATTATAAGCTTACTCCTTCTGAACACTTAATCAACCAAAGTTGAGACCTTTTTTGGGGCACGCCCAAGATTTGTATATCTAACTCATTAATGTGAGAACAGAGCTTAACTGTAATGCAATCTGCAATGCAATCATCTTAAGAAGCTGAGTCATTTCAGCCTGCAACTTCTCCTTCATAGTTTTTTACTTTCTGGCCTTGAGCTGAATGAAATTTTGTTTTTAGAGGGGAACCCAGCTATCCTAGGAGATCACAAAAATACGATTTTCTCCTCGCACAGGGGACAAATGTTGGATTTTATGCAAAGTCACCTATGTACACAAGCAGGGGCAGAACCAGAAAAAGAATTTAGGGTGGGCACACTAACATGTTTTAATTTTTTTTTTATAGATCGTAAAAATTCATAAATTTATATTTAATACTTTTTCAACATAAAAAATTAAAAATTGATATATATAACATGAACAAAAAAATAATAATTAAAATTTTTTGTCGAGAATACAACTAATTATTATTTTTTATAATTGATCCTGATATATTTTTATTATTTGAAAGAGTTACAAATTAATTTTATCAACAATATTTCTATTATATATAAAATTGAAGTAACAATCTTCCATTTACGATCATATAGTTTACTATATAACAACACACATTTTTATACAATAACGAAATAATTCTACAATTAAAAAAAATATAAAATAATATCAATATATTCAAAACATATTGAGACATGTCTAAAAGTTAACAATTATATTAGTTGTACATAATTTGAAATTTAATTGATGGAGACCCAATGGTTTGTGACCATTGGATAGATAGTAGAGTTTATTAAATATTAAGACTTACTATTATACTTAATATCGCAATGTATTAGGTCCTTCAATTAGTTTCAATTACTTTGTTCAAAAAGTTAACAATCATTTAGGTAGGAGTCTATTCAAATAAATATCACCAGAATACAATATTAGAGTGAACACAATTAAATATGTCTAAATTTTATTTCAAAAAATGCATGTTTAGTATGAAGCAAAACAAAAAATTGAAGGGGTGCCAAAAAGTTTTGCTTTTAATGTTGGTCAAAAATTTTATTTTTTTAAGTAAAAATTGAGGGTGAGTCCCTTTAGATGTACCTGTTTGGAAATAAGTCCTGCAAGCAAACTTATAAAGAGCTAAGTTCATGTTTAAAATTATATATACTGACTTAAGTCCACTATTTTTTTTAATCTCAAAAATACACTTTCTTGAAATGAAGTTAAATTAATTTTTTATTTTAAAAATTGTTATCTTTTAATTCAATGTCAATTAAAATATACCAATAAAATCTTCATCATAAATTTAAAATTCAAATTTAAAGCAAGCTCTCTCTCTGGCCAGCTAGTGGCGTTATTTCATCAATGTTCATCTTTTAATTTTTTATGAATTATGTCAACTTGTGGGTAACAGATGAGAATCTCTAGTCTTTGTTGTTAATTTTTTGTTTTTGTAATTTGTGGTATTTTTCGTGGGGCTTAATTTGTTAAATTGAATGTTTCTTGTTACTATTTTTTTCACTATGTTACTGTTCATGTTACTATTTTTGTTGAGTATGTTATTGTTCATGTTACTATTATTTTGAGTATGTTACTGTTTTTGTTGAACATGTTGCTACTATTATTTTTCTAAATATTAATATGCAATGTTACTATTTTTTTTTTTGAATATTACTATTTTTTGTGTTTGAATGATACTATTTTTTTGGTTTGAATTTGGGAGAAATAATTATTGTTAAATATGTTACTATTTTTGTTAAGCATATTACTATTTTTGTTGAACATGTTACTATTTTTATTTTTTACAAATATATAATATTGAATGTTTCAATTTTTTTTTATGTTTAAATGTTACTATTTTTTTGTGTCTAAATGTATTATTTTTT
>CM042200.1:7676916-7707749 GCA_023539305.1 Ilex asprella
GAAGAAGATATATATATATATATATATGAGAGAGAAAAAAAAATTTAATATTAGTCAAACTCCTAAGATTTATGAGTTTTTAATTTTTCGTTTTATTTCACTTCTAAAGGGAATGGATAATATGGTAAAATTGACAAAAAACGGATTTCATAATAAATAAATTTTTTTGACGGACTTAAGTCTATATAGAGGGACCGGCCTCTAAATTTTTCTTTTTTTAATAAGTTTGGGTGAATTGTGATAGGTCAAAGATTTGATTTTTGGAGAATTTGGAAGCCAGTACAATTTTTTAGACTTATTTAAGGTAAAATACAACACAAAAACTTTTTTAGGGTAAAATGCATATTTTATGAAAATACCAGTATTGTCATTCTATACACAATGGAAAAAGTAGAAACCGTTTTGTATTCCTCCGTATATTGTGGGCATAATCGTTTAATGGGCGATTTTTCAAAGGAATGGTTTTTCAAAAACCTGAATATTCGGCATCCTCAATCTTCGGCATCATAAAACTTCAGCATCCTCATTATTCGGCATCATCATTCTTCCTATATTCCCTCACTTTCTAAAACTGAATATTCAACGGACAAAGAGTTCTCGGACTGTTCATCTTCGCCCAATTCGTACAGAAGTAGTTCATCGTCTTCGGCAACTTTTTCAGCAGAAAATTGTGGTGACATTCTTTTTTTTTTTGGTTTTTCATTGATTGATTAGTTAGTTTTTTTTTTTTGTTCATAAACTATGTAAGTTGATTTAGATAATTTACAAAATCGCAAAACCCTATTTTTGTGAAATTATATTACGAATTTGCACATTTATTTCAGCATATTTTAATGAAATAATATCAAAATTGTTATGTAACTGTGTTGAATAACTATTTGAGATGCAAATGTAGACAGTTAATATTCAACAGTTTAATGGGTATAACTATGTTGCACAACTAAGCACTCAATTTTAAAGATTGAATTCTTGCAAGTCTGTCATTATCAAAAAATAGAAAATAACAGGATCTTCCAAAATATAAGATCCAAATCAGTTGTTTAAAATCGGTTTTTTAAAAAAACTCTTAGAAACAGTTACAACCTTATAACCTAAACGAGTTTTTTCCCATTTATCCCAAAAACGACCAAATATACACAAAAATCAATAATATAAATTTACAAAAAAAAAGAGTTGATCGAATAGTATACAAAATATAATTATTTCGTGTATATTAAAAATAGTTACACTCGTAAGAACCATTTACACCCATTTGAATTGAAAACCAGTTTTTTACTCCTCCATAAACCACCATACAAAAAAAACCGAAACATGGAAAAATCCAAAAAAAAATATTATTAACAACTCACCTTCAATCCAATGACGATGTTTGGTATTTTCAATTCCTTTTTCAAAGTAAATCATCTCCAGAAAAATAAAAAGCGGTTGAAGAAGAAGGCAGAAGAAGCCAAATCAGTTGAAGAAGACTAAACAGTTTGAACACATACGTTTAATTCAAAAAATTAACAAAGTTGTAAAGTTTACATATTTGTTTCCTAAAATACTGTCAATCTATCCATAAATCTATCTCAAACCTGCACATTCAAATTTCAAAAATTAAATAAAATAACAAATATGTAATCTTTAAATATTTCTTTCCTAAAATATGTGTCAATCATGACTGCATAATTTAAGGAGGGGTGATTAAGTAAAAGACATTTCACTTCATTTGAATTTTGTACCTAAACATAAAAAGTTTAATAAAAAATGTACTTAAAAGAGTAAACTATTTACCCATACACTTTTGGATAAATAAGTACTAAAAAATGTATCCACACTTAAAAAATCCTTAATTTTTTAATAAGTTTGGGTAGATAGTGGTGAGTTTAAATTTTTTTGTTTTAAATGGACTTATTTTTTTAATTTTTTTAAATAAATAATGTGGGTCTAACATTTTTACCTTATTAGTGAGCACAAATAATATATATACCAAACTACTAAAACAAAAGTTGAGGGGGGCATTGCCCATCCTGGCCATGACTCCCCCCCCCCCCGGGGGGCACACAAGAGAATAAATCTGATGGCGGTGGCCTCAAGGACTATACACACATGTGGATCTTCGGACTTGATTTGTGCATGTTGGGGCGTTTTGTCGTTGAGCTACCATTATTTTCTTTTTATATTTTTAGGGGTAAGAAGGGATGAGGTAGAAAACTACAACCACTTGCAAGCAAGAGTGAGCCCCTACCACTGAGCCATAGTCACTATCTTACCTTGACCGAGCTACCACCAAGCCAACCTCTGGGGGTTGGTAGTTGGCTGAAAGATAGTCAAACAAAAAATTCCCATACTGTTGATGCTGGAAGTTTCGGTTGCTCGAATTCAATGAGTGGCGCCGTTCGACAAGAAAATCTGGAGCCGGAGTGCTACCGTTGTGTGCGTTAGGTTGATGCTGAATATGTATCAGATCTGGAAAAAAGACTATTGTGCTAGATCTGCATCACATCTACTGAAGATGTAGATCCGTTGCATCCACGTGTGCCTGAAGACTTGGAGCATTTTGTGCTGGCTCTACGAAGAAGTTTCTGGCAGTGGAGAAAATGGAGGAAGAAGACAAACTTTTGAGGACATTATTATATTTGGAAGAAGACTTTTGTGCCTGCACAGAATTTAGCAAAATGGCATTGAATATAAATGCCTTGATTTTTCTCCATAATTACAAAACTAACATAAGGGTTCGTTTAGTTAGAAAAAAAAATGATAAAAAATAAAAAATAATAGAAAATAAAGTGAAAGAAAAAAAAATTATAGAAAATATATTTTCATACATAGGGGTGTCAATTTTTTACTTGAACACGAATCCGACTCTAACAAAATTCGACACAAACTCTAAAAAAATACAATTAGTTGACACGGGTAATAAATTGGTCAAATTAAGGTTTGACACGAATAACACGATTAATGAGTACTGTAAATATAAAATAATTATTTAACGAGTATTATAGATAGAAAATAAGAATTTTATAATTTTTTAAATAATATTATATTAGTTATTGTCAAATTAAATAATTTTTTATTAATATGAATATTGACACGAACCTGACACGTACTGAAAGTGATACGACACGAAAATAATACGACCGAAAGTGACACGACATGATACGATTGACACCCCTATTCATGCATGTATTTGGTTAAAATGAAAAATTTATAGGAAAATTTTAAAAAAATTGCATTATATTATTTGAAAAGAAAGAAAAGTTATAATATTTTTTTATAATTGTCTAAATTACCTTTAATTATATTAAATTAGTCTAAAAAAGAAAAAAAGGCAATTATAATTGAAAGTTAATTTTTTTAAAAAAATGACTTAAAACTTAATTTTAAGACAATCACCAATACAAATGTCTTGGGCCAAATTATATGATTAATAAAATTCATACCAAATTTTTTTAAAATTAACCAATAAAATATGTTAAGAAAAATAAGGGTAAAATAGGAAGTTAGTTATAGATCACAACTTTCTTGCATTTCCTTGTGTTTTTTACAAGAAAAAAAAGTTGGTTATTTGTGAAAAAATTAAAGTATGAAGGAAAATTATTTTTTCTATTATTTTCTTTTTCATGCTAACCAAACACATGAAAATTATAAAAAAAAATTCTTGCATTTTTTATCATTTTTCCGCTAAACAAACGAACTCTATAAGTAGGCCGCGGATTTCAAGTTGCAAGTAGGTTGTCAATGGACCGAATTTAAACCCAAATCCGATCTGAATCCGTTGAAATGGATATGAATCAGATTTTCAGTCCATTAATTCAATCTGATCTGATCCAAATTCGATTAGAGTTATCTAAATGGATTCAGATATAAATTTATAATAATCCGATTCGTTATTAATCCGATTCAGATATCTAATGGATTCGTTACAAAGTGTGATGATGCACAAAATTATCTTCGTGCAAGATCAACAGTCAAGAATGTGTAAAAGTGTGATTAATGAGCAGTTAACAAACAATCAATAGCAGATCAATGGCAAAACAGTAAATATAAAACAAACACAAAGATTTATAGTGGTTCGGTCCGGGTGACCTCTCGGAAACGGCAGCGGTGGCCTGTGGTATTTTTTTGATGAATGGTGGTACTCCGAAGAGTTACAGTGCTTTGAGGGAGAGAAAGAGTGATGAGTACAGGGGATATGTATAGGTCTCAGAAGTGTGCCCTCAATGTTGAGAGAACTTACATTATACAGCTAGACGGTGAGACAGTGATGTGAGGAAGAGGTCTTCCACTATTTTGGTAAGTACAATTTTGGTAGGAGTAAACATCTTTGGTAAACATAGTTAAGGTAGGAATAGATCTTCGTATCCTGATATTATCTCCCCTCGTGCTCCGATTCCGTAGATGATCTTGACCTTAGAGTAAGCTTGGACTTTCATTGGAGTCAAAAGGATGAAGGAGAACCAGGGGCCAGCCTTGGGAGATGCCTAGGCCAAGTGGGCGGCGTCTCTTGGGCATGGAGTGGGCAGCGCCTGGCTTGGTGACCATTGGGCGATGCCCCAAGTGCTTTGGGCATAGGTCCTTGATGCCTTGGTCATTGTCTTCTTGGTTCTCTTTGGGTTTCCTCCTGATGCTTTGGACTCCTTCTTGATGGGTTGACCCAACTTCGATTTGAGCTTTCTTTCGAACTTTCTTGATTTATTGGGCCTAGTCCAGTTAATTTCGGGCTCATCATTTGTCCTCCATGTCCCAAGCCTCTAACTTTTTACGAAAAGAAAGGGTTGAGGACATGTGTTTCATCTTCGCTTGAGTGAGCAAAAATTTTCTTGCTTCCAATAGTGCTTTTTCATCTTCGTAGACTTATTGAATTTATCGGTATCGAATATAAGTTTTTTTTTTAAAAGCATTATAGCCCACCAACTTTTACTCTTTTTTTTTTGTTTTTTCTTCCTTGGTTTGGCCTGGGCGCCACTTCCTCTTCTCTTATTTTTTCTTTTTTCTTTCTTCTTTTCCTTGTTGGGCGCTGGCCCTTTATAGTCACATAAGCATGAAATTCCTTTTTATTTTTCTTTCCCTGGGCTTGGGTGCCGCCCCTTCTGCTCCTTTTCTTTTCTTTTCCTTTTTTCTTTGCCTGCCTTGGCTTGGGCGTCGCCCTCTTGCCTTCTCTCCCCTTCTCTCCTTTTTTTTTTCTTGGCTTCCTTTGGGCGCTGCCTCCTGGGCATTGGCTTCCCTTTTTTTTTGCCTAGGCAACGCCTCTTGGGCGTTGGCCCCTTCATCCACTTTTTTTTTTTGGTCTCTTGGACTGGGTGCGCCCTTAGGCGAAGAGGTGATGACGCCCTCTTGGGCATGGAGTGGGCGACACCATCTTGGTTGTTGTGGGCGACACCTGGAGGCTAGTAGTATGCTTTGAGTGACACCATGAGGCTGGGGCAGGTGCCTTGGACGCTGCCAGGAGGCTGAACAGGCATTTTGGGTGACGTCAGGAGGCCTTGGGCACTACTATGTTTGTGTTTGGATGACACATTGAGTCTTGCTATGGGGGCGCCTCTTTGGTGCTTGGTCATTATTCACCTCCGATTTCACTATTCAACTCCGATTTCATTATTCAACTCTGATTTCACTATTTAACTCCGATTTCACTATTCAACTCCGATTTCACTATTCAACTCCGATTTCACTATTCAACTCTGATTTCACTATTCAATCTCTTTGACGAGTGGACCTAGCTCCATGGGTCCTGGCGACTTGGGCTCTTTCTTGGTCTTGGATGTTTGGGCCTTTTCTCAGTTCATTGGGCCTAGCCCAGTTAAATTTAGGCTCGTCATTTGCCCCCATGCCCCAAGCCTCTGATTTTTGGTGAGAGGAAGAGGTTGTGGGCATGTACTTCATCTTCATCGAAGTGGGTCAATTTTTTCTTGTATTTCCTTCGGTACCACAACAAGTTATTGAAAAGTAGGAGTTCAAACAGTTGTAGAGGAGAGGGCGCGAGAAGGAGTCCATGCCCTTGATATCATAGGAGACGTCCATGGAGGTGTGGAGGGCGGCATCTATAGGAGGCCAGGAGGGCGGCGCCAATTGAGGGAGAGACCACTAGGCATGGGCGCAGGCACAGGCTGGCATGGGCATTGGCTTCTTGGGCGAGGCTGGCATGGGCGAGGCAGCTTGGGCGAGACTGCCTGTGTGCTGGAGTGGACGACGCCCATGTGGTTGAGGTGGGCGATGCCCATATGGCTGAGGTGGGCGGCGCCCTTGAGGCACTTGGAGCTGTTGGAGTATCAAAAAATCGAGAACAACAGGCAAATCTTCGAACAACCATAACTTTACGCACGGGAGTCCGTTTGAGGTGAATTTTATTTTTTGAATTTGGGTATTTTTTCGAGATCTACGACATACAAACCGCCTAGGCGGTTTGGTCGACAATTTTTTCTAAAAAATGCTTATATCTCTTTGAATTCGAGTTTTAAGCATAATACAGTGTAATCGACGATGGTGGAGAGCTGCGTTCTGGAAGACAGGTATCAGGCATTCATGGGAGATGAATTGTCATCCTGGATTTTTGCTAGAGAGGGAGACTGTGATACCCTTCGGCTATGCTGGTTCTTGTCCTTGTCTCTGATTTCATGAGCCCTTGTTGATGGGGAAATGGTAGAGACTCTTTTTGCTTTTTAGAATGGTGTGTTCCCTCTTCTCAAGAGGATGATGCCCCCAGTGCTTCTGGTCAAGGTCCGGTTGCCAAGTTGCTTCTTGGGAGATGGGTCCTAGTGGTGCCCCCATTCTTTTTCAGACTGGGACTTCTGTGCTAGCCTTTGTATGCTATAGGAGTTGAGACTCCTGTGCGGTCTTCTATGGGGACTGTAGCTCCATATGACTCAGTGGGCATGTTTTGACTTGGCTTCGGTCAAGGCGTTTCAAGAGCTTGCCCAGAGATCGCAAAGACAATGTTATTCAAAATATTAAATTATTTAACATAATTACCTGGATTGAGAGGTAGGTTGTTTGCGCGAGAGCAAAAATAGAGTTTGAGGATTGCTCGTGAGAAAGCTACCCCTCTTGAGGTCGGGCTTTTGGTGACTCGTAAGGAAGGCACTAAGCTGGAGATTAATGTTTCTTGGGAGCAGAGATAGGGCCGAGCTTCTTGGTGATTCACAAGAGAGTGCGAAACTGGAGATAAAGGCTGCTTAGGAGCAGGTAAGGCCGAGTTTTTCGGTGACTCATGAGAGAGTGCGAAGCTGGAGATAAGGCTGCTTTGGAGCAAGTAAGGCCGAGCTTCTCGGCGACTCATGAGAGAGTGAGAAGCTGGATATGGTGACTGTCTGTGCGAGAACAGAGTCATAAGCCGAGCTACGTATAGTCTTGAGAGATGGCTGTCCTAGCAGAGGCTTACAAGGTATGTCCCACACTCCTCTTTGGCTTTGAACTTGACTTTTTTTCTTTACATTTTTTGAATTTGAATGTCTGTTGGTGACTGCTACTTTGCCCTGCTTGTTTACAAATAGGCTGAAGATTAGGGAGGTAGTCGATGGTCAGGCAGTGGAGAGGCGAGCACACGAGTCTGCTGAAGAGCAGATAGGGCTCGGGCGGCAGGCACGAGAGAATTTCATGGAGCAGTAGAGCTCGGGTGGCATGCACGAGAGGATGCCATGAGCAGTTGGTAGAGCTACGTATAGCTCAGAAGTAGGTTGTCATGGCGGAGACTCATTCTATTGAGATGGAGATAAGGAGAGCTCTCTCATCCCATTGAGATGGAGATGAGGAGATGAGGAGGGCTCTGAGGAGCTGGACGCTTGAGGCTCATTCCATAGTGATGGAGATGAGGAGGGTGCTGATGAGCTGGATGCCTGAGGTTCCTTTTATTGACTCATTCCAGTGAGATGGAGATAAAGAGGGCTGTCTCATTCCATTAAGATGAAAACGAGGAGGGCTCTGAGGAGGAACGGGCGCCTGGTGTTGAGCTTCTAAAACTGGGGGCCTGGTGAGAGGGGGTGAGACCCATCGTCTAGGGCGTCTAATGAGAGGGGGTGAGACCCATCGTCTAGGGCGCCTAATGAGAGGGAATGAGACCCATCGTCTAGAGCGCCTAGTGAGAGAGGGTGAGACCTATCGTCAGGGGTGCCTAGGTGGAGAGGGCGAGACATCTCGTTTGGGCATCAAGGAGAGCGCTGAAGGTGGAGAGGGCGAGACCGACATCAAGCGACATCAAGAGGAGCGCCCAAAGTGAAGAAGGCGAGACCGTCATAGAGGCGCCTAAGGTGGAGAGGGTGAGACCCCTCGTCTGGGCGTAAGGCTGTTAATTTTTAACCTGGAACACGAACCCGACCCGAACCGAACCCGACACGAACTCGAAAAAAACACGATTAGTTGACACGGTAATAAATGGGTCAAATTCAGGTTCGAAACGAATAACACGATTAATGAGTACTGTAGATAAAAAATAATTATTTAACGAGTATTATATTCTTAAATAAGAATTTTATAATTTTTTAATAATTTTTTATAATTTTTAAAAAATATTATATTAGTTGTTGTCAAATTAAATATTTTTTTATTAACACGAATATTGACCCAAACCCGACACGTACCAAAATGACACGACACGAAAAAAATACGGTAAAAAGTGACACGACACAAAACTGACCCGACTCGACACTTTTGACACCCCTATCTGGGCGCCTAATGTTGGATCATAAGCTATTTAAAATGAAAGCAAGACAGTTATGAATACGATAATTGCAAAGTTTTATTTCATAAAATAATGAACAACAAAATAAATCAACTGAAAATATAGATAAAATTTTCAGGTGTGTCCCATAGGTGGGTCAATGTTTCCTTGACGGAGTTGTAGCCCTAAAGAGATTGTCTGAATTTCTCCGAGGGGTTTCTAGCATTCTATGTCGTCCTGGTCCCGGCCAAGTGGCGGGGATTGTCCTTTGCCAGCAACGTACTGTCTCAACTGGCCACGTTGTATGAGCTCTTTGACCTGCCTCTTAACCTCATAGCAGTCATATGTGTCGTGACTATGGTCACGATGGAAGCAACAGTACTTGTTGTGATTTCTGCGGTTTAGGGCGAACTTCATTTTTTCGGGCCAACGGAGCGTGGGGTCATCCTGTATCTGAAATAGGATGTACTCCACCGAGGCGTTGAGTGGTGTGAAAGGTTGTAGCTTTCTCAGAGGTGGGGGACCAAGGCGGTCCTTGACAGAAACTCTCTCTGTCCTATTCCTTTTGTTCTCTACTTCCCACCTGTCCTCACAGATGTCCTTTCTCTTCTCGCTCCCATAGGTGAACTCACCTCATCTAGCCTTAGTGACATCCTCGGCACTTATGTTTTTCTGGGCTCTTGACAGCAGCTCTGGCATGTTGGATGGCGGTTTCTTGATGACGGAGAACATGAAGTTGAAATAGCGAAGACCGACGATAAAGGCAGCAAGAGATACCTTATCATCTGGCGCCTCGACCTGGAGGACCTTTTCATTGAAGCGGACGAGGTAGTCTCTCAGGCTTTCTTCCCTGTCCTGTTTGATGGTGAGTAGGTGGATCACTGGTCTCTGATGCCGGCGTCCCCCAATGAAGTGGGAGACGAAGGACCTACTGAGTTCTGCGAAGGAGTGTATGGAGGAGGGTTTGATCTTTGCAAACCATTGACGTGCGGACCCCTTGAGAGTGGTAAGGAAGGCTCTACACATAATCTCCTCAGACACATTGTGGAGTTGCATGAGGGACTTATATATGTCAAGGTAGTCGAGGGGGTCTCAAGTACCGTTGAAGATCTCAATGATGGGTATCTTGAATTTTGAGGATAAGTGATAATTAACTACGTCTACAACAAAAGGTGTATCAGTACGTCTTACCAGGTAGTCCACCGTCTTGGGCGCCTAGCATCACCAAGTTAGTTTTGCACCTCTCTAATCTTCTCATCCCATCAGTTAGGGACGTCCTTGGTTGGGTGGTGGTACTGACTTTTTTCGTCTCCGTATTGGCTTTCTCCATCTTCATTCTCCTGTGCAGGTACGTGTGGAGGAGGAACGCCTGAGCTCCTTGCGCGCTGAGGAGGGACTGTCGAGCGACAGACGCCCTATCGTGGTCCTGGAATGTTCTGGTGAGAGGCCCCATGGTGGGGGACTTTTTGGCTCCCAGAAGGGATAGAATGTTGCTCCTCTCCAATTAGGGCTCCTCCCGCAGGTTGAGGGTGACACCTCATTGGGAAAGCATAAGTTGAATGGTCTGCTGGTTCTGTTTCACCAGCAATTGCATGGTTCGGAGGAGCTGTTGCTGTTGTCCAACGACGGGGGTCCCCTTAGTAGGAGGTTCCGAAGGTGCGAGGAGAGATTGGGTCTCCTCCCGGTGAGCCAGGTTGTTGTCTCCTGGCTGTTGAGACATTGATCTGGTAGTGATTATCATGGATTGAAAGAGTGAAAAACTACTCATTCCCACAGACGGTGCCAAACTGATGATGCACAAAATTGTCTTGTGCAAGATCAATAGTCATGTATTCGTATGGTCGCAATCAAAGAGCAATAAACAAGCAATTAATAGAGGACAGGAAATAAAGAGTCAACACAGGAATTTATAGTGGTTCGATCTCGGATGACCTACGTACACTTTCTAGAACGGCGACGGTGGCCTGAGGTGTTTTATTGATGAATAGTGGTACTCCGAAGAGTTTACAGTGTTTTTGAGACACACACACACAGAGAGAGAGCAATGTGTGTGAGGGATTCAGAGGCGTACCCTCAATGTTAAGAGGGCTTACATTATATAGCTAGGGTAAGGCGGTGAAGCGGTGAGCACACTTTTGGTAGGAGGTAGACCCCTTTGGTAAGCACACTTAAGGTATGAATAGATCTCTATCCCGTTATTCTCTCTCTCGTGCTCCTATTCAGTCGAATGAGGACTCTCAGCTGGATTGGGCTTGATCCTCATCTTGAGCTGGTGTGACTTGGACTTGAATTGGAGTATGAAGGAGCAAGGAGGAGAGGACCAAGGGGCAAGTCAATGCCCACTTGGAGCCATATGAGCGGGGCCCACTTGGAGGAGGCATGGGTGACGACCCACTTGGAGGCTTGGGCAGCGCCTTCTTGGAGGAGCTTGGACGTTGGCCACTTGATCTCCTTGGACTCCCTTCACTATTCACCTTCGATTTTACTATTCAACTCTGATTTCACTATTCAACTTCGATTTTACTATTCAACTCCGATTTCACTATTCACCTCCAATTTCACTATTCAACTCTGATTTCACTATTCACCTCTGATTTTACTATTCAACTCCGATTTCACTATTCAACTCCGATTTTACTATTCACCTCCGATTTCACAATTTAACTCTGATTTCACTATTCAACTCCTTTTGACGAATGGACCCAGCTCCATGGGTCCTGGCGACTTGGGCTCTTTCGTGGGTCTTGGATGTTTGGGCCTTTTCTCAGTTCATTGGGCCTAGCCCAGTTAAATTCGGGCTCGTCAAAGTGCACATGCTCTTAATTATCGGTTCTTGGTACAATGGTGGAAAAAGGAATCTCAATGGGTATATTCAAGGTGGAGCCATGTGATCGGACTGTGGCAATGCACAATTGGAAACATTTTGGTGCAATAAGGGCTGGTCAAGCACTTTGCAGTACTAGAGAAATCGGAATCCATGGAAAATAAGATAGGAGAAACTTGAGATGGAGGTTATGAGCACCATCCGTTTCTTTCTCGCACAAGAGGTAAATTGTAATTTTCTAACTGCAATTTCTACTTCAAAATTGTGGAAAAAGTTAGAAAATTAACAACTCACTGTATTTTGGTCCTAAAAATTTATTTATAATAATTACGAATGGAAAAAAGAAAACAAATGTAAATTATCATCTCAATGTTTTAAACAAAACTCAATGGTTTAATGTGGAGGGAAAAACTAGAGAGAGGATATGATCATCCTCTCTTTGCTTCTTTTCAAAAATTTTGGTGCACTTGTGAATACATTTTTGGTTGGAAGAACACTCTCAGGCTTTAATGAGGTGGCAACCACTCTTTTGGAGACTGAGGTACTCAGGAAGCTAGGAAATAGTTCTCAAGCAAAAGGGTTTGTGAGTAAAAGTGGGGGAAGGTCATGCTCAAGATCAAAAGTGGAAGAGTAGTGGAAAAATGCAAGTATCATTACAGCTACAAGGTGGGGCACTTCAAAAGGGACTGTGTTATTTCAGCAGGGGAACTTGATACGGATCTTTCCTTACGATTATACATGTGGAGACCAAGACATTATACCTAGAGGGGGGTGAATAGATTTTTTTTTTTTAGCCCAAATCAATTAACAATTAAAACCAATGTCTTCCGTAATTATGTTTTCTCAATCGAATGCGGAATTAAACGATCAAAACCCTTTTAGTCACTATAACTACCTTTAGTCATGACAATTGATTTTAATTAATCTTGAAATAATTTGCTCAAAATCAATCTCATGGCGATCTCAAATCCCAAACCCAATTGCCCTACTATGGTTGAATGAATGTCGATCAATCAATACAACAAATACATAGTGCGCATGTGTGCTGAAAAATGAAAGTGTGTACAATAATCAAAAAGAGACACAAACAATTTGTTAATGTGAAAAATTCTACTTAGGAAAAATCGCGGGAAAACATGTTGGGTTCACCAAAACCTAGTCCACTACTCTACAAGTCAATATACAAGTACTTGAGAACTATACCTCAATCAATATCATAGTTAGATGCTCGTTTCCTTGCTATGTATCTCCTCTAAAAGTTCCTCTCCAACGTCTGGTGTAGCTTCACTTGGACCTCACCGCCACACATATTGTCTAGGCCTCGAGTGATTATGGGCACACCAATAATCCTCTGTATGCACACACCAATGAGTTTTCAACCAACAAGTTCTTCAACCAACAAGTTCTTCAACACTAATTTGTGAGATTAGATAGAATCACTAGTGATAGCCTTTTGATTATAGGTTGTGGTGGAAGCTCTTATGGTAGATGAATGAATTTCTCTTTTTAAAATCTCTATAGAGGCTTAACCTAGATGCGTGAAATACCCTCCCTATTTATAGGTCCGGAATAAAGATAGTCTTAATAAATAAGAAAACCCAAATTTACGAACGATCGCTTGATCGGTGGGAAGACAGTTATAGGGTAGTTGTTGTTGGATTGAAAACAGCATTTCAAACACGACTAAGACAGATACCACTTGAGCGAACACCACTCAAGTGACCATGAGACCACTCGAGAAAGCCTTGTGCTATTTTCCGTGGTCTTTCTCCATTTTCTTCCCTAAGTTACAAAGAGACCGCTCTAACGAAGAGTAGCAAATCATAGATCGGTCCCTACATATTTTTAAGCCCAAAATAATGCAAAAAATCTTCGTCTTGAGCACTAAAAGGGTGTTGCTCAAAGAGGGGTCTGATTATAATTCAAACTTTATTTTCAAAACACATAAATGTTTTAGAAAAACTTTTTTTAGAAAAACTTTTTTTAAAAAAACTACATAGGAGTCATAATCGAATCACTTCCAATTTTATTTTCATCATAGTCATCCTAATAACCAAGTGTCTAAGTCATTACCTTTGTCCTAAGTATGAAGGTGCGCACGGAGATTGAATGATGTAGGTTTGACGCTTGATTTCCTCCCTTTAAGGACGCTTTTAGATATTGGACTTGATACCATCATGACCATGAAATAGGTTGAAGGTTTACAATAGACTTTATGAAATTAGTCAATTACAAATAAGATCTAATAGACTACAATCAAAGAAAGCGAGGTCCGAAAGAAAAAGGAAAATCTCTTAATTCAGATCAAGCAAGCAGTGTATAAGATGGTTCGGACGGAAACAATGATTTGTCGTCAATCACTAGAGGTACGAATTATCTTATTGAATGGATTCAGGATGTTCTTATCATATTTATCCTTATAAGGAACGATTGTCTATATGATGAGAACACTAGGAGATGTGTGATATGTCTCTAAACTCTGAAAGTTTTAATTTCCTTGGCTATACTTGATTCCAAATGGTTTCAACTTAACAACAAATTGTCAAATGGGTCATGGTTATAATGAAGAGAAATAGCTATAAAATTGGTATGGACAGACATGGAGCATTGTTACAGGTGGAGCTAGTATGACCACTCCCTTGGATTCAGGTACTCATGACATTAATCTATGACATTTACAGCTTGTCCATATGACTGGAGAAGGTTTGTAGGAATTTCACATAAAAAGTCTACTTGATACGATAAAAAACTTGTAAATTTATTTTTTAAAAAGTATTGCTTATTTGGGTAATGGTGCAAATTGAACTTCAGAGCATGATAAGATACAAGTTAGGATGTGACGTTTGGGGACCAGTCACAGTTTATCAATTACTTCTCCAGGAAAGTACGAGTATATTTCATGAAACACAACAGTGGAGTATTTAAAAATTCAAGCAATGGAAAGTGCAGATGAAAAAAAAATAGGAAAGCAAGTTAAATACTCCCAGATGATTTCGTGTGGTAAGACGCTTCCCTTACAACCATTAGGTCGTGGGTTCGAGTCACCCAAGGAGGGAGGTGAGGAACCACTGTTGATCCTCATAAAAAAAAAATTGTTTACTATTCTGATGCTTATGTTGATGGCATGTTAATTGTTTAATAACACGCATGAGCTGATGTTGTTGAAGTTCAAACCACAGAAGAATTTTGATATTAAAGTATCTAGGCATTGCTATCAGGATCCTTGGAACATAAATCCTGAGGGACAAGAAAAAAGGCAAATTATGGGTATTACAAAAATAAATTCGTGAATAAGGTACTAGAGAGGTTTAATGTGGGTAATTCCAAATCGGTCCCTACTACTCTAGCAAACCATTTTATATTATCTGCTAGATTGTGTCCAACGCATGATGGAGTTGAGGAAATGTCCTATGTGCCATACAAATGTAGTGAAATTTTTTTATGCAAGTCATGGTTTGTAGTTGGCCAAATATCTCACGTGCAAACAATTTGGTGAGCAAGTACATGGATAATCTAGGAAAAAAGAGCACTAGAATGGATATTTAGGCACTTCGGAGGTACGTTGAATTTTGGTATCTTGTATGAGAAACAAGAAAGAAAAAAGGGACAAGTTGTGGGCTACATGGGTTATATAGGTGATCTGGACAAATGGAGCTCTACTAAAAGTTTGGTGAATCTATCATTTGGATATTTATGTTTCAATTGGATACTACTTTATCCGTAACTAAAGCGAAATATATGGCAATGATGGAAGTTGTCGAGGAGGCTTTGGGATTAACATGTTCAATTAACTAAGATTGAATCATGGAAAGTTTGGAGCTATATTGTCAAAAGGTTATTTGGCACATGTTATAAAACTAATATATGTAAGAAATTTTAATAATTCGTATATGAAATTAAGAACACCTAAATTACAAGGTTTAGAACATACTTGTATAAGTTATGATACTCGATCTCCGAATTTCTTTTGTGAAAGGACAAGTTCTTCCTCTCCTTCTTTAAGATCAATAGGTGGCTATCAATGGGACAAGCCAATTTAGGGTTATGAAGTGGAGAGGGGACCTAGCCTATATTTATAATAAAATCTAATGGGTTCTCCCATTACGGGCCACAATTAGATTAAGGTCTACACTTAACCGCCTCAACCACACCAATTAAAAGATATACATAAACCCATTAAAATAGATCACTTAATAATATTGGGCTCATCTCATTGGACCATAAATTTAGCCCATTTTTTACAAACTAAAAATTAACTATCAATTAATGGAATTCCAATATAGAAAATTTTTCAACATTCTCCCACTGGGACAACATTAATTGTAGTCATTTAAAAATAAAATAAAACTATATATATATTTTTGAAAAACGACTCTCGGGCTAATCAAACAAAACTCAATGTGGCTACAATAAAAAATAATATGGTCTTGAGACAACATCTCAAACACAACCCGGTCCAATAAAACTACTATTTTCGAATCATGGCAGCCTTTACATCCTTTATTGATATAGGACCAATCCATGATTACAAAAAATAATAATTCTATTGACATGGATCAAGATGTGGTAGTGTAGCAAGAAAATAACATCTCAATATGTGATCTGATAAACATGTTATTTTCATTGTCAGTCCTCCAAATGATTTTTCTTTAACAACATGTTTCAACAATAAGCTAGAAAAATCTATTAGCTTCAACAATAAGCTAGTAAGTCTCCAAATTTAAAATCACAAATTTCTCAAATGGTGTAATCGGAGACATACTCAATTGACAAAACACTCATACTTAAGACATACACCAAGCCTTAAGATTTTGTATAAAATGACATGTTATAAATGTGCACACATATAACATAGCAAAAGCATCATGCTAACAATAAGGATAATCATCCAAATATTTATTATTCATCAAATGGATGTATCTCAACCATAATGAGTATCAAATATTAAATATGAAATTAAATCAATATTAAAGTTATTAATACATAAATAAACTCTCACTAACCAAGTACATCAAAAAACCCCAAAATACTCATGTTGTCAACATGTTTCTTAAAATTACAGGTCTCAGTCCCTTGGTTAAAGGTTTAGCAAGCATTGATTCTGTATCAATATGTTCGATCACAATGTCACCTTTTTTCACAAGATCCTTAACAGAAAGATATTTAATTTTTATATGTTTAGACCCACTAGAATGTTTGTTGTTTTTTGAGAAGAACACAACTGCACTATTATCACAATAAATTTTCAGTGGTCTAGAGGTGAAATCAACAATCATAAGTCCTGAAATAAAATTCCTGAGTCATATAACTTGTGTTGCAGCTCCATAACAAGCTACAAATTCAGCTTGCATAGTGGAAGAAGCTCTGAGAGTTTGTTTAACACTCTTCCATGATATTGCTCCGCCAGCTAACATAAAAATATATCCTAAAGTGGATTTTAAATCATCCGGATACCCAGCAAAATCTGAATCTGAGTAACCAATCACCTCAAGACTATCAACTCTCTTATAAACAAGCATGTAATTTTTCGTTCTTTGCAAGTATCTCATAACTTTCTTAACTGTCACCCAATGATCTAATCTTGGTTTAGAAAGATATCTACCAAGGACACTAACTGCAAAAGTAGTGTTAGACCTGGTACAAACTTGTGCTTACATTAAACTGCCAACAACACTCGCACACAGTATATTCTTCATAAACTCCTCCTTAAGATCATTCTTGGGGCATTGATTTAAATTGAATTTATCACCTTTCACAACAGGTACATCCCCAAACTTATAATTATGCATATTAAATCTTTCAAGCACACGATCTATATATGTCATTTGAGAAAGTCCTAACAATCTGCAATTCATATCTCTATGAATTTGAATGCCTAACACAAAAGATGTTTCCCCAAGATCTTTTATGTCAAATATTTTGCACAATAATTGTTTAATCTCATGAAGTAAGCTCAAATCATTACTTGTAAGAAAAATATCATCAACATAAAGAACAAGAAAATAAATTTGCTCCCACTGACCTTAAGATATATGCATTGATCTATCTTGTTCTCAACAAAACTAAGAGAACTTACTATATCATATTTCATGGCACCTACCCATATATCAGACTCAAGACAAGTAACAGTATTATGGTATGTTATAGGATTAACAATATCACCAATATCATATTCACTTTCCCCAGGATATACGTAATACTCAATAAAAATAACAGGTCTCCTTGGTCTTGTAGACATTCTTAAAAAAATTTCAATAGTAGACTCTAAAGGTTGAGGAGTCTCAATAGGAACAAAATGGTCAATTACAGGAGTAGGAGGATCAATCACTAGAGAAGGAAAATTAACAACAGGAGCAGAAATAATATTTTCTTGCACAACAGGTAAAGGAATATAAACAAATTTATTTTTCTCATGCTCACTAATAGGTTGTGAGTAACTAACATCAGTAACATCAAACTCTAGAAATTTTATTGTTAAGGACTCAACAATTTTAGTACCATGTGTAGGTCAATAAAGTCGGTATCCTTTTGAATGTTCTGGGTAACCTATGAAGAAACAACGAGTAGTTCTAGGATCAGTCTTTTTCTCAAAAAGGTTATAGATTTTGACTTCAATAGGACAACCCCAGACTCGAAAATAGTTAAGATTTGGTTTCCTATTAGTCCATAATTTAAAAGGTGTTTTTTGGAGCAGATTTACTAGGAACTCTATTAAGAATGTATGAAACTCTTTTAATGGCTTCTCCCCAAAGATAATCAGGTAAGTTACATCTATTCATCATGCTCCTCATCATGTCTTTAAGGGTGCAATTACGCCTTTCAGCCACACCATTCTGCTCGGGACTACCAGGCATGATTTATTGGGCAACAATCCCAAATCTTGCAAGTACTTGGAAAACGGTCCCAAATACTGCCCAGATACATCATGTTTGCCATAATACTCACCACCACTGTCAGACCTAACAATTTTGATGACTTTCTCTAATTGTTTCTCTACTTCAGTCTTTAAAATTTTTAAATTTTTCAAGAGCTTCATATTTTTCATTAATTAAATAAATATATCCATAACGAGAGAAATCATCAATAACTGTAATAAAATATTTATTATCACACAATGTACGTGATTAAGGTCCACTAATGTCAGTGTGAATAATTTTTAAAAGATCTAAACTGCGAGTTGCATTTTTCTTCTTAGTCTTGGTTAATTTACCCCTAATGTAGTCAACACGAATTTCAAAGTCTCCGAAATCAAGGGGAAGAAGAATATCATTCTTTATTAATCTTTCCACTATTTTCTCTAAAAACGTGACCCAAACGTTTATGCCACAACTGTGAAGATTTTTCTTTAATGAGAGGTCTCTTAGATACAACATTCACAATATTTGAAAGACTATATTCATTATTGGTAGTCAAACATATACTGTATAGATCATCTGATAAAACACAATGACCAACAATTTTGGAATTCAAAAAAAATTGAGTTTTACCATTATTAAAATTAAAACAATATCCAATTTTATCAAGCAACGAAATTGAAATCAAATTTCGCCTAAATGACGGTACATAAAAAGTATTTTCTAAAATAAGTTGAAAATCAGTGTCTAAATTCAACCTAACAGTTTCTATGAACTCAACATGGGCTTCGTTATTATCTCCTACTTTAAGTTTGACTTCCTCTTCACTTGGCTTCTGTTTGTTTGTGAATCACTTCTTATTTATTCTTCTTTACTAACCAAGACTTGAATCGAGTGCACTCACTTTTCTTATGATCTCTTTTCTTGCAAAAAATAACACTTGACATCTTTAATGGCAGCCTTAGGACCTCCCACTTTTTGACCAGTACCATGCTTTGAAATCCAGACCATTCTTTGGAGCATTATGACTAGATTTTCTATTATTTCCCTGATACTGACCTTTGAAACTAGATTTAGGCTGAGAACCAAACAAGAAAGTTTTACTCTTTTCTTTTCTAAGTTTTTCTTCCTCAGAATCACACTTGGAGATAAGGTCATTTATTATCCAGGACTCGTTTTAGGTATTATAGGCAGTTTTAATTTGGCTAAACTCAGGAAATAAAGAGTTAAGAGTGTGATGAACAATGAAATCATCAGGAATAACAATTTTGATAGCTTTGAGCTTGGTTTGAACATGAGCCTTTCTAAGGATATATTCCCTAACACCACTTACATTGTCATATTTCATACTCATTAATTCATTCATTAAGCCCCCAGCTTTAGTCTTATTGGATACCTTGTATCTCCCTCCTACAGAGGTAAAGAACTCCTTAACATTCTTGGTTTCAAGCAAACCACTCATAAAGTGTTCAAAAATGGACCTTTTCGTGACAATCATATTCAGTCTAATAGATTTCTCTCACTTTGCATAAAGGTTTTTTTTCATCAGGGGAACTCTCACTAATAGGTTTAGCAGGTTCATTCTCTTTCAAGGCAAAGTCTATATCACAAATTCTAAGGGCAAACTCAATATCTTGCCTCAATATCTTATAATTAGAACTAATCAAAACTTTAATGTTGACATTATTATTATTATTTATAGCAAAAGATACTATTCAAGGCAACGAGAATATAAACAATTAGTAAAATTGGGCAATAAATAAATAAAATATACTTTGAACATAATAAGTCATATTTTATTAAGAGAGTCCAAATACATCACTACAAACTCCCATTTGAGCAGAGAATACAATATACTATAGGTCATCTCTTTCATGAAACTAACCAATGAGAATGCTCAAGTTTCGAAAAATCTATCCCCTTTGGGCAGATAAATCTTCTAGACTATTGCATCTCTAACAAAATATTTCATGACATCTCTAAATTATAATACACAATAACTCCCTTTGGGCAGGTAATTATATATTATAATTTAAAGACCATCCCGTAACAAAAGCATGAAAAAAAAACCTATAAATTTTAATGAATGTCCACTTTGGTGGCAACCATCCATCTTAACTCATAGTATTTTTTCAAACTGGGATATTTTTATGACATCTTTAAATTACAATACACAATAACCCCCTTTGGGCAGGTAATTGTATATTATAATTTAAAAACCATCCCGTAACAAAAACATGAGACCAATCTACAAATTTCAATGAATGAACCACTTTGGCGGCAACCATTCATCTTAATCTATAGAATTTTTCAAATCGGCATATTTTAACAAATTGCCCAAAATTAAATATCGTGTGATCAATCAATGTGAGATACTAGTCAATATGTATCTCTTTAGATCACTCATCATCAATCGTTGCATTCAGGTCTCAATTCTATTTTTACTTTAAAAAAATTAAGTAAATAAATTCACATCTACCAACATTTAATAAATAATACGTAGATCATAACAAAAAATTTCATGGGACTAAAATTAGAATTGTACAAACACCCTCTATAAATTATAGCAATTCAATCAAATTTACATTAACATGAAAAATAATTTGTATGGATAAAGTCTACATCTATTCATCAACATGACCTCATGTCATTAACACGAGTCATCCACAAGAAAGGAGTATATATTAATCATAAAATTTTAACATATAACACAAATATATATATTATATACTAACTAGTAGGCATCATAATGCCACCTTTTTTTTTCTTTCTTGGCCGCCAACATGATGAAAGGCCTAGGTAAAAAAAAATTGTTTTCTTCTTGTGACGTATTGTCGACGTCTATTTGATGCTTTCCCCTTCCTTTTTTTTTTTGTTTCGTACTGACCACTATCCAATATAACCATTAACTAAACTAAATATATATATATTGCTCAAGATTGATGACAATATAGCCGTCAAACCAAGGGGTTTTGTGAACCCAACACTTTTCTATTGTTTTCTTCCACGTGTAAGAATTTTTTTTTTTTGATCAACGCCTTTTGCCGTCTTGTGTTAATCACGACCATAAATGGTAACACAAAAAATTAAATTCTAGGCTCGAGTCATCAAATTGTAACACAAATTTTATCGGTTCCTAAATTCATATACGATAGGCTTCTGATACCACATGTAAAAAATTTTAATGATTCGTGTATGAAATTTAGAACACCTAAATTACAAGGTTTAGAATATACATGTATGAGTTATGATATTCGATCTCCGAATTTTTTTTGTGAAAGGGCAATGTCTTCCTCTTCTTCTTCAAGATCAATAGACGACTATCAATGAGATAAGCCAATTTAGGGTTATGAAGTGGAGAGGGGACCTAGTCTATATTTATAATGAAATCTAATGGGTTTTTCCATTACGGATCACAATTAAATTAAGACCTACACTTAACCGCCTCAACCACACTAATTAAAAAATGTACATAAACCCATCAAAATAGATCACTTAATAATATTGGGCTCATCTCATTCGACCATAAATTCAGTCCGTTTTTCACAAACTAAAAATTAACTATCAATTAATGGAAGTCCAATATAAATTTTTTTCCAACAAAAGCGGAATATATGGCAATGATAGAAGTTGTCGAGGAGGCTTTGCGATTACCATGTTCAATTAACTAGGATTGAATCATGGAAAGTTTGATGCTATATTTTCAAAAGGTTATTTGGCACAGGTTATAAAACTAATTTATTATAAAGTCGGTCACTACGAAGGAGTTCAAGCATAACTTGGACTTGATCAACTTTTTTGCACTGTTAAATATTGATGGATATCCCAAGGCGTTGGGGCATCTGTACGAAGATGTGAACCTAATGTTACAAGTGGAAGTCATTGAATCCTTGTTAAGGTGGAGATTGTTGACTCTGAAAGTTTCGATGGCTCAAATTCAACGAGTGGCGCCGTTTGACAAGAAAATTTGGAGCCTGAGTGGCGCCTATGTGGGCTATTGGTGGCGCCGTTGTGTGCGCCGGTTGATACCGAATAAGTATCAGATCAGGACAAAGACTTTTGTGCCACATCTGCGTCACATCTATTGAAGATGTAGATCCGTTGCATCCATGCGTGCCTGAAGATTTAGAGCATTTTGTGCTGGCTCTATGAAGATGTTTTTGCTAGTGGAGAAAACGGAAGAAGATGACAGACTTTTGTGCCTGCATAGAATCTAGCAAAATGGTATTGAATATAAATGCCTTTTTTTTTCTCCATAATTATGAAACTGCCATTAGAGCTTTGCCGATAAATAGGCAGCGCATTTCAGGCTTCAAGTAAGCCGAACTAGACATCCATCTGGGAGAGAGAAAAATTGAGTGTCAGGTGACGGGATATCCTAGTGATGTGAAAATTCAACCGGGAATTTGAAGGGAATGTGAGGTTTTTTGTTCACATTTGATGTATTTGTTTACTTGATAATAAGAATGATAAAATTGAGCGAAGGAGTGTACAAGGGATATACAGTTCAGGTTGAAAATTTAACATTGAGTGCTGAAGTTTGTACTATTGTACCCAATGTCTCTCAATAATAAAGAAAGTCATGATCGGATCGCGCCTCGTTGATGTAGGAAGGAATTTTGTTGAACCATGTAAAATATTGATATTTGATGGTATAATTTTTAGTGGACGAGCAAAGTCAACGAATATAATACTAATGGTGAGATCAGAGTTAAGTCAACGAATATAATACTAATGGTGAGATCAAAGCTGCATGGCTCGTGGAATGACCGACAGAGATGAGGGCGCGTTTTTTTATGGAGGTAACTGCGCAGAAGAAGTATAGTGGTTCACCAGCTCTAGAGCTTGGCTAGTCCACTCTTTAATGGAGGCTCTTGCTCCCTTTTCTTTATTGATAACTCGAATTACAAAATAGTGTTTATGCCTCTAAAGTCTCTCTCTTTTTTTGTGTCGCTGTGCCTCAATGAAGGCATTGTTCAGCATATATAGACTGATTCTTAGTTCTAAGGAGTCTACTCCGAAATCTTTGTCTTGTATCCGTGGGATTTTCCTTGATTTTTGAGAGAAGATCTTGGTTGGTTGAGGGTTTTATGCCTTGACTCTAGCTTTCCGTTCTCATTCCTTTTATTTTGGGGATGCTTGTTATCTATCCAGCTGTCCCCACGCCATTCCTGTTATTATCCCGTTTGAATAGAGCTGAGCTCTGGTTCTCTAAGCTCTGGTTCTCTGAGCTCTTTTGTCTTGACTGACCTCCTGACCTAACCTAGAGGTCTGAGCTTATATTTAGAATTATTTTTGGTATCATCAATATTCTTTCTTTATGTGCTTTGATTGATTTATTTCTTTAGTATTGTACTGATCAAATTTTCACGAGTATTTCCCAATCAGTGGTATAACTGCAATACTACCACAAGGTGCAACCCAACATATACACCCCTATTTGAAGTAAATAAATAAAATTTCAAGCTACTTGTGATCATAATTAAGATACTAATATCATGTTACAAAACTGGGCACCAAAGTTTATGTTTTCAGTTGTTGTTATGGACTCCGTGATCTATGTCCTGTGACAAGAATTGTGGATTCAGTTTCATTTTGACCATTATTTCTCGTCGATTACTTCTATATTAAATCATTCATAACAAATTGAACTTGGACCTAAAAGGGTTCTCAGCGGACCGAGATCCATCCACTAAATTTTTTCTCAATAATAAATAAAGTATCATGTGATGATGCATAAATTGACTTTGCACACCACCTGTCAAGTACTTGGAAATAAATGTTGTAATTAATGTGGAGAGAGAGAAGATGAGTATTATAGTGGTTCGGTCAATATGACCTACGTCCACTTTTGAATGACTAGGGGTCGCCGGGCACTTTATTAGCTCAAGTATGTGGAGAGTACAGAGAGTACAAGTTTGGAGAAGGAGAGGAGATATGTGTGCAGTTGAGTGTCTTGCCCCCCAAGCGTTGGTGGGGCTTACAATTTATAGTCTTCCCCTAACAGATTGAGACGACTTAATAGCAACTAAGCAACTATTCTGGTGGAGCTGACTACTTCTCCTCAACAGGTGGGGTGCTCTCCATGAGACTCGGTCGAAGGATGAGGTGAGGGCTGACCTTTTCCAAGGCGGCGAGAGTTAGGCTCCTGGATGCTGATGTAGCTCCTTGGTGAGTTTGACTATCCTTGACCACATTGGGTTTGGTGGGCTTTTATAAGGTTAGCCCCTTAGTTGAGTTTGGACTTTCTCCATGGATTGGGTTATTTGGGCTTGACCCATCATCATGAATTCAAATAGAATTCTCTATTTATAAATAAGTCCCTCACACATACGTGGTACATAATTTATCATCGAGTGAAAGTGAGAGAAAGATCAATGTAGGGGATCTCGATCTGATCCTAACTAATATGTGGATGGGAATGGGGGAAGAGAACTAGTGCTAGAGGCTAGAGAGGAATTAAAGAGAATTAGAGTTTCCAATCTTGAAATTATCAAGTTTAAAAAATAGTAGAGAATATTATATCAATAAATGCACGTTACACTGGAAAAAAAAAATAGCAATCATTGAAATGTGTTGAGGTAATATCCAATTCGTGAGCTACAAAATCCACAGAAGGTTAGAGGGACCCGTCATTAAGCCAGAGGAACATCCTCTAATGCTGAAATCAATGTTACAATGGATATGTGAATAAGTGAGAGTGCAAAAAAAGAAGATAAAAGTGTGTGCATAGGGCCGACTGCTCATACAAGGGGCCTCTCTCCTTTGGGTTTTTCTCATCTAGAGAGAAAATTGAGAGTTATTTAGAAGTCAATCATTGTTTTTTGGATTGTCTATTTCTTGAGTCGTGTGCCATATTTTGCAAGTATTGGGAATGGTTCTTGATTCTAATTGGTCAACTAAGAATTTGTTTGCCTTTTGTCAATCTTGACAAGATAAATGGTGGGTCTCACCCCATAAATGTAAAAGACTTGATTATAGTATGGAAAAAAAAATCGGTATTGTATCTTCAAATTTTATTATTTTAAATTTTTTTTATAATTTATGTAGATAATTTATTATTTTGTGGCTATTTTTATCATTTTTTTTATAATTGTTTAGGTAAATTACAATGACACTCCCTGTATATTAGTCTAATTACAAAGATACCACCTCAATTTTTTAAAATTGCACTGACGCCCCCTATCAGATCTTGTTCCTTAACAAATATAACAAAAAATACTATTTTTTATAATTATCCTTACCATACATCATTTTTTACTTATCATCCACTCATATATTTAAATATTAATAAATGAGTCATTTTTAGGTTCAACTCGTCAAACCCAAAATTAACACGATCAACTCGTTTATTTAATAGTGTCAAAATTCCTCTATCTTCTCATTTGTATGTTAACACGAAATTGACATAATCAACATATTTAACTAGTATTATAGAAAAAAACATATTAATTATTTGTTAATGTTTATTAAGCATTGACATTATTGTATACAAAAATACTTTTATTCATTATTATTGCTATGTTTATTAAGTTAATTTTTAGTTTATAAAAAAAATATGAGCATGAATTCAATTAAATGATAATAGAATCTTAAACTGAAATCTTAACATTAAATTTTTTATTCAAAGTTTGTATGTGTCAATACAAATACGAACACAGCCGCACGGGTAGCCCAACGGTGTTGAGTTGAACTCAGATGAATCGTAGATTCGGACGTCAGAGGTTCGACTCTCGCTGGTGTCTCTCGGGCTTAACCGATACCTATGGCTTGCGGGTGATTGTAGGTATCTAGGGTTTACTCTTGGAGGGATGCATCCAAAGTGACCCTGCCTTGAAGAGGTTCCATGTTATCCCAAAAAACACAAATACAAACATGAACACGACACGAAATATACAGGTTAGTCTAATTTTGTTCAAGGATAATATGAGTATTAGGATAAAAAATAGATGATGTAATCACTTTTTTGACATTGCCAAAAAAGATGCTAAACATAGGAGTACTTTGTGAAATGGGTAGGTAAACAGTAAAGGGTGTCAGTATAATTTTAAAAAATCTAGGGGATATTTTTGTAATTAGAGTAATCTATAGGGTGTGTCAATGTAATTTATCCTAATTATTTTTATCATTTTTGTGGTACTTGAGATCTTGTCTAAAAATATTAGAATCGATCGCAAATATCTCTCTGGGAGTGTGACAAACACCCCATTCTTGATGCTGTGTAACACAACCTGTATATCCTTGATTATGATAGAAATGGACCAGGCTTGTCCAAATGTAAAGACATTATGGACTTCCACACATTTTAAACTTGGGGAGGCTTTAATGCATCATGCTGTAATACTGTTTGTTGCAGCTAGTTGCCTACACTTGTTTACAAACATTGGGTCACTGTTTTGGCCGCACACTGTTGTATGAATGTGTCCTGTACAATACAAGTTGACAAATGCAATAGAAATTAATTAATTCTAAAATTAAGAACAATCCATGGTTCATCACAAATGTTCTTTTTTTACCAGAAATGAATATTGATGCATTGTCTCCATCACCCGCTAATCTACCAAATTGTGAGTTAATTTGCATCAAATTCCAAGAGCCCTCGTAAAATTTATTTGTAGCATTTTCTATAATTTTGTTGATAAAATGATACTTCTTAATCTAAAATACAAGTCTAGTGAGTTTTTTCATACACTAATAATTAGTTTTGAGTTGGATGGTGAGAGTTGGGCACAAAGAGTGCATAGGCAACACTCAATTTCACTTAGTAGTTGATTCATTGTTTATCCGTGTTAAGGTACACTTGTGTTGGTGAAATTGTGATTTTGGGTACACATAAACTTGATGGAATAAAAGTGTACGACGTATTATCATCTAAATCAGAAAAATCAAAAAGTTCTAGATCAGAAACAAGCAACAGATCTTTTAAAATTTCAGTCTTTGAATATTTAGGATCAAAATGCTCAGTGTTTGCATACTCGATTGCATACAAACGATCAAGTCGATACTGTATTTGATTATTTTCATGTTCAAGCCTTACTATAATCTCGTTATGATTGTTTGAATTTTGTGGATCGTAAATATTCACCGAACGTGCCTTCGATACCGCTAATCTATGTCAATGATAAAATACTTTAAGGTCACAACGTTTGTCATATAACTATTTTCATCTTAGTGTGAGTTCGATATCAGTACCTGGAGGTGAATAGTCAGTCGTAGACCCAACAATTACGTGCCTAACTTGACTGAATGGATGATAAAGGTCGATTGACTCATTGCGAAACTTACACTTTCGTCTATACCACGCTACACCACTGAAATCTGTATAAAATCCAATAGAAGGAATTATGTTATATGATGTTGATCAGTCAGTGGAGCGTTCACTTTTGTTGGTTGAAGATGAACTATTTTGTTTATTGCGTAAAGAAAAACCTTCAGTGATTTGGTTGGATTGTCTATTTGATGTGCGTCTAGACATTTTGTTTCTTATCATTTACACAATTATGAATGACAGTGTATATAAGCGTTGCTTTACATTTTAAAATAACAATGATATGACATCACACGACAAAGTTGGGACATAAATTGACATTGATGAAACAATCAATTGATTTGATACTGTTAAAGTTGTGATATGACAAAACACTGAATAGACTAATAAAACAATGATATAACGTGACAATGAAAAAGTTGTGATATCACAAAACACTGAATAAACTGATAAAGCCATGAGATTGCTTCACACTGATTACCACATACTAAAAAAAGACACACGCACAACCATTTGGATATTGATTATATTTGTTAATTTTTATCAAACCTATACTCATCTGATAAGTATTATTCATTAAACAATATAGTAAATCACTCAATAGTTATCACCTCTCTTCCATATGCAACTTCCACCATGTATGTTGTTAATTAGAGCATATATTGTTGACATCCATGTATTTTTCATCAAACCAATTCATGAGAAATCTCCTAACACACCATAAAAAGCGACAACAACAATTTATAATATTGTCATAGAGGCTTATTTAATGAAAAAGAACCCCTTCAAAAATAGGTGTAAGTCACTATTTGTGGCGATCACACCATATTCGTTAGTAAAAAGTGAAAGAAGAGTTCACTTTCTACTCACCACATGGCTGCGGGCCTTTACAATGTTACTCAGCACGCTTCGTATAGTGACTCCGTGGTTTTATGTTTGCCTAATCCGTCAAATGTGGGACTAGTTTTTTGTCCTTTCCTCGTATATTCTAAAATGTTTGGATTCCCCAATGCTTCGATTTGTTTAAGATTGCTTTGAAAGTTGGCTGGCTACAACTCACTGAACTCAGAAACTACGCCTAGAGGTATGTATGAAGCACTGGAAGCCAGCCGGCGTTTGGCTCTAAGGATTGGGAGCACATTGCAACTTTGATGGTTTCGCTTTTAGGATTGGATAATTACTTTAGTTATGAAAAGGTTTGAACTGACCAAATCTCTATGGCTCAGGAACTTGAGAATGAGATTTGCATTTGTACAAAATGAAAAAAGGTCTTGAAAGGAAAGGAGTTGTATGCAGACAACAAGACCTGCCAAGTAAGGCTGCTGTTAAAATATGACACGATTTGACATGACATGGAATTAGAAAATTTGAGTCTTTTTTAAACTACTCATTTAGTAAATGAGTGGATCCGACATGACACAATTAATAAAGAATCGATTATGGGTGAAGTTAATCAGAAAAAAAGTACGACACAACTTATTTATATACTAATTATACACGGCTAATACACGACATAAATCCGATATGATACGATTCGTTAAGCACGAACTAATAAATGAATTGGGTACGAATGAAGTATTTTTTATCACAGGCCCACTAAAATTTGATTCGAACCCGCCTTACCCAACACGATTAACAGGTCTGCTACAAACAGATCATATTTTGATCAATTTGAATAAGATTCCAATTTAAAAACTCCAATCCAAATCCAATTCGATTATTTGATTTATTTCATTTTTATAGTCCATCTTTGAATCTTAAAATAAAAAAGAGAATATAATTCAAAAATATGGTCCGATCCCAAAAAACCCTTTCAAACAACAATTTTAGCACATTATTTATGAATTTAACTCAATCTCATTATAATCACTTAATTTTATCATATATTACCCCGAAAACACATAAAATTTCAGTCAAAACACAATCGTTCTGGATATCAGAACATGGAAATTTGAATCCATGAAAAATGCTATAACAAATTCAAGTTAGAATTATCAACAAAAAATCTAATTCGTCTCCGACAAATCGGAGTAATATTCGAATAGGATTTGAATCAAAATCTGTCCAATTGACTGACTCATGTGCCATCTTACCCTCATGGGTAGAAAGAGAATTTTTGCGATCAAGTTCATAACATTTAAGTTATAATAAAATAACTGTTGTGGAACCACTGCTTATAGAGATTCTGTTTACACACAGACATGCTAAATGTTCGAGAAGGACTTGGTGTATATTAATTTTACGGATCCAACTATAGGCCAACCGAAAAGTTACTTTTGATCTATGAAACGCGGGTAGTTTGAAAGGATCAAAGTATCGGTATCGAATATGTATCGGATATCGATACACCTCTGATACGGCCGGATATGTATCACGGCTGAGAAATATCCTAAAATAAAAAAAAAATTAATTTTTAGATACGTCCGGATATAGATGGGATACTCTTAAGATACGGCGGGATATTACTTAAATTTTTTAAAAAATATAAGGGCATAAGAGCAAATATGTTTGGGCCATTATTTATAATATATAGATAGATAGATATATATCTATATAATAAAATAGATAGTAACTTGAATTTTTATCCCCTACATATTTTTCCCCTAAAAATATTACATCATTCATTTTTATCACATATTCAATTATTTAATATTTACTTAATTTGTAATTTAACAAAATTTTTATTTAAATATTATCCATATATAATAATATACACATTAAAAATATTTAATGTAATAAGATTAATTTTTTAGTATTTTAAGTTTATATTTTAATGTGTCTTATAAGTTAGGACCAATAGTAAAGTATAGGGTCAGACTACAATACCGAATTTTACTTTTCGGTAGGTTATCGGCATTGTATTTGGACCGTTGATGTAATTTTTCACTTTTTTCAGCCGTTGATCATTTTTAAAAAGTAGATACCGGTTACATGCTAACCCGGTAAATTAATTTTTAAATCTAAACCTCAACCGTCATTATTACTTAAAGAGATGGGACCCTACCAAATAGTTGAAACTTCTACCTAAAACGTTGCAACTTCTATCAAAAAAAGTTTAAACCTCTCCCCCAAGGGTTGAAACTCCTACAAAAAAAATTGAAATCTCTACCCAAAAAAGTTGAAACCCTTGCCCAAAAAATTGGAACTCCTACTCTCAAAAGTTGGAACCTCTACCCAAATAAGTTAGAATCCCTACCCAAAAAATTTGGAACCCTCCCCCAACTGTTAGAACCCACCCCAAGAGTTGGAACC
>CM042200.1:7747749-7760609 GCA_023539305.1 Ilex asprella
GCATCAGGAGTTTGTAAAAGCTTAAATTGATAAAAACTTATTTACGGTCAACTATGTCACAAGAAATATCAAATGGATTAGCTATATTATTTATTGGGAAAGATTTATTAACAAAACTTGAATTTAAGAACTTGATCAATATTTTTACATCTCAAAAAATAAAGAAAAATAATTTTTTAATAAATAAAAATTAAATTATGATAATTAAAAATAGAATATATATTAACACATGAAATAGTAATAGGGCCTGCCCGTGTAAAGTTTTCGCCTAGGGGCCGTTGACGTTTTGCCACTCTTGTAATACGCTATCATGGTTACAATATTCACTTAAAAATTTAACCAATTTACTATTTTTTTTGGTCAAAGCCAAACACTTACAATTCTACTTAAACTCTACAATATTAAGAACTAAATTATCAAAACTTTAGTACCAATCTGGGAATCATAAAATATCGTAATGACCGGAATTGTATTCAATCCTTCAAGCTGGTATGTGGGATAGGGTATGGCGTCACTGGGATCAAAAGCCTGAAAGGAACCTCCACACTAGAAAATTGGAACATGTGAATTACAATTGATTGTACGTTTTTAGAATTCATGTTTCCAACCAAGAATAAAATGGTATAACTGAGACAATTCTTAATATTATAGAAAAAATAATAATAATGGTTATTTTTTTTCTTCAAACAATTTACAAATGTTACACCACATGAGAGAAGGCAAGGCAACACAGCCACATCTCTACAACCACTTTTTCTATTTTTTTTCTCTCGTACGGCTCCTCTAGACTAATCTTCGGACCAAAGTAAATCTAGCATTATATCGGACGACTCCCCATAAGTAGTGATATTGAGCTGAGCCTGATCTATCCAATCTTCAACTTCAAAATCGCATGATCTTTCAACCATAACAGAATCTGGGGAATAGACACCAAAATTCGTATGAGCACCACTGTGGTTCATGGAGCTTTGGTTAAATGGAGACTGCAGATCTGGAGCATTAGGCACCTTGGACATTTGGGCAACATTAGGCACCACATCATTGTGCATAGCATTGGGTACCGTTTCATCAAATGGCTCCACATATTCTCTCTCCCCCATCGTACAACTTGACGGACAGACATCAACACTCTGCGGTAAAACCGCATCATTGATCATATTGTTCACTCCAGATTGAAGAAGTGGAAACATAGAGTATTGGCTGAAATGAGGTTGCAAAGCTGCATTAACCACTGTTTCATCATGTTCTACTTCTCCATTATCTTGTCGTGGGTTGTGCTTTGGCGTCACTCTCGTTTGATATATCTTGCACAACACCAAATCGTCCAACTGTAGGAAAAAACAATGTTGTGAGCCACTATATTGAACTGTTGGTTAATCACTTTAGAGCTATAGATTTTTGGACCAGTTAGACATTAGAAATATAAGGCAACAGAACATTTTGTTTTGAAAGAAACTCTAGTTGCACACTACATATAGGATATGATCAGCCAGGTTCACAAATTATGATCACCAATCCAGATTTAGACATAAGTAAAATTAATGCATAGTCCATACCTTCATGTCACCTCGAGCCCTACTTGGAGTGTTCTGCAGCTTAACTGTGTACTCTTGCATTAGCCAATTTGTCTTTCTTTGATATCCATCTCTAGCATTCTTTTCATAAAAAACTAGCGATTTCTTGTACCCAACTACCCGACCCTTGCTACAAATTGGTTTGTCACCTCCTGAAGCCTTCCACCATCCATCACCAGTGTTTCGGTTCGGTCGGGTGCCATTAACGTACCTCTTTTCCCTTGGGGTAAAGAAATATAACTCATCTTCTCCATGCAATTTGTATGTCTCTGTCATTCCAAGAATAACCATTGTTATTCATTCAATATTAAAGATGAAGCCTAAAAATAAAAAAAGCATGTACATAAAAAAAGAAGTGAATAAGTGCCACTTCGGCCACTCGGTTTATCAGGCCTACAAATAAAAAACTGGCATAGAAAAAAAAAATCAAGAAGTGCCATAAAATTTTGAAAATATGATTCTCAAACGATACTTGTCATTTATCAAAGGATAGTTATGAACCATATCAAATAACTAGAAGGTCTAAACAGTATTACTGGTTTGTAAATATGTGTCTAAGCAGTATTATCGTCAATATTGATTGTGAATTGAAATATTAATTGAGACCCATAAACCATAATTATATATCAATTAATTAGAAAAATTATATCAATAAATTATATCAATTAATTAGAAAAACTCCTGCACAAGATTTATAGAAGAACTAACCAAAAAGTTGTTGGGGATTGAACTTGTAGAGATTGACATCTTTGATCCTATTCAGAGGTAAGCATTGCTTGGAGATTTTGTTCCACAAGTAATGATCAATCAACTCCTGATCAGTGGGTTTAAATCGGAAACCCGGCGGTAACAAATCGAAGTATTCGTCCGTGTACATTGATCCGCCCACGTTCTTCGTAACAGTATCTTGTGAGGCCATTGCGATTCGATTATGTGTCCCCATTGTCGAACCCTAAAACAGAAAACTTGAAGGGTAAGAAACAACCTGATCAAAAAGATAAACAAAAAAACTGTGAGAGTAGATTTTGGATTCAACCGATCACCTTTGCAGAGAGAGAAGAAACAGAATTTTGATTGTTGTTGATAGTCTTCATTCTTGAACGGCTGCGGTGAGAGATTGAAAACGAGAGGAAGAAAAGACGGCGAATTATATACCCTAAAGAGGTCAATTTTTGTTGATCCTCAATTCTTATTGGCAAAGAGATAACACGGTTACTTTCATGAGCTTCCTCGATGTATCCTCTTACATATCATATCCGTAGGAGATTATATATGTTTGAGTTATGCGGCGGCGGGAAGCACTTCAACTCCACTCAACCGACCCATCAAAGATACCTATCATACGTGGAAACTAAACTGCCCTATATTTGATTTGGTCTTACAATGACTCATTGGGTTTCTGATAGTTTCCATTCCAGGCTATTAGCTTACTGCATTCCTTCAAACAAATAATCTACCATTACCCTATATTTTTGGTGTACATTACATTCATGCCCTGAGCTTTGGAAAAGTTAGAAGGTGATCCAATGATAATTTAGACAGAGGAGATCAGGGGCATGGGCCCGCTTTGATTTTTTTTTTAAAAAATACATTGTCTTTATATATTAGCCTGAATTTATTAACTTAATGATGTGATTTCACTGAAACCATTGGATTAACATCAAGTTTCAATATTTTATAAGACCTACAATCAATCTGACTATCATCGTGAATTAAATAATGAATTACTTATAGCTTGATTGTAGTATTGATAATGAAATTACATTTACATAGTAACACTTTCAAAGTAAGAAAGTTTGTCAGAGTTAATTGTATGCAATTAAATTCATTTTTTGTCAAGGGGTCTAATTAATCTTTTTCTTTGTTTATATACATTATGTATATCGGCGTTTAGTCCTTTTATATTTAATGAAAAAATAAATATCAAATATAATAAAATAAAGTTTAATATGTTGGTTTATTTTATTCATTGCAGAGAAAAAATTAAAGCATTTCGTTAGATTTCCCACCAAGAATAAAATTTCTAGCTACGCCCTGAGTGACATCATTTTTTAGTTAAAATTTGTCCCAACTGTAGATTTTTAATTATATTTAGGTTAATTCTATGATATAGAGTCTGTATCGTGTCTCCATTAATCTCGACCATCAATTTTAAATGAATATAATCTACAACTATAGATTGAAAAAATAATAAAAATATACACGTGATATTTTTGTTGGTTGAAAACTAAAGATACACTACCAAAAAGAAATCGATACGATAATGGAACCCTTATTATTAACCAAGTCAAATAGGTTTAAAATGATTATTTCACCAACAACTATTTTATCGATCTTCGTATTAGCAATTAGTAAAAATTTTAAGTCCAAAAAATTTGATCTAATAATATGTTAAGTGATTAGTCCTAATGATGAAGGAGTAATTCTTTTTTGACCTAAAAATCTAACTTAATTTGTTAACCTTAATAATGCGTTTAGTGATATGGTTTTAACGATAAAGCTCTAAAATAACAATTAAAATAATGTTGTTGGATAATGTTAGTTGTCACATACTTGTCATTTAGTATTAATAGAAGTGTAAGTTGACTTTTTAGGGTCCAGAATCCCGGTTTGAATAGAGTGGCACACCTATATTTCATCTAGATCTTCCCAAATTTTTGGTAGTTGTATGAGACAGTGACACATTTTAGAGCTAATACGAAGATCTCAATTGATAAAATAGCTATTGATGAAATAACAAATATTTTTTTGGGTAAGAAGTCTTAAGAAACCTTCCCTCTCAAAATATTTATTTTCTAAATTTTTGAAATATTTAATTAATCTCCTTCTAATTAAATTATTCCATTTCAGCTTATTTAAATATTCCCTCTAGCTACTGTTTTTTTTAAACTACCTACCACCTTCTTAAACTATTTTAACTTTACATTTTTACTCATCTTTCTTAAATTTTTAACATTTAGCAAAAAATATTTTAACTCATGAATAAATAATTTTCTAGTAATATGAGTGTTACAAAAGGTGGAATAGGGTAATTGTGAGGGTGACAAATTTCATGCAGAGTACGAGAAAGTATCAAATGTAACAATTATATCACATCATCACTATTATGTGGTGTCACCATCTAATTAAAATATTACAAATAAACAAAGTGAACCCCACTATTTTAATAACTATCAATAACCATCACATTCAATAATCACCATATATAATTACCGAGGTTCACTTTATCTAGTTGTGGTTTTCGAATTGAATAGTGACACCACATAACAATAATAATATGGTGTTACCGTTGCATTGAATATTTTCTTGCATAGTAAGGGCACATGCTAGTAGTAGATTATTTGTTTGAAAGATGTGTTTGCCGCCGCCGCCTTCACATAGCTAAAACATCTCCAATCTCCTACGGATATGTAAGAAGATACAATGTGGAAGCTCGTGAAAGAAGCTGGTTTAATTTGGATAGACTGTGATGGGACACTTCTGAGAGTGATTAGATCTACGACACGTGTCCTCGATACCGAGGTGCATCAAACTCCCTTGGAAAGGCCATGTGTCCTCGGAAACAAGGCCCCTTAACTCTGACATACATAATCCTCGGCACCTAGGTATCTTCCTCATCACTAAAAAACATGTATCCCTCGGCCCCAAAGGTGCCTTTTCCCCAAGGGACAACAGATTCATGCCATCAGGTCCGAGGCGTCTACTTCCGCCCCCGAGGTAGCCATGTTCCCTTGATTTTAGGGACTTGCTAAAAAGATCTAGTCTTGCCACGTGACTCCTACTCTTGAAAAGGCTATTGATTGAAAGCTGACCAACCTCCACTAGACTTAGAATGATTATAGTACTTTGCACAGTGAAGTCAGGACCATAGGATAAAACAAGACACTCCTCCAATGAGAGTCGGACGCGTGACATGGAGCAGGTGCTAAGGGGGGAAAGTACAAGAAACCCCTGCTAGCATACAACAAAGTCGACCAAACATTTAATCAGCCCCCAGGCAAGATGACACCCATAAGTGCTAGTTAAAGCCGAGAAGAAGGAGCATTCAATGCCTATTAAATGCTCTAGGGGTCAAGCATTTAAGATGCCATCATTGAGGAAATGGTATTAACTGCTCGGGGGCCCAGAAAATTAATATTGGGGTCTCCCCCATGCAAAATAGAGGGCACTATGCCCCATGCCTGGACACTACCTACTGTCTAGGCCTCCAGTAATGATGAGCCCTTGGTTGGTATAAATAGTCCTCACAAACACATTGCAAAGGTACGCAAAATCACCTTTCAGGAGCCATATAGTGTCTTCTTCTTTCCCTCTCTCAAAGAATTGACTTGATCGTTAGAGAGAATACGCCAAAAAATACTCCGGCGCCCTTCTAACGTGCTTTCTGTGTTCCAATAACTGCCTCTGATTCACAGGAATTGACGGGACAGATCTGAAGCAATTCATCACCACTCCTTAGACCCCCTTTGGCCCTCTCAACTCATTCCTTGCGTGGCGGGATACCTGATTTCCTCGACGAACACGAGTTCACCAAAGGAGAGATCTTTCATCTTTATAAATTCTGCAAAATTCGACGCACACAATCTGGTGCCGTTTGTGGGAAAGGGCTAAGCTTTCCAAAGAACAGTGACCATGGTGAATACTCAACAAAAGGGGAAGGGACCCCAACAAAAGAACCTCAATTTACCAGCTCCTTCTACTTCAAGAACGAAAGATCATGGGGACAGTGTTAACAAGGGATTTTTCGTTCATTCTAGAGAGCAAATCCGCCAAACTAGTATGGGTATCGGGTCTGGGAGATCCGTCCCATTGGCCCATCAATTGGCTGATGTGATTGAGGAAAAATTCGGGGATCGGTAGCTATAGTTGGAGGAGGTTAATGTCAACATCCTAAATCGACTCGATGAGTTCGCATCCTCTGGCAGAGGATTCCAGGGTTTACTACAGTCCTGGGGACCCTCTGTCAGGGAAATAGAGCTTGAAGATCTAAGGGACCACTTGAATAGCAAAGCAGGAACCTCCAAGGCTCCGGAATGCCCGAAAGCCAAGGGGCATCTCACGGAGGTTCCAACTAAGAGGGTTATGCCTTTGGCTTGGGACGACCTCTGTCGAGGACTGTCCGGGCGAGGGGGCGCAGGGGGCGCTGAAGAGTCCGAGGAAGGGTCGAGCCTCTCCGTCCTGCACCCAGGGGCGAGAGACCATGCGGGCGGAGTTGAGGACATGGAGGGATGCCCCCCGAGCAGGGGGATGACCTTAGAACCTGACTGGATTCCAAGAGAAGGAATTAGACCACGGAGGAAGATGGAACCAATGTCGAGAATATCCAATCGCCTTTCAAAAGGAGCATCGTCGAGATGGAAGTACCAAGGAAGTATACGTTGTCAAGGTTCAAAGTCTATGATGAGCGGTCTGACCCAAAAGCCCATCTTAGACAATATAAGTAGATGATGTCTCTATACCACTCGAACCACCGGCTATTGTGCCGAGTGTTCGCAATGAGTCTAGGGGACTCTACCCTGAAATGGTTTGAAACCCTCCCACCTGGAAGAATAGGGTCTTAGAAGAAGCTAACCAGGTAGTTCACCGCTCGGTTTGTCACAGGAAGTAGGAGACCCAAGGACGTTGGATCGCTACTTAGCCTGAAGCGTAAGGAAGGAGAAATCCTCCGCTAGTATGCCACTCGCTACTAGGAGGAGGTAAACGAGGTGAAGGGATATTCGGAGGTTGTGACAACTGCCTCCTACAGGCTCGGCCTCTCCCGAGACACTGGCAAGTATACACGATCAACAAGTAATAAAGTGATGAGTAGAGTATCGTTCCCACGGAGAATTATTACTAATAAATTTCAAGTACTAACTTTATATCAATTTGATTTTATTTAAACAATTGGAATTGAATTATGAAGTGACTAATTTAAAACTAAATCTAAAATTAATAATTAAATTTACCAGATAAAAGAAGTTAAGATTACAACTTCCCCTAATGCTTCGTATAAATCTTTCCACTCTCTTTCTAGCTAATTGATCAAAATAAGCTGTTAACTGAGAACTCAAAATTATTTATGAAACCTCTTCCGATAGTTAGATAAAAATATCTCTCTCAATTAAATTAATATATTCCTATACAAAATAAGTTGGAATAGATTCATTAAGTTCAAAGTCTCATAAAAGTTACATACGACATATAGGTATATTCCTATCCTACACACAAACCCAGCAATTCAATCTTAAGAAGAATTAACCAGACGCATGTCATCGTATTCAGATCAATCCTTAGAATTCATCTCCCAATTTCATCTAGGGAATCAAATTAATTGTTGGCCACACAATCATATATTAAACACAAAATATAACAAACAACTCATTTATGATCAATAGAACTATAAACCAGAGTAAATCAATTTAAATAGACATTAGGTTTTGTTGCAATCTTAATAATAATTTAGTTCATAATGTAATTGAAAAACATCATTCTAAAATTAAATAAAATCTTAGAAAATCAAGAACTAAAAGTAAGAGAAAAAAGTGAAAACTTAGTTGCAACCTTCAATCTCTATCTAGCCTTTAAGTCTGATTTTCTTCGCGTCGATTCCTTCGATTCTTGTGTTCAAATTCCTATCAATCCTTAGTCTTTTCTATCATTAGCAGCCCCCAAAATCAGTATACTTATATCCCCACTCAAACCCTAGCATATATAAGGTATTAGAGTTCAATTTTGGCCCAAAAACAAGTCAGAATTCGTGTCCAGAGCCAACATAAGTGCAGCTGCGCTGAAAATCAGCGCAGGGGCGCTAACTTACTGCCCTTGGGACTCTGGGTTTTGCACAGGGGCGCTGGTTCCTTTTAAGTCTAACACCTTCCCTTGTTACTTAGCCTTCAAAAATTCAACATTTAAGCTCCAAATTGACCTTGTTTCCTTCCAAATGATCATCCCTACAAAATAACATCAAAACACACAAAACAAATAAAAAGGAACATAAAATATTTGAAAACTTGCAATTTCATCAAACCGAAAGTACTCAATTCGTATGTATAAAACTCACTCATCAAATACCCCCAAACTTAAATCTTTGTTTGTCCTCAAGCAAAATACTAAGACCAAAAACTATAAAAATTAATCAACCAACTACTTAAATAATAGATCAATATGAATTTGAATAATGGCCTCAAAAGTTACTACAAATAATAATTCACGAGAAACCTTAAATAGTGCAATGTCTATCAACTTAACAAACTCCTTAGTTTTACCTCAGCTCATAACCTTTTAAATACATGTACATATCCGAATTATCCAGCTAGTCAACACCCAAATACATTTACGTAATCTAATGCTTCATAAGAGATACTCAATATCAACTCTATAAAATTACAATTCATATCAACCTCCGCTTATTAAGGCAACCAAATATGTTTCACATTTTTTTTTTCTGAAGATGCGATTAGTCTTCGACTTTTCCCTTTCTCACTTCTTGATAAGGCAAAGAGTTGGTCACATTCATTGCCGTCGGGTTCTATTACTTCGTACAGATTAATACCGGGAAATTAAAAAGCAAGCAGGGAGGGAAAGACCGATATACTTGTTGTTCACCACTCCTTAGGGCAGGACAAGTCGTCATATGCTGGGCCGGTCCCCCTCTCCTAGGCGTCACTAAAAACTAGCAAGTCATCCTTGTACCCTTTGTCCAAGTCAAGGAGATGGCTCACAAGGTACATTGAAGTATTCTTGGATTTTGAGATAGAAGTTCTACTGAGGCATTACCCTCAGCAGGGTATAGCAAAAAAGGATGTCCTCGAGGCCAATGTTAACCTCGACGCGCCTATTGAGCTCCACCATCCCCATAATTATCCTAAAGACGTTGAGACAGCATTGCCTGGAAAAAAGGCAGAACCGGGCCAAGAATTGAAGGAGTAATAGGTGGAGGGGGAATCTAATTCCGCCTTCCATGATTGCCTTGGTGTAAAAAGGCATGGCACTCTCGACGCCGACGTTATGGTGATGGTGAGTCTCGTTAAAATCAACAATGCCGACGCTTCGAGGGATGTCATAGTTGGCTTTCAAGTTGGTAATTGTTATTGGATGCCTTTGATTTCATACTTCCTCAGCCTAGAGGTCCTTGCCTCCTGGACCTCGGCAACAGGGCGACGACTCCTCAACATTTTATGTAAAGGAAAGAAGGAATCCTAAGGGACATTACAAACTCGAAACGACAACTAGGGAAGGCTAAGGGGCCATTTCTATGGTCTAGAAACAAAGAAGAGGAAGCCTATGAGGCGACCAGTCAAAGACTCACCGGAGAAAGAAACTGGGAAGATGAACTAGATGCTTAAGGTCTCTTTCCTCCTTCGATGATGGTTGGAAGAATTAAGAGGGCTATTTTCATCTTCGACGATGACTGATATAGATGGTGGTTCTTCGAAACAGCTGCACTCCGAGAAATCTCTCCGACGATTATATATGAAAACTTGAGGGTTCGAAAATGACAATAGGGGGAGGAAGCTCTACTTATATAGGGCCTTCTCCCCTCCCATCATTGGGCACGAAACACGAAAGGGCACATTCAATGCGCACGATCTCTAAGAGACGAAAAACGACTAAAGGCAATGATGAGACAGTTGAGCAGCTGAGCTCTTTCACCATCAGTCGATGCATGCCCTTGTTGAACGAAGATCAAAGGGATTGGGGCAGTTGATGGGACACTTCTGAGAGTGATTAGATCTACGACACGTGTCCTCGGCACCGACGTGCATCAAACTCCCATGGAAAGACCACGTGTCCTCAAAAACAAGGCCCCCTACTCTGAAATGCATAATCCTTGGCGCCAAGGTATCTTCCTCATCTTTAAAAAACATGTATCCCTTGGCCCCAAAGGTGCCTCTTCCCCGAGGGACAAAAGATTCATGCCATCGGGTCCGAGGCCTCTACTCCCGCCCCCGAGGTAGCTATGTTCCCTCAATTTCAAGGACTTGCTGAAAATATCTAGTCTTGCCACGTGACTCCTACTCCTGGAAAGGCTATTGATTGACATCTGACCAACCTCCATTAGGCTCAGAATGATTATGGTACTCTACACAGTGAAGTCAGCGCCACAGGATAAAACAAGACACTCCGCCAATGAGAGTCGGAAGAGTGGCATGGAGCAGGTGCAAGGGGGAAAGTACAAGAAAACCCCTGCTGGCATACGACAAAGTCGAGCAAACACTTAATGATCCCTCAAGCAAGATGACACCTGTAAATGCTAGTTAAAGCCGAGAACAAGGAGCATTCAATGCCCATTAAATGCTCCAGGGGCCGAGCATTTAATACGTCATCATTGAGGAACAGGTATTAACTGTTCGGGGGCCCGGACAATTAATACCGGGGTTTCTCCCATGCAAAGTAGAGGGCACATTGTCCCATGTCTGGACACTACCTACAGCCTAGGCCTCTAGTAATGATGAGCCCTTGGTGGATATAAATAGTCCTCACAAACACATTGCAAAGGTATGCAAAATCACCCTTCAAAAGCCATATAATGTCTTCTTCTTCCCTTATCTCAAAGAATTGACTTGATCGTCGGATGGGATACGCCAAAAAATACTCTAGCGTCCTTCTAACGTGATTTCTGTGTTCCAGGAACCACCTCTGATTCGCCGGAATCGACGGGACAGCCCTGAAGCCAGTCATCACCAACCCTAAGCCCCCCTTTAGCCCTCTCAACTCATTCCTTGTGGTGTGATACCTGATTTTCTTGATGAACACGAGTTCGCTAAGGGAAAGATCTGTCATCTTTATACATTGTGCAAAATTCGACACGCACAGATTAAAACCGTGTTATTTCTCTGCCAATGGGAATTGAGGATCAACAAAAACTGATCTCTTTAGGGTATATATTTGGGATCTGTGTCATTCCTTTCAATCTCTCACCGTCGTCTTTTCTTTCCCTCGTTTTCAATCTCTCACTGCAACCTTTCAAGAATGGAAACTGTCAACAACAATCAAAAAGCTATTTCCCTGCAATGGTGATCCAACTCTCACAATTTTTTTGCTTTTCTTTTCGATCAGGTTGTTTCTTGCACTTCAAATTCTCTGTTTTAGGGTTCGACAACAGGGACTCATAATCAAATCGCAATGGCCTCACAAGCTACTGTTACAAACAACGTGGGCGGATTAATGTACATGGATGAGTACTTTGATTTGTTACCGCCTGGTTTCCGGTTTAAACCCACTGATCAGGAGTTGATTGATCATTACATATGGAGCAAAATCTCGAAGTGATGCTTACCTTCCAATAGGATCAGAGATGTCGATATCTACAAGTTCAATCCCCAGCAACTTTTTGGTTAGTTCTTCTATATATCTTGTGCAAGTGTTTATGCAGATGGCGATTGTATTCACGCATTCACATGTGAACGTTTTAAATCCCTTATGGCAGTTCAATTAGAATTTGCACCTGTCTAGTGTACATATTTACTTACCAATAATATTTTTGGAACATAATTAATTAATCTAACTTATTGTAATCATCGGATTGATCATGGCTTATAAGTCTCAATGAATTTTACGATTCACAATCAATATTTACAATTTCGTAGTAGTACATGTAGTGTTCACATGCGTTAATTTGACACATATTTATATACCAGTAATATTATTTAGACCTTATTAATTGATCTAATTCATAACTATCCTATGGTAAGTGGCAGATCAAGTAATATTAGGTTCACAATCAATATGACAATGTTCAATTTCTATGTATTCTTTCTTTGTTTATTTTTTTAAAAGGTGATCATTCATATTTTTTCAATAGGTCTCAGCCACAAAATGAGCAAAAACCCAAATGGCCAAAATGGCACTTCTTCATTTTTTTTTCCTACGCCAGTTTTTATTAATAGGCCTGATAAACCGAGTGGCCAAAGTGGCACTTATTCACTTCTTTCTTTATGTATACATGAGTCTAATCATTTCTCTTCTGATCTAGATGTAGTGCTCCTTTTTTATTTTTATGCTTCAACTTTAATATTGAATGAACAACAGTGGTTATTCTTGGAATGACAAAGACATACAAATTACATGAAAAAAATGAGTTATATTTCTTTTGCCCGAGGGAAAAGAGGTACACTAATTGCACGTGGCCAAACCGAGACACTGGTGTGCTGGGCTTTTGTGGAATCTAGTTTTCTGTGTTGATTCCGATGATGACCCGACTCGACCCGAAATAATGTTGCGTGGTTTTTAATGAAAAATTTTATGAGGCTTGGTCCATGGAGCGGAGGCTTGGGCCAATAGGCCGGTGGATGTAGGCAAATT
>CM042200.1:7765609-7839327 GCA_023539305.1 Ilex asprella
TTGGATTATATTTTTGATGGATACATGTTGTGGATGATTAGTTAGTTTAAATTATGTTGTGCTCTCACAGAGATGCTCTTACTAACTAGTTGGAAGTACAATTTTCAAAGGAAACTCTGCCGATTTTTTTTTTTTAAAAAAGGGTGATTTATTTTAAACTAAAAAGATACTTTCTTAGTTATTTTTTTTCCAACATACCGGCATGTGTTTTTTTTTTGTATAAACAAAGTAATATTTTTTTTATCACGCTTTTGTAAAATTTAGGGCGTGACAGAACAACAACGAATGGAACTAATATTTGTGGGTGTCCTAATTTAATCATTTTGTGTGAAGATATGTGTGTAAATATGTGTTATTGTGTGTGTGTAAATATGTGGGTGTATGCATATATGAGTATGTGTAAATTTGTTGGGAAATCAATGTGTGTGTGAGTGTGTTTGCATGTGATTTTGTGTGTGCGTCATCTGGGTGTGTGAGCAGGAGCTAGATCACATAGAGCATTTGTGAGTGTGAGTGTGAGTGTGGATGCGGGAGCGAGAGCGAGAGCGAAAGCGCAAAAAATTCAAAAAATTCTTAGAGCGGGAGTGCCTTGAGAGCGTCATATTATATATTTTGTATTATATAAAAATTATTGAATATATACAAAGCTATACTACTTTAAAATGTCAACAAAAGTGAAAAAAAATTGTTTAACTATTTTTTCCTTGATCATTGTTATAAAGTCAATCATATCTTCTCATTTCTTTTCATTTTCTTCAATTAATTATATAATCTTCTCATATCCTTTCATCTTCTTAAATTAATTATGTGTATAAATTTGACATTTAATTATATTCATTTGAGCTTTAATAATTAATTTTAGTCTTTAATCTATCTATCTATCTATATTTATATTATTTTTAAATGTCACTATAAGTGAATTTTTGTATTACCATTTTTACCTTGTTAAACTATATAAAGCCACCTATATTAACCATCCTTAGCTCATTCTCATAACCAATAATCTATATTTATATTTATATCTATATCTATACTACTTCTAAATGTCAAGATAGATGTAAAACTTTTAATGGTCTAAATTAGGCTTAACAAAATGAAGAATGACAATTCTATCTTTTTTAATTAATAAGTTCATTAATATTGTTGTAATTGTGTCGGTTATCAATTTTCTCTCAGAGAGATTGTCGGGCTTCTGAACTCCTCTTGTCTTTAATCCAATTCCAAATATCATTCGGATGTCTCCAAATAAAAAACAATTGCAAGTGAATGGAAGATATTTCGGCACTGGTCAGCAACAAAAAGTCGAAAGTTGACATCCAATTTTCCTGCTTAGAGTTGCTTCTAGAGACGCAAAGATTAGAATAAAGCAAGCAAGGGATGGAAGTGAGTCCATTGCAGAAAAGACTCATGGACAAATCAAAACCACTGTTTAGAAAAATTCATGTATTCTGTATATGGTTTAATATAGTTATAATGATCATATGTTTAGTTTCTGGTTTGGTATTCTGTTCTAGGTTGGCTCTGATTTGGTTTAGGTGTTTTAGTTTATTGGGTTCTTAGATCATCACAATCTTCAACAACTTCAAGATGTGAGCAAACCAAATTTCCTAGTTGGAAGTGGTCTCTTTTTTCTAGTACTCTTAAATGCTCCTCAATGATCTGATTAAAGGACTTTGAGAATCCTACTCTCTTTCTCTCTCATTCTCTCTCTCTCTCTCTCTCTCCATTATCTTTTTGTTGTGTTCATTGGTTTATCTTCTATTGTTTGTTGATAAGTCCAATAATTTGGGGCTAATAAATAGTTGATGCCCAAGTTCACCGGTTGAATGATAGTTGTTCCAGGTATTATGTTGATTTTATGTTTTATACATCTATGCATTGTACCAAATAGAAAAGCCAGATCACCTTACCTGGGCATAGCTTTGAAAACCGGTTGTTACATATTAAGATAAGTCCATGGTTTTTTTTGTTTAGCTTATGCAAAAGATTTGATATGTTCAAACTGTTGAGATATGCTTGTCCATGTGAAATTTTGGTGCTTGTTAATGCTACAGGTTAAGAAGTTCATTCTTCTTGGAGAAATGCACATATGTATACTTTCTTAGTTAGAGGGAGTAGGGATCTCAATTTAGTTTATCGGCCAAAAAAATTGCCTCACTTTGTTGTTTAATGACAAAATTTTTAATTGACAGAAGCACACTCAATCTAATAATTTTAGATGATCGAAAAAATAGCCTGGCCTTTCATATGTACGTGGCTTAATACCGATATTTTTCCAAAACAAGTGCTAATTGAAACTCTTAGTTTTCAACAATTTTTGTGGTAACAGTTCTTTCAACAATTTTTTTGGCCTATTACAAATGAATTTTTGAGAAGTTGGGACTAGGAGTTATATTTCACCCTTCATTTCAAAACATCTACTATATTATTGGCATTAATTTCTTATTTTTGATAATTCTGACCCTTTTTCTCCAAAAAATATGTTTTTCCGGATGCATGCATGGTTCCAACTCCAATAATACATATCTATAATTATACATCTATATAAAATGTCAAAAAAATATTTATTTTTCTTTTCTACTCTAAAACAATGTAATTACTAATTAGTTCAGTTGAATAATGATGTCTACCTGTGAATACCCCTTCATGTTTCTGTCATTCATGACCTGTAAGCTTAAGAGACAATAATATTGGTTGTCTAAGCTATTTTATATGTATTTTGATCTAACTGAAAAGTGGTGGATCTTGAACATTACTTCATTCACCCCTTCAACAATCTTTCTCTCTTTCTCTCAATAACTGTTAAATTTTATTTCTTAGGTGTGTTATGTTTTGGCATTTAAATACCATGTTACAGAATGTGGCAAACTAAGCTAACTATTACTCCTTACATCCTTTCATCTTCTTTTAATAATAACGCTGAATCAATTTATGTGTATTAATTATCCTTAATACCAATAACACCTATCTGGTTTCTAACCTAAGCTCATCACATTCTATGTTAATTTTCGTCCATCACCATCTTCTTGTCTAATAAGATTCTTTTTGACAGGTTGGCTAACGAAAAAGGTTGATGACCAACTTGAGTTTCATTTGCCCTAGAATTAGGATGGCCAAGGCTGGTGATGAGTCTTTTCTTAAGCATCTGTCAGTAGTATTCATCACAATATTGCGATTCTCTTTGATCATTAGGTTGCTAATAAGGTGATTGATATTTTGTCTATGAATCTCAGGCTTGTGGTTCCTTTCCCAGTGGCTTTTGTGGTTGAATTTTTTTTCCTTATATGATCTAATTGATGGTTTCAATGCAAGGATGTGTGGTGCGCCAGATCTGTATTTGTACGTAATAGCCTCATTTCTAACATGATAATAGTTTTTAAGAGGCTAACTTACTTTTTGTATAATTAATCTTGTGATTTGAGTCCCGTGTTTTACTAGTGGATTACATATTAGCACTTCCTATTTTCCTTTTAAGCTCGAATTCATTCATCAAACTCAATTCTTTGGTGTCTTTCATTTATTTGGGACTTAATTTAAGGATCTAATGCATTGTGCTTAGATTAGTAGTGGGTCATCCACTATTGCTCTAAAGGCCACAATGCATTAGGTCCCAAATTAGGTACAAGGAGTGTTGTTATGATCATTTCTCTTTGTTCAATGTACTCCTTCATGCTTGTTATTATCATTGAGATGATTATACTTAATTTTTTTTTGTTTAAATGCACGTTTGCTATCATCATTTTGACGATTACGAGTGATATATACTTAGACCAATCATCCCGAAAGATGAGTAATGAACAAATTCATGTTTCAAATTAACACTTATATTTATACATTTGTGGCATTCAAATAACACATTTATACGTATATGTTGCTTTGATTGATTTTTTATTACTCTGCACATTGGATATTGATTTTTTAAATTTTATGTTGTCAAATGTGGACTTACTCTGTTTATGTTTGATTTTTTTTATAATTCTCTTTGCATGCGTAGTTTGTATATTTACACTAATTTTGTATTCATTTTTAGTATCTACAAATCAATTTCTATAATTTATAGCTCTCAATAGTCCCAAGGCAATCTGTATACAAATTGTAAGTGAGCCAAAGCAAAGGATGAGTTTCAAAGCATCTTCCGCATAATCCTTACCTTATTGATGAGTTCTTTTCCCATTAGACCATGATTAAGAGATTATTTCTATACAATATATTCCTTGTGCTATTTTATTGATTGTTACTTATAAACTTTATTTTTCAAAATAAACTCAAGAATATAGTTTTACATCTGCACCTACTACACATAATTTTATCTATTCCATCAATAGTTGGATTGGTCTTAATGAATTAAACTTCAGAAACAATTTGGAAATTCTATTCATTTTTTAGTGCAATAAATTGATTTTGCTTGCTGTAAATTGAGCCTATGATTCTTAAATTGAGTCATACCATTATTTTTATTACTGCTTCCTATATTTTTTGGCCTTGAAAACTTAAAAGAGTTCCAATTTCAAAACTTCTTTTAGAGTGTTCTAGATTGAGTTTCAAATCAAATAGGTTGTTGTTTGTGTCAAGATCTGATTTGACACCCAGGGGAAAGAAAGAGACTGAGTTAGTTTGTTGTGCCTGTGCTTATTAGCTATAGCATCTGGATGCGTCCACAAAAGGTAAAAGGCAAATGTTATACGCCTTGATCCATGGAAGGTATAAAAACTCTATAGACAATAATTAAGCATCTTTGACAGTATTATGGATAGAAATGTCATCAGTAAATTAAACGTGCCAAAAGTTTAAGACCAACCATATGCTTCGTCTTGGCACAAGGGTCAATCGGTGATTGCCGCTGCTATCTAAGACAATATATCAACAACAAAACTCTTAAAATTGATGAAAAAATTAGTATAAAAATCCAACAGTATTTTAATTTAAATCTCTATTTTATCAACACCAATTCAACTATAATTCAAAACTATCTACGTGCAACGCACGTGCGCATCAACTAGTTACTCTTAAAAGTGATTTAATATAAAAAAAACTTTTATTTTTTTTTACCCTTCAAAAATTAGAAACAGACACTTGTGTTACCCAACTGTTCACTTTTCTAACCGATGGACCTCATTCAATAAGGAATGTGGTTGGGAAATGAAAAGGCATTCACCATTATCCTCCATTTTATTTTGTCCTTCCTTTCTCATCTTTTATTATAAATCAAAAGGGATTTCATCAAGAATACTCCTCCGAGTCTCTATCTCTCCAAAAGTAAGCCTTAGCATCAGCTTTCATTTCCATTTTTCTTTTAATATTAGCCCTTGTATTACCTCACTGCTTCTAAATTGATGGCAGGAACTATAGATTAGATTGTTCTCCCTCTCATCATGAGTGTCATGAGGAAAGTTTTTTTATGGTACTATAAAGTACTTTTTGTGCATGATACATTTCTTAAATTGTATAACGACATGTTTTAACTGGTCAAGTAGTTTTACTATCTAACTAATTGCTTGTTTAAATGGTTTTCTTGGCAAGATTATCTACACAACTCTCACTTCTGGGATGACACTTTTATCAGTCAAATTTACAGTTGACTGCTATGTTCCTCACTGCTGATTTAACACGCAAGATTCTAAAATTCATTAAATATCCTTCAGACGATTCTAGGTAATTTGATGGGTATTATATAGGAAGCCAGAATAAGCTACTCACATATTTTTTCTTTACATCTGAATTTTTTTTATACTTTTCCCTGAAAAAGTTTCTTCAATGCAATAATCAGGGTACCTAAGAAAATTTCATGTTCTAAGTACTAACAGTGCGTATATACGTACCAAGACCAAAAAACTTGTTCAACTACCATGTCAAAAATCTACTATGCTGATGATTTGGCAATCAAATACAACTTATGTAGCACGTATCCCAAGTATCCGATTGGATGCCACAGAAGAATTTTAAACTTACTCGTTTGAAGATCGTGAAGGTTTAGTTACTAATCTAAATCAAGTCAAGCCCTGGTTAGAACTTCTTTACTATTTTAGTACTTGATGCGGGCAGTCTTGATTTCCCATTTATATTTTCACCTTATACGAAAATTATTTTGCTAATTTTTGTGACCTAAAATTTCAACATGACTATCTTTACCTTTGAGTTCCTCACCATTGTATCTTTTGACCATATAATGTTTTATTTGTTTACCCTGTCTTCCCCTTGGTTTCTTTTTTCTTTTTAATTACTTTTCTACAGGCGATATTCATTATTTATGTGTGCAATACTTCTTGATTTGGGTGCTTAACCTTACCTTGGTTTTTTTTGTCCTGTGTACTCAAATATCAAGTTATTCTCTTGTTTTTTTTTTGTTGAGAAGTTATTCTCTTGGTAGATAAGACATTCATCAAGAGTTTTGGGTAATTTGACTGCAAAGCACCTTGTTTTTCTAACAAAGACATCAAAGTTAACTTTTACAGGTTAGTTTTAAATTCTGATTCTTGAACAATTTTTTTCACCCTCTTTTATCTCCTTCTCCGGCGATTAAATGTAATTTCTATTTGCATTCAAACATTGTCATTTTATTGCTTTTCGTCATTTCTTTATTTTTTTTTCTTTCTTTCCTATTAACAAGTAGGGGTGATGAATTTGACTGACTACTTCCATGAGTGAGCTTTGAAGTCACCCAAAAACTCACCCTGCATCTTAAGCACAATCGAAAAACTTGTATGGAAAGGTCAGAATTAGTTTGTTGTAATGTGGGAAGCAATGTTTTGGGGGAAAGGGAAGTGATATTTTTGCATATTTGACAAGGTGGGAAGCAATTTTTGCAAATTTTAAACTACCTTATTATTAATATTTATACTCTAAAGGCTTCAATCTATTATTTTTACTAAGTATGGTCTTCTTATCTTATTTGGGGCCTTGAAAAAAAGGGAATTGTGTAGGCTTACAACATTTTTGCTACATAGCTCATATACAACATATAATGATGCCATTTCCTAGGCTGGCAACGATAATCAAACTCACTTTTAGAATAGGAAGGGTTTGTTCCTTTCGAATTATTCTCGGAGAAGGGGACTCTTTTTTTTCTAAGGTATGTCTGAAGAGAGATGACAGACAAAACATATTAGTTGATCGAGCCTTGCTTAAAATGTTTGCTCGAGTCAATCAAGTTGTAAAAAAAAAAAAAAGATAATCATCATATGGAATTCAAAATGTCATCATCAAAATTGCACCCCCAAAGTTTAGCGTCCTGTCTCTCTGACTTCCAACTTGCCGCAATTCTATCACCTGTAGAGGGAATAACCGAATAAGCAATGGTCCTCTTGGACATACAATTTGATACTTGATTTTCCCTTCAGCGCCACTCACCCGACCCCTGACATACATATCGAAGAAGCTTCCCTCTTTCTGACTCACTGGATCAGCCCATGGTCACTAGCAAAACACGACTTACAGAACTTTGGCATCAAATCTATGTTGTTTCACCGAGAATTACATTAACTTTGGGTTGGTTTTACTCACCATAACAAAGAAAGGTGGATTGAGATGTTGAAAATATGGATTAGTCACTCTTCATCCTGCCAATTGAACTGCTGTGGAACACATTGGAGACAAATCGACATAATCTACGAAAAGCTGGTATTCAGACACTCGAACCATGTTTCCATCCTTCACAATCGGGCACTTTACTGACTAAACAACAATAATCACAGCTTTATACTAAAAAGCATTCCAAAAAATTGTAAAGGAGGCATCGGACATGTGCAGCATGCAAGTATAAGAAATTACCATGTAAAAGGCCTCTTCAATCTTGGCAACAAAACTTCAATCTTTGTCTTTCGTGTGAACAATGTTGGGACGGCGGAGGAAACGGTAAGGCGTGAAATACAATAATCCACGCAGGTTATCCTAATTTATCACCATGATGTAGATATTTGGAGAGAGAAAGGGCTAAACGATGATAATGACGACGATGATTTTGAGGAGGTTAGTGCACAGGCGGAGGGAGGCAGGGGCCAGGGTGGGCACGTGCCCCCCCTCAAAATTTTTTTTTTTTTTTGTTAGGTATATGTATTATATATTTATACATGTATATTATGTGTGCCCCCTCTCATTTATATTAGGCCCATATTATTTACCCAAAATAATTTATAAATTAAGCCCATTTAAAACAAAGCAAAAAAAAATTTGAGCTCACTATTATCTACTTAAACTTATTAAAAAATCAAATATTTGACCTATCACAATACACTCAAACCTATTAAAGAAACAAAACTTTTAGCACAACATTAAAAACAAAATTTTTGGCCCAACATTAAAAACAAAACTTTTGGCCCACTTATCATTAAAAAACAAAATTTTTGGCCTACTTGGCTAAAAATAAAAAGTTGTAACTCAAAAATATTTCAAACTATTTTAAATAGGAAATTTCTCTATAAGATTGATAATGATCTCAACTAAATTTTGTAAATAAATAAAGAATAATTTTATTACATACTTGTGATTGTGCGCATTGATAGAAAATTAATAAAAAATTAATTTACATTTAATTCTTGTACAAAATTTTAGAGATTTTAAAATTTTTTATATTTTATTGAAATATATAATTAGGTTAAAATGTATTAAAAAAATTATTTTGTGTCTTTTTGTTAATATTTTGTTTTGGCTAAATAAAAATTGAATTTAATATTTCACAATAATTTAGTGTTGATTCTTATTTTTTTTTTATTCTTGAACTGAATTTTTTTGTATTAATTTCGGCTAAATATTTTGTTATATCAGTTATATTTTACCTCTATCATAGATATTCATGACTCTGTCCCTCGTAATATACATTTTTTTTTGGAATTTTTTATGTTAAATGGATTTCATATATCAAATATAATATAATAAATATAAATATATTATATAGTGTGATTGATTAAAAAAAATAATTTAGAGTACATAATTAAAGTGCCCATCATCCTGAACAAAATTTCTGGCTCCGCCCTGTTAGTGAGTGATTGATAGCTGGATTGGAAGGCTAATCATTAAAATGCACACAACCCACTCGACGAAATGCTGCAGTTAGCATTCAGTCGGCAGTATTAATCACGAAAGAGACGGACACAACAAAGCAGAGCTCATATTTATCCAACCCTAACCTTCAAACGCCATTGCAGCAAGAAACGAAGAGAAAACGGGTAGTAAAGTGGATTCTGTTACAAGAAAATCTTGGTTGTTCTTCATTGCAGCAGAGCTGATCAAACACCATCAAGAAATCAACTTCTAGATCTGAGGGAGGAGTGGCCATGGCAGCCATTGGGGTGCTCTGCTTTCTCGTTTTCTCTGCAGTGATTCATGTGGTCTCCTCTGTGACGGACCCTGGGGATTGTAAGTTCCAAAAGACACTATCTTTACTTTGATTCATGCATATGCAAATGTGTGTAAGCTCACACACATATACGCCTACTGGTTGCTTTGTTCATGTTGATTCTTCGTGGGTAATTTCATTTCAACGATTTGAATCAGAAAACAAGCGAGATCCATTACTGGTTTGCTAATTTTCTTGAACTTGTTTTGTCCAGTTCACCAGACCAATTTACTGGGTAATTGGCTTGGAAATTATTGGAAAGTTTTTTTCTTGTAATTTGTCTTCATGTTCTGTTGCTGGGATTCCATGAAACATCTTGTGCTGCTCAATATTGGAAAGGCCGGGGCTATTCCCATCCCATTAAACCACAAAGTACATCTCTTTTATGCCCACCACACTAGTAGTTAAGTCCACCCCATTCTATATCAACCCTACTAATAACTAAATTCATCTTAATTTTTACCTTTAAGGTTTTTTTTTATACCCTATATCACACAACTTTTACAAAAATATACTCAACTTCATTATCTAATGTAAATCTCTCAAGTGATATTCAAGTTGATTTTATTTTATTTGTACGTGTTTTTTTATCAATATTAATGATTTTTTTTTTCATTTATGGTTTGTATATGACACATATAGAGTTAATTATGTATGTGTGTCTGTCTCTCTCTATTTGTATATCAAACTTAACTAACTATTTTTTTTGAAGAAAAAATCACATGAAATGATTAAAATATAAAAAGTATTGAGTGAATACTTCTAAAGCATCAAATAGACCACATTTCCCAAAATGGGGGGGGGGGGGGGGGACCATACCTGGTACGGCTTGAATTGGTTGCAAAAAACCTATGTTCGGGTATGTTTCTATGGGTGTTGCAGTTCATAACTTTAGATTTTTGCGAAACTTCAAAGTCGAGAAGGGTGTGAGGGATTGCCCATAGCGATGTCAAAAAAATCCCATCTCTCTCTCTCTCTCTATAAGTATATACATAATTAACCCTATATGTATCATATACAAACCTTAAATGAAAAAATTATTAATATTGATATAATAAAATAAAATAAATTTGAAATCAAAACCAACTTAAATATCATTTGAAAAATTTATACTACATAATCAAGTTGAATATATTTTTGTATAGGTTATATAATAGAGAGAGTAGAAAAAAACTTTAAAGGTGAAAATTGATACGAGTTTAGTCATGAGTGGAGTGGGTATAGAATGAGGTGAGGTGAGTATAGAAGAGATGAGTCTAGTGATTTTATGATTTAGAGTTTAATGAGGTGGGAAATGAGATTTGTGCGGTGGGAATAATCACACCCTATTGAAAAATCTTGTGTTTCTATGTCATTTGTTCACCCATTGGTCTAGTATTCAGTGCTCTCATTCGTGAGAAAATATTCATTACATACCTCGTAGTAATTCTAATGTGGTATCACCATCAATAATGATGAGCCCGATATTAGCTGGGTCTAGCCCAGTAAAAATGAATCAACAAAAGGCCCAAATATTTAGGACCCAATAAAGATCCCAAGACATCATAACCCGTGGAGCTGGATCAACCCATGAAATGAGGGGTTGAATGGTAGAGTTGAAGTTGAATAGTAAAATGAGGAGTTGAATAGTAAAGTTGGAGTTGAATAGTGAAATGAAGAGTTGAATAGTGAAATATGGGTTGAATAGTGAAGTTGGAGTTGAATAGTGGAGAGGGGAGTCCAAGGATGTCAAGTGGCTAACGCCCAAAGCAAGAGGACACCCCCCATTTGGGTGCCGCCCATGGTAGCCCTTTGGTGCCGCCTAGGCAGGCCTTGGGCGCCGTCCATGGCAGTCCCTTAGGCGCCTCTCCTCTTTGCTCCTTGTCTCTTTGGAGCTCCAATCCAAGCCCAAGTTACACCAACTCAAGACAAGTCCGAACTCAAGACGATGAACATGTTCAATCTAGTTGAGAGTCCTCCTCCGAAAAAATAGGAGCACGAGGGAGAAGATATCAAGATAGACATGAAGATCTCCTACCATAACTATACTTACAAAAATGGTGGAAGACTTCTCCCTCACGTCACCACCTCACCGTCTTATCTTAACTATATAATGTAAGCCCTCTCAACATTGAGGGCACGCCTCCAAATCCCATACACACTGTTTTCTCTCTCTCTCTCTCTCTCAAAAGCACTGTAACTCTCTGGTAACCTTTAAAAGACCCAAGTCACCGCTGCCATTCTTGAGAGTGGACGTAGGTCATCCGAGATCGAAAACTATAAATCCTTGTGTTGACCCATTATTTACTATTTTACTCTTGATTGACATTGATTGTTTATTTACTGTTCATTAATCACACTCATTTATCTACTTGACTGATGATCTTGCACAAGATAATTTTGTGCATCATCAAATAATATCAAAACAAATAAGCAAATAAGTCCTCCTAAAATTACTAACCAACCATCCATATAAACAAATTGCTACCTACTATTCCTCCATGTAAGTAAATAATTATCCAAGTGGGGTTCACTTTATCCACTTGGTGTTTTATTACTGATTGGTGACACCATGTCAGTATTGTTGTCATGGTATTACCATTGCATTCAATATTTAGTCCTCACTTGGTTACCCTATCGTAAAAGAATGGATTATATTAGGTAAGCAGATAAAATATAAGATTAAATATGGGACAAAAACACTGCGCATTATAATCAAGTGTTTGGTAAGACACTAGATTAAGAATAAGATAATAGAGTATTAATTACATATTGACCAAAAGTCATAAATTTTGTCTAGTTATTAATGTTTTTATTTATTTAGTGGGTAGCATAGTAAATTTATAACTTTATACGCTTAAATTAGACTTACCATATTAAGAAAAGAGGGACTGTATTAAAAAATACAAAACAATCCTAGATAGATAGATAAAATCAAAGATTAAATAAGGGATAAAGATAATACAAATTCTAATCAATCCTTTGTTAAATACAGTATTAAGAGTTAGATAATAAACATCAAGTCTAATATAATATTTGGTTAAGTAATTTATTCAATGGTATTAAATGAGTGGACTAAAATATCCTCAATCATCTCCAATTTGATCACTTATAGTGATTCAATATTTAGTAATACTGCATCAATAGAACCAAAAGCTGTGTAAATATTACTTATTATGAATTTTTTAAATTTAAATAATATTGGAATTAAACAAGCATGTTTTAATTGTGAAAAAAGTGTATTTTGGATATATGCATTTATTTATTATTAATGTTGTTGTTTACCATTATCCATGTGAACGACAAATAAGGTGCATCTTTTACAGGTTATCCATACGAGGGGAACATCGAGTCATTGTAAAAAAACTAAAGGCGGGTTTGTTATGAAGTTATGCTATGTATAATTTTTATTAAAATAAATAAGAACGAATAAGAACATGATTTTTTTTAGATTGAGGGTAAAATTGTTTAATAATGATATAATCCACCTAGGTTGTATTATAATGTCACATCTCTTGATTATATTAAAATATCTCAATAGTATGGATAGATTGTATTAGAATTATTCATATGTGATACTTATCTAGTTAATCTCATATATAATACAAAGTGATTTTTTGCATCCAAATGTAGTATAAACCTATATTAAAATATGACTCTTAATAACCCTCTAATACAGCAACCAAACAATCCCATAAAGTGTATTATTTGGACAATTATTTAAAATAAAAACTATATATAATATGTAGTATTTTTTTGCAACCAAATGCAATATAATGTTGGATTAGAGAATTTTAATTTGCTATAATTCTGTAAACCACTATTTAATACTGTAACTAAACGATGCTATGATTTTAAGTAGTAACTAATTTTGTAAGCTAATTACTACCACATGAAATAAATATTACTTCACTCATTTGTTTAGTATATTTTTAGATAGTGACACCGCGTTCGATTACAATATTCACTTGAAAATTTGACCAATTTACAATAAATCTACAATATTAAGAACTAAATTATCAAAACTTTAGTATCAGTCTGAGAATAATAGTATATCGTAGTGACCGGAAATTGTATTCAATCCTTCAAGCTATAGTATGTGGGATAGGGTATGGCGTCACTGGGATCAAAAGCCTGAAAGGAACCTCCACACTAGAAAGATTTGTTACCATCATTTCTCACAGCATTAAAAATCATTGCAAAGTTGCCCATATCCAATTTCAATGCCACTTGGGACAAAAATGTTTCCAATTATTTGCATTTCAGTCAATTATGCAGGGGAATTCTAAAATCATGGTAAACAGATTTTTGGATGGTAAAAGAGCGCACTGATAAATATTAGAGGTAACGGTTATACTGTATCATTTGGTGTAACCGTCTAATTTTAAGGGTTTTAAGGGGGTCGATACCCTTTTTAAAAATTATAGGGCAAAAAGAACTACTTCTAAAAATATAAGTCAAAAAGTACACAACCACTAACAAATCTCTAAAATACCCATATGAGGGATTCAGTTTCCTAAATTATGGAATAACATTTTTAAATTTTAAATTATATCTTTCTCTTTCATTCAACTTAAGTTATTCAAACATTCATATCTTTTCCAAATTTATATAATTTTTTTTTATAAATTGTAATAATAAAGATGATGATTCTGATTCGGAGGATGATTTGCTACCTTGCACACAACCGAAACTTAAGGGATCTTATTCTTTCCTTGGTTGATTAGGGATCCAAATATGTCGATAGGGTTCGTGTATGTGAATTGTATGTTTGAATTGAGAATTTGGTGCAAAAATAATTGCAGCTACATTTGTATGTAGTCTAGATGTTATCAAGACAAGGTTTCAGGTTCATGGCCTACCAAAGCTCGGTGATGATAATATTAAAGGTGCGCAAGAAATCTGTTTCATTGGTAAAGAAGAAGATCGTTGTGTTTCTCTTAACTTTTTTATTTAATCTATTTTTTCCCCCTCAATTACCTTTCTATTTATGGTGGTTGGTACTACATGCACACCAAGTGTTCCATCATTTGCCAAAAAAAAAAAAAAAAAAAAAACAAAGAGGCCATATATATTGCGACATGCATCGTGTTAATGTATGCAATGTAACATTGACTTGCAATATTGTGATATTGGTTTGTAGCAATATTGATTTGGTTTGTAGCAGTGTGACATTTTTAGTACTAGTGTGATATTATTTTGTAGCACTATGACATTATTGTGCAAGACAGCAAATCATCCTCTGAATAAGAATAAGAATCATCATTTTGATTATTACGAGCATCCCAATTTGAGTCATCATCATTGATATTTATCCTCACATGAACATGATTAACGTTAAGAGACCGTAACGATTTAATAAAAAAAAACATATGGACGACATTGTAGCAGTGTGAATTTAGTTTGTAACAGTGTGACGTTTTCTAGTACCAGTGTGACATTTTCTTGTAACATTGTGACATTATCGTACGAGGTAACGAATCATCATCTGAATCAGAATCAGAATCATCATCTTGATTATTATGTTTTATAAAAAAAAAATTGTACAAATATGGAAAAGATATGAATGTTTAAATAATTTAAGTTGAATGAAAGAGAAAGATATAATTTAAAATTCAAAAATATTATTTCATAAATTTAGGAAACTGAATCTGTAATATAACTACCATATTTGTCTTCCAGTAAAAAAGAAAAAGGATATTTCTGTAAGACAAAAAAATACAACTCAACAAAAGTGTACCTTTTGACCAAACATTTACACACAAATATATTTATACACATATGTTTTATATTGAAGAACTTTTCCACAAATAAGTTCTAAAAAATGTACTTTTTCACAATTTTTCCTAATTTTAATTCATCAATTTAGAAAAGTGGATCCCATTATTCAAATAATTACTCTTCCATGTATCATAGTAATAAAAAAAATGTATGATAGTAATCATTCCATGTAAAATAAATCGAATCACCTTGTCCACTTATTTATTTAATATTGGACGGTTACACCCACTATTTTCTCCTTAACACATTTCCTTGAATTTTGATAGTATGATACGTTGACGCTCTTGTTTCAGAAAGAGTAAGTCCTAGATTAAGTTTGATAGTATTATATGATCATTCTCATCCCCCGGCTAAGTCTACGGTACCCAAGTCGGTCATGTAATTCTATTTGAGGGTGCAACTGCTCTGCGGTTAGCTAAGAACACTACACTGTGAGGTTAAGTAAAACAACACAATTGCAAGAAAAAACTTTGCAGCCAAACACATGGAATTTTACACCAAAAAAGGGGAAAAGTTTAAATGTAAACCTGATAATGTATAATGTCCAGAAAAAATTCATATTCTCTTGGCTTAGAAAATCTAGACATGATCCGAGCGCCGGATAAAAAAAAAATCAATTTTGTCTAACGGTTCAAGTGATAACGATTGAATTTATTGAACCCATTAAATAAATAGATCGATATGAACCTGACTAAACACAATAAAACTACACTAAAAATGATTTATTTCCAACATGAGTCTGACATGACATAACACGACACAACATGAACTCAACTATATCTATATCGTAAGTGAATTAGGAGTTTGTTATGGAATTAAAAAATTAAAAGGGAAGAAAAATTGTTATTTGATATAATGGTATCGAGTTCTTGAAGACTCAAATTTTATTTAAAAATGATTTGTACACAACACGAGTCGACACATTCTCAACTAAATCTATCTAGTTTAATAGTTAGCACTTTGAATTTTATCCCTACATATTATTCTTGCCTATTTGTCTCATATTACGCATTTGTATCACATATTAAATAATTTATTTTTTGATTAATTTGTGGCTTAATATAATTTTTATTTCAGATATTGTTTATATAGAATAGTGTGCACATGTTAATATTTTTTGAGATCCTATATTTAAAAAAAAATTGATTTTTTTTTTAAAATAATTATTTTTTTGTTATAGTAGAACCAATTTTTTGGGCAGTTGAATTTTATTCTGCATCGTACCTGATGGTGTTGTTAACGTGAATGAGCGAAATGTATGCGTATATGAATAAGATCAAATCTAAGCTTCTAGGCTCGTGAATATCTATACGAGGTTTCTTGAAGGCATGAGAAGTTTTGCACAATAGAAAATATAGTGGTTCATCAGATTGAGAGCTCGGGTTAATTCATTCTTTAACGGAGTCTCTTGCTCTTTTTGTCTACATTAATGGTGAATATGATTTTCAGAGGATTTCTAATACAACTAGGGTTCCTTGCCCCGCAATATAGGCACTGTACAAAATTTATAGTCCAGTTCCTATCTCTCAGGGATCTTCAACGAGATCTTTGCTTTTCATCCGCGGGATCTCCCTTGATTTTGGGAGAGGATCTTAGCTAATTGAAAGTTTTGTGCCTAGATTACAGTCTTCTACGGCTTCGGGGGTGTCTTCTATTAACCAACTATCACCTTCACATTTCTTTTATTGTTTTCTCTGATGGAGCTCGAAATCTAGACCACTGAATTTTGGATAACTTGTTTGACCTCCATATTTGACCTCATTTCTCGAATTCATAGTTAGCTAAAATTCTTTTCTAAGTATCATCATTACCTTCAAGCACTAATTATGACCTATAAAATTATAGATTATTAAGATATGTATCGAGCAAATGTTGGCTCAACACGGCTTAAATATGACAAAAGGTGGACAAAACTTCACATGTTTAACTGCTAAGTTTTTTGGATGCAAAATTGTACCGTTTTATATAGCAGCACAATGTGCTGTTCCTAGCTAACCGCAGAGGCGCTGCGGCCCTATCTGAGTAGAGCTTTAACATTTGATTTATAAAAATGGTGGTGGTGGTGGTGCAGTGGCGGTACTCCGAACTTTGAAGGATCAGTGGCAGAATACACCACCAAGCTGGGGAAAGTCAGATGATGCTTGTGGAACACCCTGGGAAGGAGTCAGCTGCGAAAACTCAAGGGTCGCTGGACTGTGAGTGTTGTTTATCTTTTTTCTCGTTCACCAAGTGTTTGATTATTTGCCACTATCTCCGTCGCTAGTATTATATCCCATATTTTTGACTTGAAAGCCTCCTGTTTTAGTGGGAAACTCAACTTGTAAGTTTTGATATTTTTTTTTCCAGGCGATTATCAACAATGGGACTCGTGGGTGAGCTAACCGATGACATTGGGGGTCTCACTGAATTGAAATCTTTGTGAGTTTCTCTTGCTCGTTGTTTGAGTCGAATGTAAAGACTAGACACTAATGTTTTCAAATTTGGATTCAAAATATTTCCGGATTACTAATGTGTGTTCACAACTCATGAGCTAAGGGTCGGTATCGACTAGTCCCACCTGGTTCAGGTGGTTGACTGGTTGACGGGTCAGCCATAACCGGTGATTGAATGACAAATCTGCGGGAGTCTAGGTGTAATTTCTTCATTTTGTTTTGGACAGGAAACTGGCGGCTGTTAGTTTCTTGTACACATTGATATAGATTTATATATTTGATGGTATAAATTAAGATTTTTTATCTTTAAAGGTACAAATTAAGATTTAAGAGATATTTCAGGGTATAATTTATGATTAACCCTATTTAAAATGTGGTCTTTTTAAGTTTATTTGGATTTTGTCGGGCCAGCTGCTCATGCCTATTAGCATTAAACAAACGATCAAGCCGGCTAGTGCGCCGTAAATCATGTCGGTGACTACCTGTTGGCTAGTAATGCTATTGGAGCTTAATAAATTAGTCTAATTTATTGATCTAATGGCGTGTCAAGTGATAGAGCAGTAATGAAGAAGTTTAACTATATAATAATTTTATTAGAACATGTCACTATCACATCATTAGATTATAAGATTAGATCAAACTTTTATGTCCAAATTGCATTGCTCTATGTTGGCTTGGAGAGACCACATCCCCGGCCCTAGTAGCCAGTTGGCCTAATCGGTCAACCACAACTGTGGTCTTTTTCTTGGACCCTTGCTTGGGCGTTGGTATAATAAATCTGGGAGATGGCCCACTCCATTAGAGCACGAAGTTTAAAGTTTGGAATAGTTTGTATGTTAATCAAGTTAATTTTGTCGAGCTTGAGTGTCCTCAAAGTTCGACTCAGTTGCGAGTAGCAGAGGTCAACTATGAAGCTTAATTCTTGTTCACACGGCTAGGTAGAAGCTTATGAGCTTACAAGCCAAGCTTGAGCCGAAACAATGCTCAATTTTTTAATAATTTTTTTTTTGAAACTAGTTCTTATTACTTAACAATCCATTTTGAAATTATAAATTTTTGAATAAAAAATCTCTCAAAATTTATATAAGAGGAGAGAAGGAAAGAAGTGTACATGATCGGAGATACGTTTGCAGTTTGGGGTTGTTTAGGTGTTTCGTAATAAAAATAGAACTATTGATAGATAGGAACTTATTTGATCGAGTTGAGTGTAATTGAGTTGAGCCATATGCTGCTCGGATACAACTCGTTTACCAAACAAGTGTAGAAATCTAACTGATTCAATTCGTCTTATAGTATGAACAAGCAACTCAAAATTGAGTCAAGTACTAACCGAGTTTGAACTACTCGGATCGTTTAAGAAACTTAGTTGTAATACCTCTTTACTCTTTATTTGGTTTAACATTTATCCTTTAGCTTAAGTTTTTAAACTACACATTGCAGGGACCTATCATTTAACCAAGGCCTCACAGGTACCCTCACTCCACGGTTAGGAGATTTGAAAATCCTAAACATCTTGTAAGACCCAATAACTGGTTCATGGAAACCATTTTCAGCATATACACATCTGCGCATATTCAAAGATAATTGTTTGTTTGTCTCTCAGAATCTTATCTGGCTGTGGATTCAGTGGTAACATACCAAATGAACTGGGAAATCTTGCAGAGCTATCTTTTTTGTAAGAACTGCAAATAATGATCTCCGCTTGTAATGGGAGTAAAACATTGATCTAATCTATTTATCTAACGCTACTTGCCTTGACAGAGCTCTCAACTCGAACTACTTCACTGGTGGAATACCTCCTTCTTTGGGCAATCTTTCGAAACTCTACTGGCTGGCCTTGGCAGATAATCAGCTGACAGGATCTCTCCCTGTTTCAACAGCGACCACACCAGGCTTGGACCTCCTTAAGAAGGCAAAACACTTGTGAGGATAATTTGATTTGCCAGCCCACATTCCTTTGCTGTTTTTTAATGCTTAAATGACCTTCTTACTTCTACAAATTTGCAGCCATTTCAATAATAACAAGCTTTCAGGAACAATTCCAGCCCAAATTTTCAGTGCTGACATGGAACTAATACACGTGTAAGTTAAGACACCACTACCTGCTATATTAACTTAATTATCTATGTTCTTACTGCTTATGGATCTGATATGACAGACTGTTTGATGGAAATCAATTAAACGGGAGAATTCCAACCACATTAGGATTAGTTCAGACACTTGAGGTTCTGTAAGTAGATTCCACCATCTTGACTTCCTCACCTTGTTAAGATAATATCACATTTTGTTCTGATAGATATCCTGTTCCCCTGATATTGGATGCACATACTTTCCTATGCAACAGGCGGCTCGATAGAAATGGCCTAACAGGCAATGTCCCTTCAAACCTCAAAAATCTCACGAATGTTATTGAACTGTGGGTGTTTTCTCAGTTTGGTACAATTTTATGTGGTTATATTTAAACAATGAGTGACTACCTGAAATGTCCTTCCTCGTGCTCTAATGTTCTCTTGTAGGAATTTAGCACACAACAACCTGGTTGGTGCATTACCAGACTTGACTGGAATGGACTCGCTCAATTACGTGTAAGTGACATATGCATTGTTTATCAAAATTATATCTTGCCTCAAGTCTTAGTTAGACCGATAAGAACATAAGCTACGGTGTCTCTCTGCAGGGACTTAAGCAACAACTCCTTTACACCATCAGAAGCTCCAGCTTGGTTCTCAACCTTACCATCACTAACCACTTTGTGAGTTTTTAGCAAGTCACAATGCACAACGACGTTGGGATATCCTTGAATTGCCTATACATCTTATGTGGAATTTCTGTTGTGGTGTGCAGTGTCATGGAATATGCTTCACTTCAAGGATCTGTGCCACAGAAACTCTTCAGTTTCCTACAGATACAACAAGTGTAAGTTTGGAGATTAGCAGAAAAGATCAGTAGATGTTAATTCCTATAACCTACAAAAGAAGCAAAGTGAAAGTGGTGATCCAGTTCTTGTGAATTTTTGACAGGAAACTGAGGAACAATTCATTTAACGGCACATTGAACATGGGCAGCAGCATCAGCCAGCAGCTGAAACTTGTTGACTTGGAGAACAACAATATATCCTCTGTGACACTTGGCTCTGGATACGCAAATACATTAATGTAAGAGTTCACGAATCCTAACAATCCATGTGAATGATAATTCATATTTTCTCCCATGACCTTCTGCTAATCTGTCAATTTCTGCACTTCAGATTGATCGGAAACCCAGTATGCACCAGTCCTCTTGCAAATACATCTTACTGCAACAAATGACAAAACCTTAGGGATTTAATTATTCCTTTTAAATGATTTCTGATGTCTCTGGAGCTCTGATGTCGCTGGATCTGCGGGTAGCGAGGCAGAGAGATATAGAGGGATTTAATTTGGGCGAGAATCTAAAATTTGGGTCGTGTGAATTTTGGATAAATTTTAACCACGAAAAACAAACAAGATTTTTATTACTTGGGAGAATTTGAAATCCTTTGTACTTTATTATATTCAATACATATATATGACTTTATTATGTAATTTATTTATTTTGCATATGATATTACAATTACTTCATTTGTTTTGTGAGCATAAAGATTTAAATGTCCCTCAATAGCATCGTGTGCCAAGCATATGTGCTGTTTTTCGTCAATGATTTAGACGGAAGTTAGTGGGAGGGATCAACTTAGAGCATTGTGTGAATTTTGAGAACTAAATTGATAAAATTGAAAGTTTAAGGACTAAATTTTAACAAATGATAAATCTTAGGGACCATTGCTGCAATTTACTCTTAAATTTAAGGGTTAATTAGCGTTTCGATTACTCTGAACTGAAAAATAAAAATAAATTATTTTTAAATGGTTGCCTGGTGTTTTAACCAATTTGATTATCACTACTTGTAGCATATTTGTATCTATACACATAATTCCTTCTATTATGAATGTGCCAGGAATGTAATAGCTTTTATGTTGAACAATAAATAGTGATGTGATGATCAAAGGATTCTGCAGATTGGTTAGCAGCTTCATCTTGTCAATATTTATGCCAAATGCAAATGTTTTGAGGTTGGCTATAAAATTAATATGCTTGCCTGGGGAGAGTACAACTTTTCATCATTATGCGCAAATAATATTCAAAAGATTGGAGGTTCGAGTCTTTAAATTTATATTAAAGTTCGATGGTTAACCGTTATACTATCTTAACTGGGTTTGTTTTTAAGAGGAGTAACAGTTATGGTCATGGGTCTCATAATCTTATTAGTGAGGACTTATCGTGTGGACTCTGAGCGCTCTCTTTTACCCACACCCATTTTTTTACTAGCAAAAAAAATTGCTCGGATGTTTTTTTAATTAGTTTAAACTAACACTTTGCCAATTATATATATATATATATATAGATAGAGAGAGAGAGAGAGAGAGTAGCGCGATCATGAAAACTCTACACCATAATCTCTGGTGGAAACTTTTTACGTGTCTAACGGTTACTAATCGAAGAAGACCAAAATTTAATGCAATGACTTATTAACTGTTTAATCAACGTGACTGTAATTCTTTTACCAATTAATGCAATCAATTTAAATACACATTTTTTATTTTCTTGATCCTAAGTTGAATATTTTTCATTCAAGGGCTTTGATTACAATCTTGATTAAGTTAAAAATCAGGCCAAAATTCTTATTTACAGTGAGATGAGCTCTGAAGATTATCTGATTTTTTTTTAAATATTGTTTCTTATTTTATTGATTTTAAAAAAAAATTCAAAATTCAAGAGTTTTACTTTCCTTTTCAAAATTCGAAAGTGGGCAAAATTTTCAAAATTCAAAATTCGTTTACTCATCATCTTTGAGTTACAACTGTCTTTCCTAATGAAACGACCTCGGTAATAGAACTAATTAGTAAACGATATACATTTTTTGTGCTTGGGAACCTATTTATTATTTGCCCACTTTAGAAGTCAAGCACATATAAACAATTTAAGTCTTATTATAGGTGATGCTTATGATTCTCTGCAAGTACCCAAACTAGGTGTTCAGCACAATCTTTCAATCTTTATTTCTATTATGCTTAACCATATGATCGATTAATTTACTAAGATGGACATTTTGTTAGAGTTGTTTGATTGGTTATAGATAGGTTAAGTCCTAGCATATTCAATTTTTATAGCTTAATGCATATATCGGCGCTAAGCTCTTTAAAATAAAACCAATCTTCATCTTTCGTTTAACTTGCTGTTGACACAAGGGTTAATTGAGCTATCAGTATTGTACAAATACTGCACTCAAGCACTCATGCACATTTCTGAATCCTTGAAGTAAAGGGTGCTTTTTCTTTATTATTAAGAACTTTATATTTTCTCTAGCACAAAAACTCTTCACAACCAATCATTTTGAAAATTTTCCTTCACCTCTGTCTCTATTGATATTCTTTTTAAAATATCAACATTAGTTTCATGTGGATTCGACCTTGGACTTAACCGAATTATTACTACAACTTGACCACTTATACTTGGATATGCATTGATTAACCCATAAATAGAACAAGTCAATATACATTAAAAGGGTTAATTAATTTCAATTCGTGTTTGATTGTAATTTAAATTGTATAGGGTAAATCTAGAGGCTAACATAAAGCGTAGGGTACAAGGTGCACTTTGGTGAAGTATAGGGGTAGCAAAGTGGAAAAATCAGACGAAAGAGAAAAAAAATAAAAGCTTCTAGAAGGCTTCCACCGTCGAAATGCCACTGCCAACGTCCGAACGCTACCGCCTATATGAGATTCCTAATTAACGGCTGCAAAGTTTGGAAGAAAACTTGCACAAGCTAAAAGAGACCACTGTGCAGATGCCATAACCACCATTCGGACGCCCTTCACCAAATGTAGAATTAAGCCTGAAAAATCCTATTCTAGAGAGTTTACACCATTTGGACGCAATTACGACCATCCGGACGCTACTCGCTGAAGCTACATTTCTTGCTTTTGATCCAAACCTTGGAATTGGTCTTTTTTGTTGCCCATTTCCACCCATCTCCCTCTATAAATACCCCCTTAGTCCTTAGAGGTAGAAGCATGCTTGGAGGACTTCTTAGAAGCAATTCTCTCTAGTTTTGTAATGTTTACATTTCCTAACTTTTGTATTTCTTTGTAAGATATATTCTTCATTTGGAGGGATGAACTTCTCTCACCTTTCTAGCTCTTTTGAAGCCATGAATGGTGAGTAGTATTTTATTCATTCTTTAGTGAAGAAAGAAGTACTGTATGTATCTTTGGTAGTTTATATCTTTTTCATTTGGAGAGATGAGTTTCGCTCACTTTTCTAGCTTCCTTTGAAACTATGAGGGGTAAGTAGTATTTCATTCACTCTTTAGTGAAAAAAGAGCTTGCATTTATCTTTTGTAATTTTAGTTCTCTTTACTTAGAGGGATGAAATTCTCTCACTTTTCTAACTCACTTGTGGCCATGAAGAGTGAGTAGTTTCTCATCCACTATTTACTGAATGGTAATGAATTTGTAATGCATTGTTTGGGTAATATATTTGTGCAAATTCTATTATGCTTAATTGTTTCATCTAACTTTTTTTGAATGATTGAATGTATCTAGCAAAGCTAATGTATTTTGTATAATTGTTTGATCATCTATAGACAAGTTAAGTCTTGTTATAGGTGATGCTTATGATTTCCTGCAAGTACCAAAGCTAGGTCTTCATGACAGTCTTTCAATTTTTATTTCTATAGTGCCTAACTATATGATTGATTAACTTATTAAGCTGGATATTTGTAGGTGGGGGGTTAAAAGATGTTGACACACGTGTCAATGCCAAGGGTAATCGAAGAGGGTGAGTAGGACAAGTAAATGGGATGGAAGGAACTCGAACAGCCCGTTAACGAAGGGACGAACCAGTTGGGCAGAGGATAGGTGAAAAATGCTCTCACCAGCTAGAAAATCATCCTCTGCAGTGGGCAAGTAATGTGAGCATTTATAGCACAGTGCCCGGCCAGGATGTGCTGCTCGCACGCAACTCCGTATCGCCTGTGCGAACCCACAACCGCCTCAACCACGATGATACCATTGTCCGTTAACGCAAGCCATGCATCCCAAGATTAACTGTGACAGATATGATGTTTCCCCCAACGCAACTTGGATGTGGCTTTGAGGAAGGTGCAACGACCAAGGTGAGAGTGGGCTCCCAAGGTACATGACCGCGACTGGTCACCGAGGGACCATGACCTCGAGAAGACTATGTTCGCGATGCCCCCAGAAGTTCTTACCCGGGGTCCTTCTTTCCCTCTCCAGACCCTTCCTTGGGACCTTTGTCAAGGTGCCCCATAGAGGAAACTCACAGTTTCAGTCCTTCAGCCACTAATCCACATATCCCATCATCCCATATATTGATTCGAACCAGTAACCCCAGTTACCTTAGGAGTCCGTCTGGATCCCAGTCAAGTATATCCCAGTGGACAGTGAGTCATACACTGGGAGACCTGCTCGAGCAGACTAAACCTTCGAGACCCTACCCTAGGCCGAGGTTGATAATCGTGTGCGTCCGCCCTCGCTGCTTGGTTCTCCCTTGAGGAGCGCCATACTTCTGTGCCCCTGGGTGGGTACACCTCTTCTTAGTCTATTGGGCCAGTCAAGCAATGGTGTTCAATAGGCCGAGGATACCACTCTTGTAGTGAAGGAGACGAGTCTCGCTGAGGTTGCCCACACACTTTTGCGATTCCACTTTTGTCCCACCTTGGTGAAAGGTCCATTTTGCCATTTTCAATGCGAAGGAGATGTATTTCGCCCTGATGCGGTATTGTGCTTGAGGGCGTCACGCCCAGGAGAGGGGCGTCGCACCTTAGATGTCGCGCATGAGTGTCGTGCCTTGGGCGTCACACATGACATTGTTATCTATACCAGTCCACTTGGACTCTGTCGGGCCCCATTTCCATGTCAACTAATAATTATTGCCACTTTTATTGTTATAGTGTAGACATGTGCCTTGAAGTTTTCAGGTACTACATTTGCCCCATATGCGCGCCAGGTTGTGAGAAGCGTTTTGCGCGTGCACTCCATTTTTTTGTCTGCACTTGTCGTTTGACTATAATTGTCATTTGTGAGCTGACTGTAGTGCTTGGAATTTGTCACGGTAATTTTGAAAAAGTATAACATGCAAGATTTTCATATTCCATGGCCACTTCATGAGTTTGTCAAAGCCATAGTGCACTAGTGGGGAGTGCATGATTATAGGTTGCCCTTAGCGATGGTGTCCCTCGCATAAATAAATGACATTAGTTAGCACAGGTGGGGAGAACCATGATTAAAATATCTACCTACATTAATGAACCCATGAAAATGCCAAGGCAAAGGCTTTACTGCCCAATTATGATAAAAAGGATATGACCACGTGTCGAGATGACCTTGAAGTTTGATATGGGGTACAAAATTTCAAAAGTGTAAGATAATTGTCCAAAATAACTTCAGTACAACATACTTAATTGCTAATTTTTTCATAACAAGTCTAATCGTGCGAAGCCATATGTGTAATCACAAGGGATTGAGTAATATGGGTTTAGGAGTTTGGTCCATAGCAACAGTGGCGTAATGTTCTCAACCAAAATAATTAACAATATGATCAATAAAATGATGTGGTATTAGAAGTAAGTTGAGCAGAGTAAGTCCACAGAAAATAATTACTCCCCACTATATATACAAATGCCGAAGTGATCCAATGACAAATATGCAGCGAGCGGCCCTCAAAGTTGCGAATTCCTTTTTTTTTTGTATTCCATTAGTTACTAAACCAAACTCTAGATGATAACCTACTAGTTAAGGATATGTGAGGGACACACGGTCCATACAATCATAAGCACTCAAGTGTCTCGACAATAGACCCCACTGTAGACTTTTCGAGATGGCCATTATGGGTATTGCACCATGGGAAATATTAGGTAAATAAGAGAGTGAATCAGCCTTTGCAGTCATAACAGGCCAACTTAAACACCTCATAACTTCGATGGGTCCATTCATAGAATACTTAACCTTTGGTCCTTAAGCTGCAACTCTTGCTCTTATGGCCTATCATTTTGTGTTGGTTAGTTGCTATAGCCGCGAGTGACTATGTTCGGTCGTTACCATTAGAGGTGGCTCTAACAACATTCGAGGCCTAAAGCAATGACGGTCAATGATATTTTTATATATTTTTTAATAATAATTTAATTTTTCAATCTAAAATCTATTATTTTTATTTTTTGATGAGATTCAAAATTGCAAAAAAAAAAAATTTATTTAAATTTTGTTAATATATTTTTTTTAATTAATAATATGACTTTTGATCATAAATATTTATAGGAATAAATTTAATTTCTTCATTAATATTTTTATGTTCTTTTTATTTGTTTTATACGTTCTTAATCAAAACTGTGGAATTAAATTGTTATATTTTATTTGTTACAAAACTTTTGGGCCCAATTTTTTTAATTTTTTTAATAATATTTTTTTTTACTCTTTCAACAATTAATTGTTTTAGGAAATATTGTAATAAATTTTATTTTTAACTAACATTATATTAATGATCTTTAAATTTGGGGTCTTTTTCGTATATGGGGCCTAAATTCCCGGCTTTTATTTTTATACTTTAGGGCCGGCTCTGGTTACCATGGTCGAAGGGATTAAACTAGGGAAACATCCATTTGCTAATAATATCTCTCGACAAGTGTGTTCAAGTGACAAATAATATCTGTGGATAGTGTGTTTTAGTGACAAGTTTGAAGGTTGATTTTTTTTCTCTTTTTTTTTTAAATAAAATAAAAGCCAACTGAAGTAGTCCACTTAGGGACTCATCTGTATGTGTTCCTTAACTCGTATGAAGGCATGTAAAAATAAGATATAAAACATGCAGCAGGGATGATTTATGTGAACAATATAAAACAAAGAACCAAGATAAAAAGACAGAACCAACTTCCTTTCTTATGCAAACCACTTTGCCGAAGGCTCTTTCACAAGAAAGCTCTTCTTGCTATGCCTGTTGAGTCCTTCACAGTGGAAGCTTTATTTGGGTGCGGGGACACCGTCATTTTATTGGAGCTTGGAATTAATAACGAGTTTTGTGAGGACCAAAGAAAGCTGATCTACGACTAGAGTTGACGCAACTCAACATCGATTGTGATGACTGACGAGAATTTATGGTAGCTGTCTGTACCATTGATGCTAACATGAACTGTAGTGATAGCAGACTTGTCCATTTCATAACTTTTATGTAGTATTCTTTATGAAATACACTCAATATTACATAAAATGGTGGACCCCACTTTTAAGGAATTCCTACAAGTTTCTTCATTTCCATTATCGTCTCTCTTAAATTTTCATGACACAATGGGAGCCACTACTTTTCAAACCTGTGAATTTGTAGTAATTTTCTTCCATCTCATAACTTTTATGAACTATTCTTTATGAAATACCCTCAATATTCCATAAAATGGTGGACCCCACTTTTAAGGATAATATTTTTAAAAAATTCCTAGAAGTCTCCACATTTCCATTACCATCTTTCTCTTAAATTCTTATGACACAATGGGACCCACCTCTTTTCAAATTTGAAAACTTGCAGTAACTTTCTTGAAATTGTCTAGTTACCAGTCACTTGAAAAAGAACATGAATTTATGAATGCAACGCAACTGAAGAGCAATGATGCCTATGGGAAGTTAGGCTCACTTCGGATGTCGTGCCCCTGGACTTTGTGCCCAAACTCTCCCTCCCCTATAAATAAAGGAGAGACGGCCTTCCCCACTCATTCCTCTCATCTCATTCTTATCACTTTTTACACAGAAGTTTCTATATAGGTTCACTTCAACAATTTGTTTTACAAGTACTTAGCCTTACATTTCTAATTCTTTGCACATATTTTTCACTCCACTCTGCCTCTCCTTTTTTTGCAAAGTATCAAGCCCAATACTTCATATATATCAACTAATTTTTTCCTTGCACCATATTTCATTCCCCACACCACTCTTATATATATTTTTTCCTTTTCTCATAGATGATCATCTTCATATTTGCGCGGGTCCAATACCTTCGTCTGAGGTGTGGTATCGCGCCCCCTTTCTCGGTGGTGATGATCGATTTTTTGAGTACCTCCAAAGCTATGTGCCTAAGGGAGAGGAGTCGGTCCATCCATTATTTCTAGATCCACCTGTGCATCTTTATAGGGCCCCTTGTATCGATTCCGAGTTTGTGTTTCGGATGCCATTGGAGAAGGGAGACTACCCTTATTCTTTTATTGACTTAGAGACTTCATCTACTCCTTCTACTGGTTGGCGCAAGTGGTATGACCATATTCTTGCAAATGGGGCACTTCATGAAACTTTGGAGTCTGCCGATATTATTTCTGCTAAAAAGTTGTGCCGTAAGATTAGCGTCAATCAACGCAATGCCAGTCTATTTTCTTTGATTTCTCGCTGGTGTCATGAGACTCATACATTCGTCACCGCTTGGGGTGAATTTACTCCCACTTTGGAGGATGTCTCAGTACTTATATAACTGCCAATTTTTGGAGATTCCATAAACCCCTCCGGAGATTCTTCTCCTACCGAGGTGACCGCAATGTCTTACTTATCTGACTTTTTACTGATGTCACGAGGTTTCCCTCATCTTTTGGTGCCGGAGGTGGTGCCGATGGGCACAACTGTACTTACACAACTTGTATGAGATTCTTTTTTAGGGATATTGAGCCTGTGAAGAGCAAGGATCCCAAGCGTATTGGCCATGATGGCCCCGGGTATGGGAGCGAACATGTCTTGGCTGCCTTTATCATGACATGGTTGACACGATATGTTACATTGGAGCCCCCTTCTGATGGTATCAACACTAACGTTTTTCATCTGGCTGCTATGTTGGCTCGCGGCTGTGTCATTCCTTTGGCTCCCTTATTTCTCGGGAACCTGTATCTTTGCCTTGATGACTTGCAAAAGGCTACCTCCGTTTCGATGGGTTGTTACGACATTAGTAGCTACGTCTCTACTCTCTTCTTACAACTCTTCCTACTTGAACGTTTTTCAGCATCTGCCCTCAAGGCCAAACGTCCTACTGATGGTAGTTCTTCCCCCTAGGGACTACGGTGGTCTACATACCCCATATCTAGGTCGGTGGGCCTCTTTCTCGATGATGAGTCACATTTCATCTTCTGCCCTTATGTGGTTTATCACCCTATGGTCGAGTCACCTTCTTATTACCGCGTCGAGCCCATAGTTATTAATGATGATGCCACTGAGACCGTGGCCAATTGCTATTTTGATTTTATTGCTTGCTCCACCAAGGGATACCTTCATTTTCCTGGAGATTAGGGCACCAAGCTTGTGCCTTATAACCAACATCAGGTGACTCTACAGTTCAGGTTTGATCAAGGCGTTCCCTCAGCTCTAGGAGATGCCCCGAGTTACATTGACACCGTGCGCTACTACTTATTTGCCGACAGAGCCAAGCTACTTGAGGATAGAACATGCATTATTCCTTCAACATCTAGGGCTGATGTTTTTATGCCAAATTATCGAATTTATTGGGCTACTATGTCATCTTCATTATTATGTTTTCTTGAGACTAAGGCTTGTGTATTGCCTCGAAATACGAGCATCCAGGTTTTTTTCTGCTTGAGGAGTTTCAAGTCCAAGGTGAGGACCAGAGGGGGTTTGAGTGAGTTTGCCCCAGTTAGCCATCCACTTAATCAAGGAGGTGCTATGGGAGAAGGCCCCTTGGAGATTTAGCCATGGCGAATCCTCCTCGTTCGTGCTAATGAGTGCCTCACGAAGAAGTCTCGACAAGTTACCTTGGGGAATTCTAGTGATGTTAGGCCTGGTAGCACCTTTCACCCTGGTTGTCTAGAACATAGGACCAAGTCGTGACGGCTAGTTCCCACGCAGTCCCTCTCTTCTGTTGCAAACTCTCATTTTTGTTGTCTATAGAAGGTAAAATCCCCATTTTGTTGCTTGGTTTTTTGGCCCTTAGGATTTTTTTTCGATACTTCCCCCTATTTTTTTAACCGTGTACATGCACCTATATATACTTCACTAGGGTTTTCCTACACGAGTGGCTGCTAGAGACATAGTTTGCTGTCTCAGGACGTCCCTTGGCACAGAGGTCACAATATGTGAACCTCCTAAGACATCTGCTACGACGTTGCCTCCCCGGAGGGTCTACATCGCTCGTGATTCTGATGACAAAGATGAATTATCTATTATCAACACTGTTTTCCCTGGGAGGTAACCTTCCATCCCCACTGCTTCGCACGAAGATGAGGATGCTCAGTCACTAGCCTTTGGCACTGCTGAAGTGTTAAGAACTTTTTCCCCTGGAGTTGTGCAATGCATGAAAGAACGCTACGAGGTTATTGTCTCTTCCACAGTACACACTTAAACTATTCTTGTTGTTATTTGTTATGTTTCCCCTCATCACAGACTAATCTTTTTACCCTTCTTTTTTTTTTCTCTTCAAGTTTGTGACATCGACACGAATTTCGCTGAGGTTCGGTCTTCTGATTTTGTACTTGACATTAATCTTGTAGGACAGTTTCACTATAATGGTGCCGATAGGGAGGGTAGTCTAGAGCCAGCTCTATCTTCTGGGGGAGGGGAAGCCCTTGACAAGCCCACTCGTTCTGGCCCTATGACATATGAGGGTGGCCTTGGGAATATCGATCAGGTAAGCCCCTTCCCCTTTGGCCTGGACTTCTCAGATGCAAACTTTTTTGGTCTTTTGCTCAGAGACATTCTACTTTTTCAGAATGACTTTGGTGATATTGCTTCTCTAAGCTTAAGCGACGTGACTCTACCTCTTTTGACACCTTCCTTGTTCCCTTGCTCGGATATTCCAGGCACTACTCCGCTACAAGTTCCTCCATCGCCCCTATCTCAGACACTATCTGCATCGCCTCCGCTGATTGTTCTTATTTTTTCCACTGTCTCCTCGGATGTTCCTCTGGCGCCTATTTGGACCATTCTCTCTAATGGCAGTGTTTGATTCCTCTTGCCCCAGAGGGGCTCGCCTCCTATCACTCAGCATCCTCAGGCCAAGCGCCCTGCTCTTACTGCTGCCTCATGTGCCTTTACATCCCAGCCAACTATGAGCACTTCCACCACCAGTAGCTATGGTACCGAGGAGTTTGGTCTTGCACAACCTTCTAGAACTGTTATGCTTCCCTTTTCCTCTTTGTATGATGGTCCGGGCTGTGGCAAGGATACTGTTTTATGGCACGAAGGGTACTACACCACTCGACGGAGTATCCCACTCTTGGATTGTTTGTTGCAGCGTTTTTCCATGATACTTCACTGTTTACTCGCATAGCATGAGTGTATGCAGTCTTTTATCTTGGTTCCTACCCGGGGTCATTTTTTCCCTCTTCAGACCATTCCTCAAGATCTATGTCGAGGTGCCCAATAGAGGAAATCCAAACAGTTTCAGTCCTTCAACCACCAATCCACATGTCCCATCATCCTATATATTGATTCGAACGAGTAACCCCAGTTACCTTAGGAGTCCCTCCGATTCTCATTCAAGCATATCCTAGTATGCAGTGAGTCATACACTGGGAGACCTGCTCAAGCAAACTAAACCTTCGAGACCTTGCCCTAGGTCGAGGTTAACAATCGTGCCCGTTCGCCCTTGCTGCTCGGTTCTCCCTTGAGGAGGACCATATTTTCATGCCCCTGAGTGGGGACACCACCTCTTAATCCAGTGAGCCAGTCGAACAGTGGTGTTCAATAGGCTGAGGATACCACTCCCACAATAAGGGAGGCGAGTCTCGCCGAGGTTGCCCCCACACTTTTGTCCCACCTTGGTGAAAGGTCCATTTTTTTACTTTCAATGCGGTGGAAATATATTTCGCCCTAATACGGTATTGTGCTTGAGGGCGACCAGGGGTAGGGTGTCACACCTTAGGTCTCGTGCATGAGTGTCATACCTTGGGTGTCACGCATGACATTGTTATCTATACCAGTCCAGCTAAACTCTGTCGGGCCCCTTTTCCATGTCAACTAATAATTATTGTCACTTGTCCTATTATAGTGTAGACATGTGTCTTGAAGTTTTCGGGTACTACAATATTTTGTTAAAGTTGTTTGATTGGTTATAGACTGGTTAAGTCCTGACATATTCAATGTTTATAACTTTATGCATAATTTCGGAGCTAAATTCTTTAACATAAAATCAATCATCATCTTCTGATTAATTTGCTATTGCTACAGGGGTTAATTGAGCTATCACCGTTACACATATATTGCACTCAAAAGACTTATACACATTTCCTGATCCCTAAACTAAAGAGTGACTTTTTCTTATTATTAAGAACTTTTTATTTTCTCTAGCACACACTTTTCATATCCACTCATTTCAAAAGTTTTCATTCACCTTTGTCTCTATTGATCTTATGTTGAAAATACCAACATTAGTTCCCTGTAGATTTGACCTCGGACTTAACCGAGTTATTACTACAACTTTACTGCTTAAATTTGGGCATGCATATCTTTAGTCAATTCAAGTTCTTGGTACTGTTGCCAAGGAACTATGGTAGTTTGATATAAAAGTGAAGAGACTTTGATTCTTTTGTATACATTGTTGTTTACTACATTTTCTTTCTGTTTTGAATTCTTTTTGTGTATGTTGAATCAGTTGAGTTTGTAAATCAATCCAATCCTTCAACCCTTGATCAATTTCTTGCCCTCAAAAGTGCGTATGTAATAAAGTGGTTCTTAAACAAAGGAATGTATCGTTTTGTAACTCAATCTATTAAAGGTAACTAAATTAAAAATAAATTCAATAAAATAAAAAATTAGATATTTTTTGGATTTCATCCCACCCATGAACATAAATTTACATTCTTAATTTATAACTCATCTACTTTCATATTCAAACTAGTACAAACAGATGATTTTCAATTAAAAACTTTGGAAAGAATTAAAAATATCAATTGAAAGACAATTTATGATGAAAGAATCAATATTCTGATGGTTGCAAAAACCCCACTAACTATCTATACCAAAGACAATTGTATATAGATAATCGAAAAGTATGCAAACTAAATAGGTTTTCGAAAGCATAACTTATTCAAACAATCACATAAACATTAAAACCCTAGTTTAGAGCATAAATCCTAGTTCATAGGTTAGGAATCCATTCTACAATTATCAAGAAAAGAAACTACTCAAACATGACGAAAGTAAAATTGAAAACAGTTAAAGAAATGGAAATTTAAAGCAAGTAAATAAAACTTGTATTGAAATAAAATTGAATGAAGAATTTTTTATTTAAAACAAGGAGTTGAAAGAAATTACAATAAAATAAATAAAATACTATAACTAAAGAAGAACCTTGTGCTTGCAAAATAAAAACTAAATAATCAAAGAAGAATCATCGCCCTCTTGGCGAATGTCCAAGGAAGGAAGAAGTTCTTTCTAAAAGTCCACTATGGGTTCATATTTATAGGGAGGAGAGAGAGAGAGAGAGAAATACAACTGATTTTCTAGAGATCACCTTTCATTTTATGTCTATCTCTTTTTTCCTAAAAAATCTCAACAAATATCTACTACAATATTTCTAAGATGTAGCCAAAAATCCCTTTCTTAATTGTCTCTTTTTCCTCCAATAAGGTCTTGGAAGATATCTTTTAATATTTGACAAGTCAACAGTTTGGAAAAGAAGTCATCACCAAAATTTGATGTTGACCTACCAGTACCAACTGCTTCTATAGCACGACCTACTGGTAGAACAACAAAACCTACTAATAGAACTTTGTTTGATAAAATCTCTAAAATTTATGTCATTATTTCTATCGATAGAACATCCTTTACCTACCGGTAAGACTTCTATGACAAAGTACTAGAACATTTCCTACTGGTAGAACATGTCTTTTCTAAATTCTCTGTTCTACAACTTCCGGCTCCATCTCTGACTCGCCTAGCTTACTTCCAAAATTCTCCAAGGCATCAAAATGCATGTAAAATCTCGTCTTTGCATTGATTTTCCTAAAACACAAAAATTACCTATAAAACACAAAACAAAACTATTCTAAATTAAATATATAATTAATAAAAAAAGCTAATATGAATGGTTCGAGATATAAAATCATGCAATATTATGTACTCATCATCAATTATAGGCTCTTTTGACAACATGGCCAACAATCAGAGAGATTAGGAGGTCGTCCCTAATATGTGAGCTCTAAGGGAATATTTACATCCTATATGGAAGACTGTTCCCTCTTGTTATGTATTTCATGCAAATACACCTAACTTCAATGTGAAGTTTGGTACAATGCAATTACTACCTCAATTTTGTGGCCTTGAATATGAAAATTCATATTTGCATATGAAAGAATTCAAGGAGGTCTATGGGACATTCTAAGACAATTCAAAAATGGCCTGGTTGAAACTATTTTCTTTCTCTCTAAAGGACAAAGCTAAACAATGGCTAAATTGTTTAAAATAACAGTCTATACCAAGTTGGCAAGTTTTACAAACTGATTTTTTTTTAAAAAAAGAACAACTCTCTCTACACTGCACCAATGTTCTGAAAAGACAAATCATGAATTTTTATATTAAGGAGTGAGAAATATTTTGCTAATGTTGTGAATGATTTAAGGATCTCCTCCAAATTTGCCCCAACCATGTATTTGAGAGTTAGACCTTAGTTGAATTTTTTTTATGATTCTTTCCCCTCATGTTTAAGACAATTTGTATAAATGATGGTCTAAGTGGAGTTCATGGAAAAAGGTCTGGATAAGGCTTTTGAATTCTTTGATACCATTTCTGAGAGTTCTCAAATGTGGGACTCAGCCTCACCTACCACTATAGAAGCTATGTCCTCCACTACACATGGGACTCATGTTTAGCCCTAAGTATTTTTTGAAAGATGATGATGACCTTAGGGCTAAGATGGCCACCTTGTCTCATAAGCTTAAAGTTATAAAGATGAGAAAGGTAAGTGAAGTGACTATTGTTGTAATAATCTAGTGTTTGGAGATTGAGAATTGGTACAAAAACGAGTGTGCATGTTCAATTAGGGGTTCAGAGTCTAGAAAGCCGGATCATGAAATGATAGCTCCGGAGTATGTGTGTTGATGATATGAAGGTGGATAGGGTGTTAGCTAGGTGTAGCAACATTTCTGGCAAAGAGAAAATGAGCCGAGATGTGCAATTGGGTGAGTTAGGGTTGGCCGCCTTATTCCGTCAGCTGAGATCCAAGTCAACGCCGGCAAGGATCTCTTGATTTCTTGCAGTCGGGCCGGCTTGGAAGCAAGCTACCTATTACCTATCTCATCCCCCCTTTTTTTATTAGTAAGATAGGTTCCCCCTTTCCCCTTCTAATAAGATGGTAAGCTTCCAAAGCTCATTTTTTCAGTTGGGTGAGCCATCACTTTTTGGATCGTTACTATTAGTGGTGTTGCGGCTTAGTATGAGACCAAACTTTTGGACATTTTCCCTTCACCTGCATGTAGTTAAGGCGAAGAATCCATCCCTCTAGAGGAAAGCATAATGAAAAAGAAGACAAATAGTCAACCCGCTAGCGAGATTTCAACATGCGATCATAGAAAGAAATGATGATCATAGAAAATAATGTGAATTATTTCTATTTATGTCCCTATTTATGTTCAATTTTACTGTTTTTGGTTATTTTTTTGCACCATTGTGTTCATTGTCATTCCAAGAGAGGAAGAAACTATGTGACTCTTCCCTCACGATTATACACATGGAGCGTACAACACTACTTAGAGGGGGGAATAGGTTTTCCAATTTTAAGCTTGACCAACCACAAATTAAAACTTATTGCTACCACAATTACCTTTTCTTAGAAGTATTTATCAATTAATAGTGAGAATTCCTTTTTAACCACAACGACCCCTATGACCCATGAAGATTAATGTTAAATTTTCAATTAAATACTCAATCTCACACGAAGTTCCCAAACTCTTGGTATGCTTCTATTGATGATGAAGATATTCAATCAAACATACAATCAAACACCTAGTGTGCGTGTGTGCATCAAATCACATGTGTATATGTAAAAACAATAAATGACACAAATCTAATTCACTATCTCAAAATCAGCTTAAAAGTAATTGAGTCTTATACCTCAATCAATACCATGATTAGATGCTCCCTTCTTTCAATAAACCTCTATACCAAAGTACCACTTCAACGTTATGCATAACTTCACTTCAATTTACCTCTGTGAGGATCCTCCAGGCCTCGAGCGATCTTGGGCACACCAACTATCCTCGGAATGCACACACCAATGAGTTTGGTCTTCAACCAATCAAGATCTTGAATATAAAGTTGTAAGGTTGGATAGAATCTCTAGATGGTAGCCTTGGATCTTAGGGATCAGTGGTTATGGTGAAAGCTCTCTAGGTATTCTCTCTCAAAAGGCTTACCCCTTGGTGTAGGAAATATTTTCCTCATTTATAGGTCTAGAATAAATGTAAGCTTGATCAATAAAAAAACTCAGATTCGCAAATGACTTCTTGATCAGTGAGAGGGCGATCATAGGATCGTGGTCTCGTGAAAGAATAATGAATTTTAAAGCCACCTTGGAAGAGAAACCGCTTGAGCGACCTCTAAGATCACTCGAGTGACCTCAATAAAAGTCCTTATTCCTCCTCTATTTACACTTTTCCATTTTCCTTCTCTAAGTTATAAAGAGATTACTCTAGTGAGGCTAGTGAGCAAGGGCGGTCTCTACTGATTTTTTAAGCCTAAAACCAAGCAAAAAGTTTGTCCTCTTTGAAAACACCAAGTTAAGCATAGGACATATCCATGTATACATCATGCAAAAATATGTAACATATTAAGAACTACTTTGCCCTATATGCTTGAGAACCTATTGATAAAAAATTGTCAATCACATCAAGTTACCCCCCTTAGTTGGTGTTCATAGGTAAAATAACAAGTAAAAATAAACAAAGAAAAATAGGTGACTTTATGTCATGTTTGTAAATGTACTTCCCCTGAGTATTACAACAAACTCGCCCTCACCCTATACACATGTAACTTACCTAGGCTGGTTAAGAGTAAATCTGTCTGATTCCTCTTTGTTAGATCACATTTATAATTGGCTAATTTTATGGAGTCCATTGTAAATCTCAATTTTTTTCATGGTCATGATGCTATGAAGTTCTAGATCCGAAAGCATCATTGAAGGAAGGAGATCAAGCATCAAAGTAATATCATTCAACCTCCATATACACATTCATGCTTAGCACAAGGTAATGACCTAGATAGTTAAGATGAACCCTTAGTTATTTTTAACTTAGGTTGATTAGGATGAAAATGAAATTGGCAGCAATCCAACTATGAATCCTACATGATTTTAAAATAAAATATTTTATAAACTATTTATAAGTTTTGAAAACATAGATTGAATCACAATCAGACCCTTTTTTGAGAAACACTCTTAGTGCTCAAAATGACTAATTTTTGCTTGGTTTTGTACTTCAAAAATCAATAGAGACCGAACTATGCTCACTACCCTTGGCTAGGCCAATCTCTTGATGACTTAGAGAATTAAACAGGAAAAGGCCATGGAAGGCAGCACAGAGCTCACTCGAACAGTCCTTCATGGTGGCTTAAGCAATTGAGTGGTGCATGCCTTATTCGGGATTGAAACGTGATTTTTATTTCAACAACAACCGCCCTATGACCGCCCTCCCATCGATTGAGCACTCATTCGCGAATATGAGTTTTCCTACGTACTAAGACTACCCTTATTCTGGATTTATAAATAGGGAAAGCTTTTCCCACGGCAAGGAAAGCCTTTTGTTAGATTTCTACGAGAAAAAAAATATTTTTCTACCTTGAGAGCTTCCACCATTTTCAAGATGAACCTTCTTCCACCCCAAGAAAGTGAAGGGTGCAGCATGAAATTCTAAAATTGAAAAGGGGGTAAATCTGAGTCACCCCGTTTAAGAGAGGAGGACATGGTCTATCTTGTGAGAAAGTTCAACAAATATTTTAAGGCTAGTGGTGTCAAGTCCTTAAGGTCAAAAGGAAACCCATGAAGACCTAAGTCCCCTTAAAAGGGAAAATAAGGTAAAGGTAGAATTTCTCAATGCGAAGTTGAGAAGGAGGGACAAGTTCTCCAATGCTATGTGTGTCATGGGTTTGGACACATAGCAGCGGAGTGTCCTAATGTGAAGAAGAAGGACATGCCCAAAGAGAGGAAAATAAGGATGAATCTCAAGTAATACACACTTAGTGGATAGAAAACTTAGTGGCATAAATCTTATTTCATAATTCATTAACCAAAGTATCTTTCATCCTAGCATGCTTGGATAGTGTTTATCTTTGAAAAAATTCAAAAACCAAGTAATACACATGCCATTCACCTTCACACGTAGGAGTTTGATTAGTTTGATCTATGAATGATCCTAAATCACTTTAAGTATTGATGATAAGTGAATGCATGGCTAAAGGTTAGTTAAACTCTGACCCCTTAACAGATGTCGGTGACCAATTGTAATAAAAGAGCCCAATGTGGCCAAATCTAAAAAAGGCAAGGCATAAATAAATGGCTAAATAATTGCAACTGAATTGTGAGAGCATTTATGTTGAATTGTAAATTGCCCATTTCTAAAGCTCATAGAGCTCATGTTAACAATGATTAGAAGCATACATTAAAAGTACGGAACACAATCATATTGATTAAAGCCATAGTGTATAAGGAATAAAAGAGAAAGAGAGTTATCAAAAAGAGAATATTTAGGACAGCCGCTAACTGGTAATGTATTCACTTAGAAAATACATTAGGATGATGAGCTTATTATGATTTAAATTAATCGGAATCCTTTTTGTGTTGGATTTTAGTTTCACACACGATGCACTTGAATTTGTTAAAGTTGAACAAAATTTGAAAACGTGTGAGTGAAATTGAACCAAGTGAGGAAACATTGCTCTAGGATGCATGAAATTGAGTTTCATATCCTTAAGTATGTCTTGGAGTAATGTATTGAGATGACGAATTTTGGATGGAGTTATTATAATGTAAATTTGTGTAATTTCATAATTATTAACATTGAGCAATAATTAGTTAATTTAAAATTGCATTTGCTCTAGATCCAAATTCATTCGTGCATTGCATTGAATTTCATTTAGATTTTATATATATATATATCATGCATGCATGACGAGAATTGAAGGTTGGGTGGATGAGTGAATTGTCCAGACAAGATTAGTCCAACGAGGAGCTAAATATGATTAGTCATCAAGACTGAGAGCTTTCAAGAACCACTCGAGTGACCTCCTCACTACTAGAGCGACCTCGAGTAAGTCAGCGGCCAGGATTTTAAAATCGTGTTTTGATTGACCTCTTGCATTCCAAATCATCTCATTCACATTCCAAGCCTCTATATTTCCTAACCATTAGTTTATAAACTCTCACAAACACATTCTTTAGATATCTAAGGTTGATTCATCGTTCTATCACAAAACCACATCTATGAGACCCAGATTCTTAGAAAGATTATTAAGATGGCCCCGCGAAGAGAGAAAGACCTCGGGTTGAGGATGTCTATGAGGAAATCAAGGAGAACTTCAACGAAGCTATTCGATTTCGGACACCAGAGTTTGTAGAGAGATTCAGACAAGAATTCTCTCATAGGCCAATGTTAATCGAACAGGGAATGAATGTCATAGAGATAACTCGTTTGATTATTACTAATCTAACAAACCGTGGATGGACTTGAATGTTCAATGAACCCATGACATTGAATGATTGTATTGTGAGGGATTCCTATGCTAATATTCAGAATAATGAAACTAATCCTCATATTGACCACATTGTCGCCTATATCAGAGATATCGAGTTTACTTTTTCTGAAGATCTCATAGCTACTACATTGGATCTACCTAGAGTTGAGAACGATTAACTTAGTGTTAGACCGGTTGACCTACTACTTCTTCTCCATGTAATTCCTACTGAATTGTATGGTATTGACAATCCTGAACATTGGGTCACACAAACATTCTTTCAACAATCATTGACCTTAGAGCATAGGATGCTTAATCTCGTAGCAAACTATAATATTGAGATGAATACTCATGTTTCAGACTTCCCTGTTCCTAAAGCTCAATTAATTTATGCCATAGGTAAGAGGTTTCATCTTGATTTTTCTATGATGATTTTTGGATACAATAAAAGAGCCTTTTTAGAGGAATGAGTATCAAATCTATTGCCTTTTGGGTCTTTGATTACTCGTATCTCCTAAGGGAAGGGTGTTGTATTCTACCAAGTGACTAGTTGCAAAACCATATGAGGTCTTTGAATAAGAGTTCTATGAAATTGAGCAAAGCTCAAACTGACTACATTAAGGAGAGAGAAGTTGTAGGAGACCCACCAGTGCATCTTGGGACTAGTATGTCTAGGACTCCACCACCACCGCGTGAGCCCAATTCAGACATCTTTGTTGCACAATTAGCATCGTTGGTCGATATGCTTTCGGGTATACAACATTGCATGGAGGAGCATCATTGTCTTACTTCACAGAGACTAGATGTTGGATGGACTAATTGTGAGTATGGAGACTACTCAACAGGTGGTATTGGGATCTTTTACCAAGAGAGTTGGTCGACTATGCAAATTGATTAAGGGTAAGTAGATTGTTGGGGAGCAAGTGGTAGATGAGACTAATTCAGATACCAAGGTTCCCCGACATGATGGTGGAAATGCATCCATTTGAGCTATTGTTTTTGTAGAGACTTGTAGTATACATCATTGAGAGTATTTTTTATATTAATTCATAGTCTGTCTTTAATTTTTCGTTGTTAACTTTTACATGTTATTTTCTTTTATTTGTTTAGTTATTTTAGGTTTGTAGTGACATACTTGTAGTCTTATTCTTGATGTTCTTATCATACTGGCTTTGAGTTATGTGTTTTGTTTGTCTCTTTCTTATTTTATTAGCATGATTTGACTAGTTGATATGCATTCATAAATTCTTATTATACTATGATTCTACGTTATGATTGTCATATGTCGTCATTGGATTGACATTTATAGCAAATAAGATAAGAATATGTTCGGTAATTTGATATTGTATCTTGATTGTTGCATGTTATCATTGAGTTGTCATTTGTGATAAAAAAAAAAGGGGGGGGGGGGGAAAATATTTTAGGTACATATGATATGAATCGGAGAGTTTTGCTCTTGACTAGGCTAGATAGGTTGCATTTGAACATAGAAAGTGGCAGTTTGTTCAAATACTCATGAGGAGTAAATTTATAAACTTGGCATGAAATCGCCTATTTTACTTTGTGCAGTTTTCACTTGTTATTTTACATGTGAACACCAACTAAGGAGGAGAACTTGATGTGTTTAATATTGATAGATCTATAGGTTTTTAAGCATTTTTGCAATTGCATAATGTATACATACTTATGCCTTATGTTTATCTTGGTCTTTTCCAAACCTGTGATTATGTTATGTATTTCTCTAACATATGATGTTTTTCACGAGGATTTGATTTGAGTGGTGATATGCAAGACTACAATCTTCAAGTTTCATCCAAAGACGTAGATTCTTGTACTATATAGAGATTTAGGACGTGTACATGAGTGTTGAGATTAGGTTTATAATTCTTTTTGTTTAATGGTTTGGGGTTGTAATATTAATTTCTAACCTATGTATTTTGTCACGAAATTACCAAAGGGGAATATTGTTAGCTTCACATTTGTAATTGACTAATTTCATGAAATCCGTTGTAAATCTTAATCTTTTCCATTGTCATAATGCTATCAAATTCAAGATCTGAAAACGTCATTGAATGGAAGAGATCAAGCGTCAAAGCAATATCATTCAACCTCCGTATGCACCTTCATGCTTAGAACAAGGTAATGACCTAAACACCTAAGATGAACTCTTAGTTATTTTTAACTTAGTTTGATTATAATGAAAATAGAACTGGAAGCAATCCAACTGTTTCGGGCATGAAGCATGCCTGAAAGTTTATAGTCATTTAGATATTCATATCAACTAATATGACAAGAATAATACAGGATGGGCAAATCCAAATACAATAATTTCCTATTTTTTGAAATTATATGCATGTAATTTTTGGAAAAAAATATAAAAAATCCAGGGTGGGCATAAGCCTAAGCTGGCTCCGCCTGAGCATGGCAATGCTAGCAATCAAGCGAGCACAAAATTCCTCTGGGAATAGTCTGTTATCTAAATGAATGCGATAAGCCTTCTTAATCCCATATTTGGAAATGAGAGCAATGCGCCTCTTAGGTTTACCAATATGAAAAAGTTCTGGCCAACAGAGAATGCTAAGGATAATAACAGATTAAAAATGCAGCATTCTTCCCCTTCAGAACCATAATGACAAGGGTGTCCTCGTTTTTCTGACAAATATGATCCCAAATCTTGCACAACTGAAACTTTCCAACGGCATGTGTGCTATTATTGTATAACATTGAAAAGACTAATGTAATTACCCAACCAGGCTCTGTCCGGGATCTTTCTTTATTCTGTTTTCCCACATCAACATTCTTACCTTCTCAACTTCCTCCCACTTCCCACTTTCAGCATAAATATTTGACAAAAGCACATAGTTACCAGAATTCCATGGTTCAAGACTAATAAGCTCCTTAATTGCACACTCTGCAAGTTCCATAACACCATGGGTATGGCAAGCGCTAAGCAATGCACCCCACAAAGCAGCCGTTGGCTTCATGGGCATGGTTTGCATCAAGTTATGAGCCTCTTTGACACATCCGCTACGCCCAAGAAGATCAACCATGCATCCATAATGCTCAAGTTTCGGCTTGATATGATGATATGATATCATTGAAGCAAACAAATCCTGACCTCTTTGCACCAATCCTGCATGTGCACAGCACGCTAAAATGCCCACAAATGTCGTATCATTCGGACTCACACCTTCATTCATCATCTCCTCAAACAAGCCAACCCCAAGTTCACCCTTTCCATTGAAAGCCAAACCCGAAATCATGGCATTCCAAGAAATAACATTTTTCCGAGGCATGTCCTTGAAAATCAGGAAAGCAGCTTCCAAATTCCCACATTTACAATAAAAATCGACCAGTGAATTACCCACGGAGATAAAATCTTGATAAAGTCCACTAGACTCTGCATATGAGTGGATCCATCTCCCAACATCAACTTCCCGCAAACGAGCACAGACTGGCAACATCGTGATCACAGTCACCTCATCCGGCTCAAATCCAGTATCCTGCATTTCTCTAAAAAGCTCCAGAGCTTCACTATCCCGACTACTATGTGCCAAGCAAGAAATCATTGCATTCCAAGATACAACACTGCGCTCTCTCATTTGCCTAAAAAGGTGAAACCCCATATCAACATCCCCACTCCTGCAATATCCATGAACCATCAAATTCCAAACGATTACATCCCTATGAGACATTTCATCGAACACCCTTTTTGCCTCGGCCATTCTTTCACAACTTGTATACAGCTCGACAATTCCAATTCTAATCGAACTAAATCCTTCAAACCCAAGAATAAGTACCTCTGTATGAATTCCTCGGCCAAGTTTAAGATCACAAAGACCGGCACATGCCTTCAGCAACGGAGCAAAAGTGAATTCATCGGCCCAAATGCCACGGTTTTTCATTATTGAAAACAAATGGATGGACCTTTGGAATGGTCCACATAAAGAATAGCCCTTAATCATAGAGTTGAAGAGTAGGATGTTGGGGTTTTGTGTTTGTTCGAAAACGAGATTTGCGTATGACAATTTATTGAGAGAGCCACAGGCGGAGACGAAGTGGGCGAGGATATGGTTGGATTGGTGGAGGTAGTGACGGAGGAAGTAAGCGTGGATTTGGGTGAGTTGGGTGACGCTTTTGCGGCCATGTAGGAGGCGAAGGATTCCTCGCTCAACCTCTGCTCATGTTGCCGAGTATTTAACTGAATGGGTGATTGATCAAGAAGAGTAACTCAGATTTGACGAGTGACGTGGGTTGGCGGGAATGTGGGTAACTACAATTTAAAAACTAACGGTGGGACTATTTTTACCCCCACAAATATTCATTATCTTCTTATTTAATTTTTTATTATTAAACTATTAAGTACACATTTTTTATATTCACTCCATTAATAATAAAGTCCATCCGATGCTATATATCTCCCTTTAATAAGACTTATATCTTCTCATAATTAGGGTTTTATTCATTATCATATTTCATACACTCACAAAAGTAATTTTTTAATGCGGATTTCTCTAACGAGGAAAAATTTAATATTACTTCTCGATTTAATTTTATGTGCGTTGTGCAGAATTTTTATTATTTTTGTTGTATTTTGATATATCTGTCAAGTTTAATAATATTTTATTTAGGGTTTATATGTGAAGATTATTGTGAAGATGAGCTTGAATTTTGTGTCAACCTTGATTCCAATTATATTCTTTTAGGCTCTGATGTCACTTTTAAAATCTAGTATGCAAACACAGGACTCATATGATATTATAAACCCTAAATCAAAAATTATTAAACTTGACAAAAATAGTAAAACACTACAAAAATAATAAAAATTCACACAATACATATGAAATCAATCATAAAATTAAATCAAGAAATAATACTAACTTGGGTATCTCATTAGAAAATTTCATATTGAAAAAATATTTTATGAGTGTATAAGATGAGATAATGAGTGAAACTCTTATTGTGAAAAGATATGAGGTGGACTTAGTTATTAAAAGGGTGTATATAGTATGAGGTGTGTTTAATTATTAATGGAGCGGGCATAAAAAAAGTGGATTTAATAGTTTGTTAACAAGAAATTAAATGAAATGAGAATGAATATTTGTGGAGTGGGAATAACCCTACTCCGCCCTACTCAAAAACTAATGGTTGAGACTAGTGTTTGACTATTTTCACATGAGAGAGACCATTTGAAAAAGCTATTTTTTGTTCACTTAAATTTTTCGTTGATTGATTTCTAGAAATGAAGGCATGATGTGCATATATAATTAAGAAAATGTAAACTATTGGGTATTTTAATCAAGGATAAAGTATATTTTTGGTCTCTAAAGTAAGTAACTTTGGTCAATTTGATCCTCATTATATCACTTTAATCTATTTGGACCCTCATGTACTTAATTCGTACTAAAATATTCTCTATATAAACAGTTTGCTAAGTTCTTTTATAAGTGTGGTCACTTGTCAATCACGTGATATTGTCTAAATGGATGATACGTGGTCACTTTTGTCAAAAAAATTAAACGACCGTCTATGCAAATATTATTTAAACATGAATTGAATATTTTAATGACTAAATTAATAAAAAATAATAATTACGATGAATAGCAAATTGACAAAAAACTGAGGGACCAAAAGTACACTTTGCCCTTTAACTAATGAGTTCCGCTTTTAATTCTAGAAATGGAGAAGAAAAATATCATACAAGAAATATGAGCAATGCTACATATATCTAATTTGAGGAGTTAATCAAGGATCTAATTCGTTATAACCATTAGTTTATCTTTGTGTTTAAAAGTTGGATGAGCTCATTTTCAATATTATAACTACAATTGATTAGCTTCTCAAATTAGGTTCAAATAACATTTTTCAAGAAAAAATTTGTTAAAATATGATATGCATGGGTGTCTTTTATTTTACATTGTAAATAATCTGGCAAATAGAGTTTAGTTTATGCATAAAAAATCAGATTAACAGATCCTTGTACAATATGAGTAAAATGCCACTATCTTAGAGGATATTGGACACAACATTAGTAGGATTATAGTGTAATCTTTTGACATAGTCTGTAAATGCTATTGGAGACTATACGATGCCTTAAATTGTTGCACTAGAAAATTTTGTGTATTGAAAATGACCATTTTTTATTTTATCTATTTACTAACGAAATAAGAAAATAAATACCTCATGATTATTATAATTTCTTGAACTCTAAATCCCGAGATATTTAATGAAAACGTGCTTATAATTATTGTTACTTTAATTCATCAAAGACTGAGATTCATATTTAAGTCAACAAACTCAATAAATTGAGAGATGACCTTACTGTATGGTGGAAATTAATTATTAAAAAAATCACATTCCGATATTTAAATGGGTTAATGATGTACTGTTAAAGAAGCTCATAAGTTATGTCCATGTCAAATCCTGCAAGTGGATTGAATTATTCGACATGACAAATAAGTTGAGTGGTATGATCTCAAAGATAAAAATAATTCAATGAAGTATAATTGTCAGTAATTTAATTAATTGATGAACACACGTAATCTTAAACATTGAAAAATTATTAACCATATAATAACAAGGAGCTCAAAATATAATTTTGAGATAAGACTCGAGAGATCAATAATAAGTTTTTAGTGAACTAACTTACTATTAATGAACCGTAAGATGTTTGTTCTGGGTTGGTGTAACACCAAAAAATTCACCCTAAAAGGTATTAACTATTTACATCACACCTAATCATGAGAGCATCTAAGATAAACCACAAGTGATAAAAATCCATCCATATATCAAATAGAAAGGAATCCAAATACCAAAATCCAACATAAAACCATTATCAGAGCTACAATCCAAAAACCTGAATAGAAGTTTTATTCCTAAAATTTTACTAACTAAAGCATGTTTATTACATCGTAAAAACTAAAATACTCAAAATCCCTCAACTAGAGCAACATCTCTAGATTTATGCCTCTAGATCCACGTCGTCGTCAGCATTGGCATCCCAGTTTACTAGTTCCTCTAGTCCAATATCCTTCTAGATCCCAAAATCTAAAAAATATTGATTATAGTGGGTGAGGACTAAGCTCTATAGCAACATCCACCCAAACTCGAACAAGGTTTGAAAATAATATAAAATTGGTCGGTCTCCATTTACAAAATAACACATTACTTTGGAAGTAAAATAAGGAAATTTATAAGATCTCAAGTTTACGTGGTACACTATGATAACTATGAAATAAAACCAATTTTCAATCAGTAAACTATTACCAACAACGTATCTCATGTATGCAAGCTTGCCTATAGTGAATCTATACAACGAGAATATCCTGGCCCACAAAACTCCACCCCATCAACATTTCACCCCGCAGGGCAAGACACTTCACGAAGGGTGTATACTGACCCTTCGGTAGGAACGAATCTTTCCTACAATTATGGCATACCAACCATAAGCCTCGATCCTCCATGAATGAATAGTGTATGAAACCCCGCGAGGAACCAATCCATTACTAGTAATAGAAAGCCATAGTACCCCTCAAAGTCCCATGCAATGGCTAAACACTCTACAATATACAGTCGAAGGTAACCTACATGCATCAACCACCCATACAAGAGATAATATTTCAAGCTAATTCACCAAACCATATATACTCCAAACATCATAATTTCACAAATTTTTTTCAATGGAACAATTCAAGAGACATGTAAGAGATCATCGAGAAACATAATTTATTTGTTCAAAACTAAACACTAGAGTTTTTAAATCAAGAACAAAGGAATATCACATGAAAAAACCTATATTTCTTAAAAACTAGTGTTTTGATAACAAGAACGTTATGTATATGGCTTTAAAACATAAATCGCATTCAAAACGTGCCACCATTTGCAAAAAAAAACAAGATTAAATGATTACATAAGTTGTACATATGATTTAGAATAAAAAAAAAACTTACATATATTTTAACCCTAGCCTCAATGAACTAGTTTAGTAAGAAACTTGTTCCTTAAATCCACAATTTGATGCAAACCCTAGTGTCTTTGATCTGTTTGGAACTTCAAAATCCCTCCTAATCTTACTTTCTCTCCTCTCTCACTCTCTAGAATTTTCTAGGGTTGAAAGCTGGTAAAACTGACCTAGGGGAGTGCTTAGGGTATTTATAGGGTTAGAACCTGAACAAAAATCATGAGTCTGGTCGTTGTTAAAATTACAGTGATGTTCGAATGTGACTTGGCATTTGAACGTCGCAAAATCCCAGTATATTGATATATGTCAGACTTCAAAGTACTATGACTAACTGGTGGCTTTCGAACGTGATTTGAATTCGAAAGTGAACCCAATTTTTTGCTTCAACTTCTAGTCCAGTTTCAACCTACTTAGAAGTCAATTCATGAAATCTTCATGAAATAAACTTTTGTTACTCTTGGGATCTAGTTTCTTCTGTCAAAACTTAAGGTCAATCTAAATTCATACTAAAAAGTTATGGATAAGTTACCAAGTTAGTATCTAGTTATTCTTCTCTTAGCTTACCAGAAAGATGTTTCCCAATATTCAAATCACTCCTAATAAACCCAATATCCCTATTCCTAAACCATTTATTCTTCATGCAATATTTAATACACAATATGCACTATTTTAAATACATAGGGGTTTACAATTGGACATAGGATTCCTAGACCTACTGGAAGCTCGACCCTTATTTGTCCTTAGAGTCTCTACTGTAACCTATATACAGGCTCTTTCTAGTCCTATCAGCTACTTTGTACCTTTATGTTTAGAAGAGAGAGGGAGAGAAAAAGAGAGAGGGAGAGAAAAAGAGAAAGGGATAAAATTTGGAGGATTGCAGTCCACATTGCATTTGAGTTTTTGGCGTTAAAGGACATACGGTAGAAGATCGTGAGATCCATCAAGCGGGCTATTTGATGTGCATTAGGTTTTTTTTCATGTTGTGATGAGATTAATTTGCCAATGATAAACTCTAATTCCACCTTCTAGGGTTAACTGATAAAATTTTTTGTATTCGGTTTATACGCATTGTCAACAGATCTTAGGACTTGTATTCCAACAATCTCATTATACTTTGACTATAATACCATACTAGTGCAATTGTATAATGATGTTATATCTATGACGTATGTCTCGAGACATACCATTATACATATTAGTTTGTGCCCTTTCAATTGTAGTTTGGCTATCACATTGTATACATGTTGTTGGCATATGCTTTGACCAGCTTGGAATATCCTCTAACAAGTTGAGAAGTCATTATGCTTCTTCTCCAGCTTTATCTAGGGTAATGAACTCGGATTCCATTGTAGACCTATCAATGTCTGTTTACTTTGAGGATGTTCAATACAAGATTACACTTTCCAATATAAAGACACTGATGAGAGCATAATATTGCATGATTTTATGTCTCATATCATTCATCCTAATTATGTTAGTTATATATTTCTTTTATTTTAGCTTAGTTTTGTGTTTTATGGAGAACATTTGTGTTTGTAGGTAAATGAATATAAGATCGAGGTTTTATACTCATTTTAATGCTATGGAAGATTATGGGAATGAGTTAGGAGATCCAAGAGCTGAGTCAAGGACATTGCAAGCATAATTGGGAAGGAGGTTGGCTCTACTGGTTTTTTTTTTTTGATCAAACCCCAAGAAAGAAATATATTACGTAGGAAAATTTAAATTACAATCGGACAGAAGAGAAGCCCTAAGCTCGGGAGGGGGGGAGCCTAACCAATCCAACGGAAGGGAATTGGTTAGCCTTGCTGCTGCCACCCAATGAGCAGCCTTATTGCAGGCTCTGGGCTTGTGTAAAAAGCGGAGGTTATGCGACCTCGCAAAAAACCTAATATCATCCAAAATAAATCCGATCTCCCATGGAGGGACATCTTCCGTAGCACTGAGTTTAATTACATTCAAACAGTCATTGATGATTATAGAATTAGTAAGCAAAAGAGCCTCAGCCACTCTACACGCCTGTCTGACCGCCTCTGCCTCAGCTGCCATGGATGAGGAAGTAGAGAAAGCGCAGGACGATCCAAAAACCAACTCACCCGAAGGAGAGCAGACCACCACCCCGGAAGCTGTAATTCTAGAAGCTGGGTCAAAAGAAGCATCACAAAAAATGAAGAAATCCGATTCCATTGGGGCAGCCGAAGAAATAGATGAAGAACATGGATAATGAGGGAGATTGGACAAACCCACTGTGAGAGAATCTCCCCAAAAATGTTGAGCCCGGAGCACAGCCCCTACCGGCTGAACCTCCTCACCACCAAAAACCATATGATTACGAGCTTTCCAAATAATCCACCCCACCGAAGCCAACTTCCCCAAAACCTCCAGTTTACAACAAGTATCCATAGAAAGAGAGAGAACCCAGGAGGATCTCTGAGCCACAGACAAGAAAGAAACGGAGTCCCAATGAAATTCAAGGTTCATACCAAACCAGACTCGTTTGGTCCATTCGCACTCAAACAAAAGATGCTCAATTGATTCAGGAAAAAGCCTACATACCGGGCAAATAGACGTGGAAGAGCAACGTCTATGACACAGATTTTCCTGCGTAGCCAAAGAGTTAGTACAAGCACGCCACCAAAAGTGTTTAACCTTCGGGAGAGCCCTCATATTCCAGATGGAGGTCCATAATTTAGGGTGAGGGAGAGAAGAAGTGCTGCAATCCTGCAGTCCAGATGCCATCGAAGAACCTAGCCTATAACCAGATTTTACAGAGTAAACCCCATTGCAATTGGGACGCCAGATCCGCCTATCCACCCCCCCCATTAATAGGCAATGGGATAGACAGAATAGACACCAACTCATTCCTAGAAACAAAGGGAGCAATGCCAATGACATCCCAAGCGTAAGAATGAGCCTTGATAACATCAGCCACTTTGTCGATAGAGCAGTCCGCAGGTTTGGGGGACTGGATAGCATAAGAAGGAGGAAAAGGGAGCCATTTATCCAACCAAAAATCCACCTGTGATCCATTACCAATATTCCAATGAAGGCTCTTTTCCAGCAAGGATCGCCCATGCAAGATACTACACCAAGCCCAAGAAGGTCTACAACACCTTCTTGCAGACATCACATCCCCCTCAAGAAAGTAAATGGCCTTCATGAATTACTGGTTCAACAGCAAATAGAATTGAGTTCTCCAGTAACAGCTCATTTCTACCTGTAGAAGTGAAACAAATATTTTTTTATCGGTAGGTCCAAAATAGGGAGTAGTTCTACCAGTAGCTGTGAAGAGCCACTAGTTCGTGTGAAACAGAATATTTTGCTACCAGTAGGTCGAGTCCTACTTCCTACCGGTTCATCAATGCTATAAATTAGTGATGACCCTTGTGCTCAAACATTTATCACCTACTCTTCAGGACATTGTTCTTAAAGCTTATTGGAGAAAAATTAGAGAGCATTTTGGATCGACTAGGACTCTCCATATTGGTTATATATTTGGAGATAAATTTGGAGATTTTATTGGAATAAGAGTTAGATATAAAAGGAATAAGAGTTGGACATAAAAGGAAAGAGGATCTCTAAAAATCAGTCATGTCTCTCTTTCGTAATACCAACCCATGAGAGCTCTGGAGGGACACAATATTTTCCTCCTGTGACATTTTTCAGGGGGCTGCTACTCCTCCTTCTTCATTATTATTTATTTAGTTTTAGTTTGCAAGCAAAATTCTTTATTACTATTCACAATTATGTTGAACAAGTTATTGTATTTTATTTCTTTATTATTGTAATTGCTTTTCAAAAGCTTATTTCAATACAAAGTTTTAATTTAAGTGTATATTTAATCTTTCGTTTTCTTTAATTTATCATGTCTTCTTTTATTTCTTTTAATTTAATTTACATTATGTTTGAGTAGTTTAACTTAGGTACAATCGGATGAGGCATTCTTATCCACGAATGGATAGTTTGACCTAACCAGGGTTTTTCTAAAGATTAAAATATTTTTTTGATTGCATAATTAAAGTTGAAAATACGAGTAATATGTATATCTTCTTATTTATCCATAAACTACTTAGGTTTTGCACGGGTTGTAACGCCCCAACCCCAGGTGTACTTTTATTTATGCTAATAGTGGAATTAAGGATGGATTAAACCAAACCCTATAACTTGGATATATATATACATGAACACGATTTTAAACTCATAGATCTAGTCAATAAGGTCTATACTTTAAAAACAACTTAAGTGGGTACATATTTACAAATCACCAGACATAACTACAAACCAAAAGGTTCCAAGATATTACAATCCAAAAGGAAGTAAAATAAAACACTCCAAGGTGACATCCTTCACGACCTCCTAGACTTAGTAGTGGACTCCGCCTAAGACAGAGGATTCCTGAAACATTACACCGAAATGAATGAGCACAGTGAGCATAATGAAAGAGCATGCACGGTCGTAATGAGGAATTTACACTCTTCTAATATGAAAAACAGTTTGAACTGATACAGAAGGAACTATCAAGTATTTGTTCTAGTTAAGTGACTAATTTAACTATCAATAGTTAACCATCGTCAGTTATGCCTCTAAGTTATGCAGGCATGATACGTCACACATACATTCATCGTCACACAGACAAATACCATCACATAGACAATAATCGCCACATAGACATACTTTGTGACACAAACATTACTCGCCATACAGGCGTCGTCACATAGTCATTCATCGTCACACAAGCATAGTCCCTTTTTCATCTCATTATACAATAATAATATAATGACGCGTAAACTTACTAAGAAAATTATAGACATGTGAGATAACATGTGCACCTTGGTTCGACTTCTACCTGAAGTGTGGCCTACTGTCAGGGACTTGAGTGGAGTAATTGACGATGCCGACGCCTCAGTTCCTAGGACAAGATAGTCAAAAATACATCCCATTATATTTCATGTAACCAAAATATGTCCAAATGTTTCTAGGAAAATATTCCCCATTTCTGAGTGTACATCACATTAATTCGTTTTACACTTCTTATTTGCTTAGACTCATCCCTTAAATAAGTTAACCTATTTAACGTTGTTTTAAAGCCCAAGGGACTGCTTTGGATCGTTTAAAGATTAAACAAATAATTGATTAAGAAGTTTGGACAAGATAATTTTTTTTCCTTGTAGTTCCAGTTTTACCCAGTCTAGACAACTTGGTACCTGTAAAACTCAGATAAATTTGAACTTTTCTGAAAAATGGCAAAATGGTAAATTTGTCACTTCGGTACAAGTTGAAAACTTAAATTTTTTCTAGAACTTGGATGATGAAACGGACCTCACCGTTGGATTCGTCTCGTGAAATCTAGTTACCCTGTCAAATTTCATCGAATTTCAATATAGTCAATTTTTTTACGTTTTATGAGACAATCAAGTCTCCGATGACCCAAAAACTAAAATTTTAATAAAAATTCAAAATTTAGAAATTAATTTAAATCAAGTTAAAATAAAAATATTTTAAACTTGAACCGGAGCGAAATTTAATTATTTTGGGATGAAAACGGACCCAGAAAAAAGTGGGATGTGTGGCGCGTTGTGAGCCAACTAATTAAAGGATATAAAGATGGGAGAAAATCAGATTTCTCCCCCATTCACCAGCCAGTCTTCACATTGGAGAGGAAGAGAGGAGAAAGAGAGAAAATCAAACTTCCCTCTACGATCTACATCTCTCTGTCGCTCGAATCAACTCGAGCCTAGAATTAGAGTCGATCTCCTCGATGAGGGCTGTGCAACCATACCAAAAAGGAGAGTTTTCACCAAACTTCAAGAAATGGGATTTGGGGAAAGTGGAGATTTTAGCTCATTTTGGGGTCTTGAACTTCTCAATGTCATTTTACATTTCAAGAGGTAGGGTTTTCTTCCTACTTAAGTTTATTCTCAACCTAGGATTGTGATATGGAATGAGTAGGTTGTTAGAGACTTTAACACTTGCCTATTGATGTTGATTTGGTGAAATGAGTATTGAAAATGGGTAGAATAAATTCTATCTTATATTTGGTATGGAGAGACTGCTTGATGTAATTTCTTGTGGAATGTGGAATTTTGGGCATGCTATGTGTTTACAAGAGTTGTGTCTTGTACTGGTGTTTGATAAAATACCTTGAATGGTTGAAGTTTGTTGTTTTGATTAAATTGAAATAACATGCTTGGATTATGTAATAAATTGAAATCATATGCTTATGATGTGATTTTCAATTGGAAATGTAAATGTTAATATATATATGTTGTTGATATGTTGACATTGTGATAAATTGCGGAAGTTATATGTTTATGATATAATTTACCATGGAATTGGGTTGATATGTGTTGAATTAGTCCATATGACATTCATTACATACGAGACATGATATTGATGTTGCAATGGTTCATTACATTGCATTTGCACGGGAACATCACATTCATGGTCATGAGGCATGGGTGTGGGTGTGTGCATGGTTAATCAAATACTATTCTTGGTGGTTGGTAAGTGGACTCGGGAAGGTTGGATCGAAGATCCGACTAAGTTGCATGGTTGCATGAAAAACTTGTGTTGATTACAGCAAGTAGGGCTAGACTCTCCCTCGGGTGCAAGACCCGACTACTTGTTTATACATTTTCGACGGTGCAAGTCCAAAAAAGGGTATCGATTTTTGAAACTGGCGGTGCGAGACCAAAACTCCGCTATCCAACAAAGACACATGATTTTGTTCTATAAAAATAGTCATTCGATGTGTAACATCCAACAATGATTTGGTTTTATAAACGCATGACTTTTATTTCAAAATGATCATTGGATGTATTTCATCAATGACAGATTTATTACACATTGGCATTGCATTGTGTTGTGAGAGCCAGAGTGGGCTCAGGTTAAAGTGTATGAGTGAGTCTCATCTCATTTCATGGCATGGCATGGTAGAATTCCAAAATTTGATTGCATATTCTTAATTGGAATGGATGATGCTTGTTGATTGTTGCATGTGCACATTTCATATGTACTTAGGTTGGGGAGTAACCTCTTTAGGAGATACCCTATTGAGCGTGGCTCACCATATATGAGACAACATTTCAGGTGCAGAATACAAGCTGATAGACGTGTCTCATTCGGGCCCTTAAGGAGGAGGAAAGGCCAAGATGTGACTTTATTTTGAATTTTTGTAAAATTATTATGAAAACTCAGTTTTGGCATGTAAAAAAATGGAATTGCTTGTAATAGAACTTGTATGAATCATGTGTAATGTAGAAAGCTTCATTAGACATGTATTTGATGGTTTTGGAATGGATTGGATGAGATTGGAAATTAAGAATAGGCGAAACATGCAAATCTAGGCAAAACTTATCGGTAGAACTTTGTTCAGTAGGCAAAACCTATCGGTAGAACTTTGTCCAGTAGGTAAAACCTACTGGTAAAACCTTAACCTACCGATAGAATATTAACCTACCGATAGGCTTTCCAAAAATCTGAAATTTTACGAATGCTTTGCCAAGCTTTCGGACCTTGTGCCCTCTTATTCCAATCATATAAATGGAGTACAAATTGTGGTATATTGGACCTTGGTTGGGTCAAATGGTAAAATGTACACGGATTGCACGCATGGGTTATGATCCCGGTTAAGGGGTGGCTATTGACGTGATGTCGGGTTGTGCAATAATCACGAGTATTTTTGTGGGTTGATGGATGATCAACGGTTGATAAAGGGCCCCCAGTTTTAGGGGCGTCACAGTACCAATTCCACCAATGTGTGGTACCGGTTCTACCAAAACCAGACACCTTGGTATCGGTTTCCCCTCCAACTAAGATTACAAAGCTTTGCCTAACCCCTATCAATGTCCATTTAGTCTACACACAACCCTTTATAAACATTATACTTCTTACTCCTTAGCTTGTGATATGAGTATGAAATTGCATGTATGTTAAATGACAATTTAGCATATAATTAGTGGTGGAATTGTGTTTATATTTATAGAATTAATAAACATGTTGTCATGTTGAAAGTAACAAGCATGATAGTTGTGTAAATTGATATGCCCTCTAGGTGTTTGCTTAAATGCCTAAGTGAATAAAAGTTTGTTGGTTGAGTGAATTACCTTATATAACATGCTTGGAATGACATTGTAAATGGTATTGAATGCAATTACACATTACATTACATATGCACATGTTGCACTACATTCCTGGACATTGACATGAGTGTGAGTGTGAGTGCATGGGTTTGGGTTTGGGTTTGGGTCAATCACCACTTAAGTGAGTTGATGGGTGGGCTTGGGAAGGTTGGACTTAGGTCCAACTGAGTCACACTAGATTTTGCATAAATAAATGTGTCGGGGTGTTACAAGAAGTAAATTCTCCCTCGGGTGCAAAATTCACAAACATTTGGATATGCACATTCCAATGGTGTAACGAACCCACAAAATTATGCAATAGCGAGGATAAAGTTACAGATGAAATGTCCTAAAAATTTGTTTGACATGTTGTGTCCCTTTGGTGAAATACCATAAATCATCACTCCACAAAGGCAAGATAAATGAATTAATTAGTCATTGAGTGTATATAACACCAATGGTAAGGGGCTTGGAATGTCCAAATACATACCCATGACATTGCGTGTGTTATGGGAGTCGGAATGGGGCTCAGTGTTTGAATTTCATGCGTGAGTCTAATCCCATAGCATGAAATGATTTATGGCGGTTGTTCATGATAGATATATTTAAATGAATGCATGAAATGGTGTTGCATGTGATATTTCATATGCATTTTAGGTTGAGAGGTATTCTCTAGTGGAGTTACTCTATTCAACGTTAGTTCACCCTTTATGGGAACATTTTCCACCAAAGGCCCTCCAACAGGCCCACTTTAAGGATAGAGTCGGGTTGTGGCTATTTTTTTTGGATGTTGTATTTTTTGTTTCCATTACATTGGCCTTGTATAAATTCCTTAAACAAAATATGTATTTTGAATTGAGCCATGTATATGGAACTCTTTTGGACATTTATTCTTTTATGAATGAATGTTTGCATTGATGTGGGTTATAGATAGTATTCAATGTTATGGGATTGAATTTTGATGAATGGAACCGACGTGGTCAATATTAGCTCCCCGTACAAAATAGACTTTGCCCAAATTTATTAAAGTTATGGACCTTAGTGAATGGGGTATCACTATGTGTTATTGGGTTAAGAGGCATCACAAGTTATTCCCTAGATCACATAAAACGTAAGCGTGAGCAGGAGTGGGAGCACAAAAATGACAAAATTCAAAAATATTTGAGAGCAAAAGTGCCTTTGAGAGCTCCATATTTAAAAAAAAATATTATAAGCAAATATATTGTAAATGAGTCAAGAAAAATCTTAGTCCAACAAAAAAAAAAGAGTGAACTATGAAAAGATTGATTAAAAAAACTATGAATAGAGCCTCAAGGTCAAGGCATTTCAATGCCTTGGTTTGAATCCAACATTGACAAAACCAAGAAGAAGGAACACCTCCACATGCCTATAAAGGCCTGCATCCCTTTCCTTTTTTCCTTAAGCTTTCTCACGTGCTTTTGTATGTCGTTGTTAGCTGGAAAATTTTTAATTAAGATGAGTATAGTTGGTGTCTAATTAATGGAGTTTAAAATTTTAGTGGTGCATAATTAAACAAGTTTAAAATTTTAGTGGTGTAGTCTTTTTGTTTGTATAAAGCTTGTAAGCGAATTTGCTTGCATGAATTTGCTTTGAACTCACGAACTCATGCACGGAGCTTAAGAGCATGACTGTATGCACATGAATCATGTGAATCAGGTTATTCCACGGGTTAATGGGTGTTTAACGGGTTAGTTGGGACCCCCAGGAAATGGGGCATCATAACCCGGTTGAAGAAAAATCCAATGTGTAATAATATTATATATGAAACACTATGAAGAAGCCTTGAATGAATTACGGCATAAGAATCGGATGTGGATTCTGTTTCAAATATGGCAAGCGCCAGATATAAATGTGGTGAAAGATACACCAAGACAACCTTCAAACACGATTGTATGCAAACATGTCTCTCTCTCTGTGTGAAGAACCTAACTAGCTCAAGAACAAATTGTGAGGTGGTTTTTGGATGACATGATTAGGGGATTACAGAGGGATTGGATTAAAATTGTGAATGAGGTCCATTTATCCTTGGTTTGGGTAAGTTGTTTGGGATTGGATTTTCGTTAGTTTTGAAAATATCTGTCGTATGCTTTGAAGGCTAGAATCCCAGGTGATTGAGAAATCCCTTCTTGTGGAGTTTGGATTACCGTGGGAGGATTGGATTTGATTGAATTTGAATCCGAACTCAATCCTACTCAATGCAAAGTGGTCTAGATTGGATGATTATAAAGTTCAGATTCAATTCATATCCCATCTTTAGATACATTTCATTTGGTTTGTAGGTCACATTCACTTGTGAAGATAAAACATACTAAAATGATTATTTCACAATTATGCAAAAAATGTTATCCAATCCTATACCATATTTGTCGTGGAATGAAAAAAAGTTCAACCCATTAGTATTGTTGGTTCATTTATTTAATTTAATTTGTACAATACATTTTTACTCACAAATATCATATACATCATGAAAAAAAAATTAATTTTCAACACAAAAACAATACACTTCGATACAACTCAAGCCTAAGTCGTTATTTGTTTATTTTTAACAAATCCGAAGTTGTGTTTAAAAAATAAAACTTAATTGTTTATTTTCAATAAATAGCAAAAGTAATCTGAACCATATTAAATATTTTCAATGACCAAAATGCAATTTATTTTCCATGAATTTTAGGGCATTTTAATATTATTGCATGAATTACTAGCATAAATCAAGTCAATTTAAAATATGTTGCTTTAATACAACTGTTAATTTTTTATAGATTTCATGAATATTTTCAGACACTTACTCTCAAATCATGTGTTTGCATGCTACATTCTGTCAATTGAGAGAGAATTTCTAACGGTAGTAATTTAGTTCAAAAGTATAAGAGAATTATGTGCTAATTTCTAAATATAGGGGGTAAAGTGCAAAAAAATTGAACTACTACCGTATAAACTGGAATTTAAGTTGGTTATATTGCTCATCTTCCCAGGCAAACCATGGAGAGAGTTCCAGATGCTTCGGCTTCTACATCAGATGTAGAGAAATACAAATACAAAATTAGAGAGAGAAAAGCATCTGGAAAAAACATAGAGATAAGGTAGTTGAGAAGGCTTGATACTAAGCCTTCTCATTCGCCCGATAAGGAGATGAAGGGACATGTAAAAAGGGAGCTCAGGAGTCTTATAACGCGCCAGATCAGGACAATGAAGGGGCAACTAATAAGGGTTCGCTATATTGACATCAAGTAATTTGAATGGAAGGTAGTTAGATTCAGGAAAAGTATATGAAAGTATGAACCAAAGATTTATATTTCTGGTCTCTGAGTTTTCGTTCCTGCTTCAAACTAGCGACCACAAAAACTCTTCCCATTGAAGATATGCAGCGTATATAGGGGTAGGGAGAGATAAGAAGAGGTCCAAAGCATGGTAGAAAAGGAATATCCATCCTTGGAAAACCTTTGATTCAGATGGGAAACGAGAGAGTGTAATTCCAACAGACATATGAAGTCTGCCCAAACTTGTTGTCGAAGATCTAATTCGAATAGATCCGAAGAAGAGAGAGTCTCAACCTCTCTATTCAGCAGATACGCAGCAAAACAGAGAAAGAAAAACCAAAGATGAAGAGGCATGAATAGAGAAGACAGAGGTATGTGTGATAGATCTCTCTTCACATGCTTGTTTGTTTTCATTTTTTGTAAAGTTATTATCTTTCTTCAGTATAGAAAGAGAGAGAGAGACAGAGGTCTGTGTGATTGATCTTGGTTCACATTTAACATAGTTTGCTTCAATTTTGTGTAAAGTTATAATCTATCTTCACTTGAGAAAGAGAGAAGATGAAGAGTGTGTGGCCTCTGTTGGTGGTGCTCTACTTACTAATAGACTGCATCAATGGGGAAAATGCATATTTGTTCTTTACTTGGAATGTGACTTATGGTGATATCTACCCTTTTGGTGTCAAACAAATGGTATTTTCAATAGATTGTTTTAGCAGGGGAATTGAATGACAGGGGAATTTGATAAACGGACAGTTCCTAGGGCCACAGTTTAATTATGTGACCAATGACAATCTCATTATCAGTGTTTACAATAGATTGTGTAATCCATTTCTTCTCTCCTGGTAAGGAAATGTTTTATTTTATATATATATATATATATTATTTCGACTGGATAATAGAAAATACTTACTTTATATTCGAGTTAGAGCGTATTAACCACCAACATTGAGGCCTGCCTAATATTTATTGATGTGGTTTAATATAGTCGATCAAATAATCGTGGTCATGCACACCCAAAATAATGTTGAGTAATAAAAAAACAATGATCAAATTGAATTGCAAGTGTATCAGATGACTGAGAAATGATAAGTTTGATCTTGGGTAACAAGTGACTGCATGTCGAATGTGCGTATCTCAGGTGATAGACATATGAAAATGGTAGGTTACATCCTCCAAGTCAACATCTGATTTTTACCTTTTTCTCACTTCCCCTCCCTGGCTTTCCACAAGGCTGCAGGAGGTTTGGGTGGCATCAACATCTCCGGTGCATGTGTGATTCCTATGCCATTCTTGTTCCATATCCAGTCATATGCATCATGGAAAAAAAAGTAAATGATTTCCAACAAAAACGCATAATTGTAATGTTAATATTATGCTTGTACATTAAAAACGACAATGTCTTACAAAAGGTCTCTATTTTTAAGTCATGTGTAACACAACGTACAAATAGCCAATTTGGCACCCTCAACAACAAAATAAGGTATACACTTTGCCTTATTTTAAGACCCTCCACCATAACAAAAAGGCAATATAGGTAACACAAGTAAATTACAACATGAAGTAGTTCCACAATCGATGTTACATAGAAACTTAAATAACACCCAGGACTCGTACATGTTACTTTCGTATGGAGCTTTGGGTTATTGGAAGAAGTCAATCGTCAATGACTATTACATCGATGGTTGGGGTGGAATTCACTAATGGACAGGATCCTACACTATCTGAAGTTTGTCCACCTGATGGTGGAACATCATTTTTTAAAATGACTTCAAAATATTGGAAATTAAGACATGGGTCTAGATAGTATTCTACAGCAAATGGTACGTCCTGCATGATGTAAACAACAAATAGTGTAAAAAAAAATTGTACCCATAAAATAGGATGTAATTTAACAGATCTCAATGCATGCACACTTACGTCTAAGTATTCATTCAAGCCCTTCACATCTCCATTGATGACACACTTATTGCGATTGTCCCAGGAAAATTTACCTGTCTCCAACATATTTGAAATTAGGAAATAAATTCGCTCCCAAAAAAAGATCATCCGTAATACCTCTCTCAATGACAGGCTAAAGCCTGGCAGACGCCATTGTAGGACCTCTAACAATCGATCCATCATTTTCTTGTCCAATCTACCGTAAGGAGGTAATACGTTCCGATGTTTGTATTCAATGAACATATCAATCATCACTTCAGTTTCATCTACACTCATATTAGGAATCTTCATCCCTACGTAACACATTTGCAACTTCACATTAGATGCATCAATGACAAACAATTGCTACAATTAAACGAAATGCTCAAAATCCAAAAAATAAAACAAACAAGTGATTGGATTTTACATAGGTGGATAATCAACAATTCCAAAATTTCATGGCCCTTAATAACAAACTTGCATGTCAGTTTTCACATTTTACAAATGTAGTTATAATGGGAACAATTCCCCATACATACTAAATTTTGGAACTTTAGATAATCCGAACAGTCATCCAAATCTACCTAAAAAAACGTACACAACAGGGGGTTAGTATTACACCCAAAAAAAACATAATAACACTAATAATGGATCAATTAATATCTCGTTGGTACGCACATCGATGCACAAAGATAGGTGGAGATACAACATCTTCCATTGCAACTTGTTCAGTAATATTGTCTAACGTTGCATTCTCCTCCCCTACAATATCATCATGCACCAACATTTTTTGTTTCCCACATTCCAAAGTGAATGTGTAACGCATTCTCAGCCTCATTGTAGGAATCATAGGACTTGAAAAGTGCACCAGGAAATCTATGCACATGTACATGACACTCTGGCCATGAATGGTAAATGCCAACCTGTCGCCTTACAAATACGACATAGCATCGGTCTCGCATGTGCATTGCTATTGACACCATAACATTGATTGTTAATAACCAAAACTAGAAAATAGTGTATAAGCATGTGTTTCATAAAATCGACCAATTAAAACTGGTAACATAGTACTAGTAAAAGTTAATTCGCATATTCATCATCACAACCAAAAATATACGCATATTACATATATGTGTCAATACAGACATAAATTTAAAATCAACAAAAAGTTCAACAAATAAAAGTGAAGACATTGTTTTTAATGGTCCGTCAACAAATACACGGCCATCTCCATCAACTACAAGGTGTGTTCCATAGAAGTCTGTCAACCCAAGTTGGATGTTCATACTCAAGCAAGCTGAAGAAGATATCAAAGTTAATAGGGTTCGAACAAATAATAGTCTTTAAGGCAGCATGTCGATCCACCATGGACAGACCATTTATCTTTTCTAGTTCGACACTTACTTTTCTACGTGCATCAAAAACTCGAGATTATACCCAACACGGTGTGCAATCATGTCTAGTTGATTTCGACAATCATGCACGTAGTCACCAAACACTTTAGATATGTCCAACAAACTCTTTACAACTGACTCGGCTACATTACCAGTCATCATTGCTTTTCTTTTCTTATTTGTCAATGGAGTCCCAGCATTGGGCTCAGCACCAACATCTTGTCCAATCAGATTATTCGCGTTATGTGATGCAAGGTTCTCCTTCACGAAATCCACCTGTTCATCCATGTTATCGGTTTCACGTATAGAAACTTTCACCTCAGCATCACCCACCATGTCTTTCAAATCCACCGCATACTCCCCAGTGGCACGGTCCTTACCAAATATCACACCCCAATCGTTGAAGTACGACCATGACTTCTCTCGCATGCCCTTAGCGTTTCTATCCTTCTACACAAGTACACATGTAGACAATAAATTCCAAGACATACGTAAATTTGTTTTGACAATAGTATAACTTCAAGTAGTATTTTCAGATGTCATCACCATCAACTATAATCTTATTCTCGGAGGTATTAAAACCAAACACGGACGTGGCCATCATCATGAACAAGGAGTTATAATTCTTTTTCCAAATCTTCATCTTAAACTCAATGTGTGGGGAAACTTGCAATTCACACCTAGGAATTGCAATTCACAAACTTTGTTCCAAAGCTTGTAGGTACCATTGTCTGAAAGTGCCGTTTTGGCACTTCCAACCATTTTCACAAAGGTCCTTTAGGGACGGGATGAACTGAGTTTCTCCTGTTTGCGTCCATGTCCTTAGGATACCTTTTTTTGTTTGTGTACTACCACCTGGCTCAGACATACTACGCCGCACAAAGATAAAAGTAAGCACAATAATTTGAGTAATGCTTTATAGTTACAAACGAACTACCACCATATAAACAATTGTGACAAGGACAGTGACCTAAGTTTAAATAAAGGGAAATTTTTCAATCTACAATAAAACCAATATCCCATAGTACATGCAGAATCACAACAAACACACTTAAATAGTAGGTTGTCCACGAGACATCTCCACTCATTATACATTTCCAACGCTAACTGATTTCAAAATAATAACCATTGAATCGACGTCTCAACAGTGTCTATGACATCATTATCATCATCACCTTCATCGTGAATGACATTGGACAAATCTTCCTCTAATGGGTCCACACTCATTTCATTTCTGATCAAGTAGTTTAACAAACAACACGCAGCTATAATGCGATTATGCGTGCGAACTAGATAGTAGCAAGGTGCCCTAAGGATTGCCCATCTATTTTTCAAAAAGGCAAAACATCTCTCAATACATGTCCTTGCGGCTGAATGCTGGAGGTTGAACAATTCCTCAAGATTACGGGGAGCTGTCGCACCCGCCCCAAACTCTTGTATATGATATCTTTGACCCCTCAATTGTGTTAAAAAATCCTTCCCATTTGTGTGCCCAGCATCAACTAGGTAATAAGTCCCTATGATATATGAAATATGTTGATTAATATAAAACTTTGTGTATACCCCAAAACTTTTTGTAATAAATTTTACAAAGTATGACTCTACTTACCACGTGCGACCTTCAATCCATTAGGTCTAGTCACGGCATCACGTAATATTCTAGAATTGGCAGCCAACCCCACCCATCCGGGAAGCACGTAAATTATTTTCATGTCTGGGTCACAAACACACAACACATTTGTTGTTATTACTCATTTACGTGTTCTATACCTAGCTTGATTCACAAGAGGTACTCAGACTGGAACATAAGTGTCATCTAAGGCACCCACATAATTCTACAAGACAAAAAGACAAATAATTAATTAGGATACTACTATTGTCTAAGATAAAAAAAATGGGAAATTGGAGAAGAGGTATATATAGTGACACAATATTTACCTTGAACCACCTCCATTTAGGGTCAATATTGCTCTCCATAATTGGTTGTGGCGACTTTAACAACACCCTTCTCAACCTCAACACCACAGTCAAGACATTATTGAAATGTCAACTAACCATTTCACCTGAGCGAAGAAAGCTGAACTTAACCGGCCTATTTTTGTCATTGTGACCTAAGATACTTAAAAACATAGCAACCATCTCCTCCACACTAACATTCCTACTTGGATGTAAGCCTCCTAAATCAAGCACTTTACATAATACCCCAAACGTGTGTTTGTCCATCCGCAATCGGTTTACACAATTTGTATCACTCTCACCAATTAGACGATGTAAGTTTTCACGTTGCAGGCGAATCCTATGCAATGGTTGTGACACCATTTTATTATTGACATTGTTTTCAATGTCCCATGTTGCGACCATTATACATATCAAAAGGTGAAACAAAATTACTATTTCACGAATACTTCTATTCATAATGGTAAGCAATATACAGACTTCATCATTAGGGTTTTTCATGTTCACTGCAAATTTCATAAATTAAAAATATATCAAAAATTTAACCATAATTGATAAGTCACAATTTAAAAATCCTGATTGATTCGAAATATACGTGCATTATTTTACTGTACATGTTATTAAGATATAACTGACAAAGAAAAATAAATATGTGATAAACTAATAACATGATTAACTACAGATTGATAAGTGAAATCGTTGTATTACCTTAGTTGCAGATAGGATTCCGATACACTGTAGACAAAAAAATTAACACACATTTTTAGGCAACAAATTTTGATATTTACAATTGCTAAAAAATTGTAAATTTAGTTGGAACATAAAGAATTTCGCAAAAATTTTTCACCAAAATGGCATAAATTATTTGAACATAATATGGTAAAATTATGCACATATACGATTATTATAATGCGTGAAATTGGATCAATTGAGACATATATGACCATTCAATGTTGTATTGTAATAAGGATACTATAAAAAAATTATACAAATCAATACTACTCATGCATCATTCAATATTAGTTTCTTTATTGAAAAACTTATGTTGTGTGTTTACAAATAAACCTATTTATTTGCAAAAATAAGTTGCCAAACTAATCCGAACTGTATTAAATTTTTTCAATGACCCAAATGTCAATTAATTTCTATGTGGTTTTTGCATGTGTTACATAAACAAATGAAATGTATTTTCTACGAATTTTAATTTAGAGCATTTTATTTTTCCAACCTCAATTAATATCACTAATCCTCTCAAATTGAAAAATTTTATTTATCAATTTTGTTTTGTATAGCGCAAATCTTTTTTTTATAGCCCAAAGAATGTCATTAATTAATAGCCCAATTATGTAATGAACAAATATGTTAAAAACAAGCCAAATTGGATGTTTATAGCCCAAATCCTCTCATTAATTAACAGACAAAAAGTTATTAATTAAACATTTACCAACCTTTTCATTAATTAATAGCCCAATTCTATTTTTAACAAATATGTTGCAATAAGCCCAAATCAGATTTTTATAGCCCAAATCCTGTCATTTATTCATAGCCCAAAACTTGTTAATTAAACAATTACCATCAAATTAATTAATTACTAGTCCAAAATTATTTTTACCAAATCTGTTAAAAACAACCCAAATAAGCTTTTTCTAGCCCAAATACACTTTTTACTTAATAGCCCACAAATTGTTAATTAAATAATTAGCAACCCTCTGTCTATCTTCAGAGTTAGCGATGGAGAGACACACAGCCACTCACTCGGCCAGGGCATCAAATAGAGAAAGAGTGAGACAGAGAGAGAGAAAAAGAACAAATGTCTCTCTGTTTTAAGGTAATATACATCGCTCCTAAACACCACTCGTCCATCAGCAGATCAAGCACTTCAATGGCCAAATCTGCTACTTCCATGGACAGATCTGGTCAACAATGGCCAGATCTGAGTAGTGCACCATCGATCCCAGATCTGCTACTTCCATCGAAGAATCAGACCCGATGTCAAGCAGCAAGCTTGAGCAAATGAATAAATGAGATAAAGAGAGACAGAGATCGACAAAAGGCAACAAAAAAAAAGAGGTGATTCAGTGGACTATTTTGATCTATATTGAACATCATGGAATGTCCAATGTTTACATGTGTTCCCCACTACATATGCCAAAGAAAACAACATTAGACACAGAGAGAGAGAGAGAAGCAAACCTAGTTGAGCAAAAACAGCTTCATTCAAGGAGAATGGGGGACCAGTGTGAAGGTGAAAGGGAATGGGAATGGAAGTAAAAACCCTACAATTTTTACTGTGGAGGGTATTTTAGATTTTACACATTTAATCCTACTTCTCAATTCCACAATCCCTCCTAGCAGAGGTGGTGTTTGGATGACAGGATTAGAGGGGATTACAAGGGAATTGGATTAAAATTGTGAATGGGGTCCCTTTATCCTTGGTTTGGGTAAGTTGTTTGGGATTGAATTTTCATTAGTTTTGAAAAAATCGGTTGTACGTTTTGAAGGTTAGATTCCCATCTGCAGGTGATTGAGAAATCCCTTTTGCTGTGAGGGATTATGCAATTGAGAAGTAGGATTAAATGTGAAAAATCTAAAATACCCTTCATAGTAAAAATTGTAGGGTTTTTACTTTCATTCCCCTTCACTTTCACTTTCACACTAGTCCCCCCTTCTCATTGAACGGCGTTGTTTTTGCTCAACCAGGTTTGCCTCTCTCTCTGTCTAATGTCGTTTTCTTTGGCATATGTAGTGGAGAACACATGTAAACATTGAACATTGCATGCTGTTCGATATAGATCAAAATAGTCCACTAACTTACCTCTTTTTTTGTTGTTTTTTGTCCATATATGTCTCTCTTTATCTCCTTTATTCATTTGCTTGAGCTTTCTGCATGACATCGGGTCTGATTCTTCGATGGAAGTAGCAGATTGGGGATCAATGGTACACTGCTCAGATTTGGCCACTGTTGACCAGATCTGTCCATTGAAGTGCTCGATCTGCTGATAAACGAGTGGTGTTTGGGAGCGACGTATATTACCTTAAAACAGAGAGACATTTGTTCTCTATCTCTTTGTCTCACTCTTTCTCTGTTTGATGCCTTAGCCGAGTGAGTGGTTGTGTGTCTCTCCATTGCTAACTCTGAAGATAGACAGAGGGTTGCTAATTATTTGATTAACAATTTGTGGGCTATTATGTAAAGAGTGTATTTGGGCTTGGGCTGTTTTTAACAGATTTGGTAAAAATAAATTTGGGCTAGTAATTAATTAGTTTGATGGTAATTGTTTGATTAACAAGTTTTGGGCTACGAATAAATGACAGAATTTGGGCTATAAAAATTTGATTTGGGCTTATTGTACAGATTTGTTAAAAATAAATTTGGGCTATTAATTAATGAAAGGGTCGGTAAATGTTTAATTAGCAAGTTTTGGTCTGTTAATTAATGAGAGGATTTGGGCTATAAACATCCAATTTGGGATGTTTTTAACATATTGGTTCATTACATTATTGGGCTATTAATTAATGACTTGCTTTGGGCTATAAAAAAAAAGATTTGTGCTATACAAAACATAATTGATAAATAAAATTTTTCAATTTGAGAGGATTTGGACTATTAATTGAGGTTGAAAAAATAAAATGCTCAAAATTAAAATTCGTAGAATATTCATTTCATTTGTTTATGAAACACGTGCAAAAACCACATAGAAATGAATTGACATTTGGGTCATTGAAAAAATTTAATACGGTTCGGATTAATTTGGCAACTTATGTTTACAAATAAATAGGTTTTATTTGTAAACACACAACATAGGTTTTTCAATAAAGAAACTAATATTGAATGTTGCATGAGTAGTATTGTTTTATGTAATTTTTTTATAGTATCCTTATTACAATACAACATTGAATGGTTATATATGTCTCAATTGAAACAATTTCACGCATTATTATAATCGTACAAGTGCATAATTTTACGATATTATGTTTAAATAATTTATGCCATTTAGGTGAAAAAAAATTCCGAAATTTTTTATGTTCCAACTAAATTTACAATTTTGTAGCAATTGTAACTATCAAAATTGTGTTGCCTAAAGTTGTGTGTAAATTTTTTTATCTATAGTGTATTGGAATCCTATCTGCAACTAAGGTAATGCAACAATTTCACTTATCAATTTGTAGTTAATAATGTTATCAATTTATCACATATTTATATGTTTAACACATATTTATTTGTCTTTGTCAATTATATCTTAATAACATGTACACTAAAATAATGTATGTATATTTTGAATCAATTAGGATTTGTAAATTGTGACTTATCAGTTATGGTTAAATTTCTGATATATTTTTAATTTCTGAAATTTGTAGTGAACATGGAAAACCCTAATGAAGTCTATTTATTGCTTACCATTATGAATAGAATTATTCGAGAAATCATAATTTTGTTTCACCTTTTGATATGTATAATGGTCGCGATATGGTACATTGAAAACAATGTCATAATAAAATAGTGGCACGACCATTGTGTAGTATTCGCTTACAACATGAACACTTACATCGTCTAATTGGTGAGAGTGATTAAAATTGTATAAACCAACTCCGGATGGACAGACACACGTTTGGGGTATTATGTAATTTGGTGCGTGATTTAGGAGGCTTACATCAAAGTAGGAATGTTAGTGTGGAGGAGATGGTTGCTATGTTTTTAAGTATCTTAGGTCACGATGACAAAAACAGGCCGGTTAAGTTCAATTTTCTTCGTTCGGGTGAAACGATTAGTTGACATTTCAATAATGCCTTGACTGCGGCGTTGAGGTTGAAAAGGGTATTGCTAAAGTCACTGCAGCCAATTCTAGAAAGCAATAATGACCCTAAATGGAGGTGGTTCAAGGTAAATATTGTGTCACTATATTTACATCTTCTCCAATTTCTCATATTTTTTTCGCTTAGACAATTATAGTATCCTAATTAATTATTTGTCTTTTTGTCTTGGAGAATTATATGGGTGCCTTAGATGGCACTTATGTTTCAATCCGATTACCTCATGTGAATCAAGCTAGGTATAGAACATGTAAAGGAGGAATAGCAACAAATGTGTTGAGTGTTTTTGACCTAGACATGAAAATAATTTACGTGCTTCCCGGATGGGAGGGTTCAGCTGCCGATTCTAGAATATTACGTGATGTCTTGACTAGACCTAACGGATTGAAGGTCGCACGTGGTACGTAGAGGCATACTTTGTAAAATTTATTACAAAAATGTTTTGGGGTATGCACAACGTTTTACATTAATCAACATAATTCATATATCACAGAGACTTATTACCTAGTTGATGTTGGGTACACAACTGGGGAGGATTTTTTAGCACAATTAAGGGGTCAAAGATATCATATACAAGAGTTTGGGGTGGGTGCGGCAGCTCCCCATAATCCTGAGGAATTGTTCAACCTCCAGCATTCAGCCGCAAAGACATGCATTGAGAGATGTTTTGCCTTGTCGAAAAATAGATGGGCAATCCTTATGGCACCTTGCTACTATCCGGTTCTCACGCATAATCGTATTATAGCTGCGTGTTGTTTGTTGCAAAACTTGATCAGAAGTGAAATGAGTGTGGACCCATTAGAGGAAGAGTTTCCCGATGTCATTCACGATGAAGGTGGTGATGATAATGATGTCATAGATACTGTTGAGACGCCGGCTCAATGGTCATTATTTCGAAATCAAATAGCGTTGAAAATATATCATGAGTGGAGAATGTCTTGTGGACAACCTACTATTTAAGTGTGTTTGTTGTTGTGATTCTGCATGTACTATGGGATATGGGTTTTATTGCAGATTGACAATTTTTCCTTCATTTAAAATTAGGTCATTGTCCTTGTCACAATTGTTTATATGGTTGTAGTTCGTTTGTAACTATAAAGCATTACTCAAATTATTGTGATAACTTTTTTCTTTGTGCGGCGTAGTATGTCTGAGCCAGGTGGTAGTACAAAGACAGAGAAAGGTATCAGAAGGATATGGACGCAAAGAGAAGAAACTCAGTTCATCGCGTCCCTAAAGGACCTTTGTGTAAATGGTTGGAAATGCCTAAACGGCACTTTCAAACCAGGGTACTTGCAAGCTTTGGAATAGATTTTTCAAACTTCAATTCCTAGGTGTGAATTGCAGGCTTCCCCACACATTGAGTCTAAGATGAAGATTTGGAAAAAGAATTATAACTCCTTGTTCACGATGATGGCCACATCCGGGTTTGGTTTTAAAACCTCAGAGAATAAGATTATAGTTGATGGTGATGACATCTGGAAAGACTACTTGAAGGTGAAATAATTCATTGAATTTATACTATTGTGGAAACAAATTTACATCTGTCTTGGAATTTATTGTCTACATGTGTACTTGTGCAAAAGGATAGAAACGCTAAGGGCATGCATGAGAAATCATGGCCATACTTCAACGATTGGGGTGTGATATTTGGTAAGGACCGTGCCATAGGGGAGTATGTGGTGGATTTGAAAAACATGGTGGGTGATGCTGAGATGGAAGCTTCTATGTGTGAAACCGATAACACGGAAGGGCCGGTGGATTTCCGCGAGGGTGACCCTGCATCACATAGCTCAAATAATCCAATTGGACAAGATGTTGGTGTTGAGCCCAGTGTTGGGACTCCATCGACAAGTAACAAAAGAAATGCAACAGTGACCGATAATGTGGCCAAGTCAGTTGCAAAGAGTTTGTCGGACGTATCTAAAGTGTTTGGGATTATGTGCATGATTGTTGAAATCAACTAGACATGATTGCACACCATGTTGGGTATAATCACGATGTTTCTGATGCACGTAGAAAAGTAAATGCCGAACTATAAAAGATAAATGGTCTATCTATGGTGGATCGACATGCTACCCTAAAGATTATTTGTTCGGACCCTGTTAACTTAGAAATCTTCTTCAGCTTGCCTGAGTGTGAATGTTCAACTTGGGTTGGCGAACTTTTGTGGAACACACCTCATAGTTGATGGAGATGGTCGTGTATTTGTTGACGAACCATTAAAAACAATGTCTTCACTTTTATTTGTTGAACTTTTTGTTGATTGTAAATTTATGTCTGTATTGACACATATATGTAACAGGCATATTTTTTTGTTGTGATAATGAATATGCGAATTAACTTTTACTAGTACTATGTTACCGGTTTTAATTGGTCAATTTTATGAAGCACATGCTTATACACTATTTTCTAGTTTCAGTTATTAACAATCAATGTTATGGTGTCAATAGCAATGCACTGGCAAGACCGATGCTATGTCATATTTGTAGGGCGACAGGTTGGCATTTATCATTCATGGCCAAAGTTTCATGTACATGTGCATAGATTTCCTAGTGCACTTTTCAATTCCTATGATTCCTACAATGAGGTTGAGAATGCGTTACGCATTTACCTTGGAAGGTTGGAAACAGAAAATGTTGGTGCACAGGTTGATGATATTGTAGGGGAGGAGAATGCAACGTTAGACAATAATATTGAACAAGTTACAATGGAAGATGTTGTATCACCACCTATCTTTGTGCATAAATGTGCATACCTATGAGATATTATGTGGTCCATTATTAGTGTTATGATGTTTTTTTTGGGTGTAATACTAACCCATGTTGTGTACTTTTTTCTGTAGATTTGGATGATTGCTCGGATTATTTTGAAGTTTCAAAATTTAGTATGTATAGGGAATTATTCCCAGTATAACTACATTTGTAAATTGTGAAAACTGAAATGTAAGTTTGTTATTAATAGCCATGAAATTTTGGAATTGTTGATTATCCACCTATGTAAAATACAATCACTTGTTTGTTTTATTTTTGGATTTTGAGCATTTTGTCTAATTGTAGCAATTGTTTGTCATTGATGCATCTAATGTGAAGTTGCAAATGTCTTACGTAGGGATGAAGATTCCAAATATGAGTGCAGATGAAACTGAAGTGATGATTGATACGTTAATTGAATACAAACATCGGAACCAATTACCTCCTTACGGTAGATTGGACAAGAAAACGATGGATCTATTGTTAGAGGTCCTACGACGACGTCTGCCAAGCTTTAGCCCGTCATTGAGCGAGGTATTACGGATGATCTTTTTTTGGGGGCGAATTTATTTCACAATTTCAGATATGTTGGAGACGGGTAAATTTTCCTAGGACAATCGCAATAAGTATGTCATCAAAGGAGATGTGGAGGGCTCGAATGAATACTTAGACGTAAGTGTACATTCATTGAGATCTATTAAATTGCATTCCTTTTTTATAGGTACGAAAATTTTTTACACTATTTTTTGTTTACATCATGCAGGACGTACCATTTGTGGTAGAATACTGTCTAGACCCATGTCCTAACTACCAATATTTTGAAGTCATTTTCAAAAATAATGTTCCACCATTAGGTGAACAAACTTCAGATAGTGTAGGATCCTGTCCATCAGTGAATTCCGCCCCAACCGTCGATGTAATAGTCATTGACGATTGACTTCTTCCAATAACCCCAAGCTCCATACGAAAGTAACATGTACAAGTCCTGGGTGTTATTTAAGCTTCTATGTAACATCGATTGTTGAACTACTACATGTTGTAATTTACTTGTGTTACCCATATTGCCTTTTTGTGTGGTGAAGGGTCTTAAAATAAGGCGAAGTGTATGCCTTATTTTGTTGTTAAGGGTGTCAAATTGGCTATTTATACGTTGTGTTATGCACGACTTAAAAATAGAGACCTTTTGTAAGACATTGTCGTTTTTAATGTACAAGCATAATATTAACATTACAATTATGCGTTTGTGTTGGAAATCATTTACTTTTTTTCCATGATG
>CM042200.1:7845371-7857814 GCA_023539305.1 Ilex asprella
GTTACCTCCCTAGGTGACTCCCTTGTGGGCTTACGCCCATCCCCCTCGATAGTGCTGAGACAACTTTCTTCAAAAGCCCTTTAGTTAGCTAATCAGTTATATTAAGCTCAGACTTCACAAAGTCTAGTGAGATTATGCTTTTACTCAACATTTTCTTTATTGATTTATATCGCACTTGTATATGTCTTTTCATCTTTTTATTATTATAATTCTGTTTCATAAGCTCAATCACTATCTTACTATCACAGTGTAATGAAATGACAGGTATGGGTTTTTCCACTAGAGGTATCTCTAGTAATAAATTCTCTATCCACTCAGCCTCAGCACATGTTGTATCTAAGGCTATAAGTTCTGACTCCATAGTACTTCTTGATATTAGGGTTTATTTTTTAGATCCCCAAGATATGGCTGCTTCTCCTAACAAAAAATCATAGCCAATAGTAGATTTTATATCTAAACTATCGGTGATCCAATTTGCATCACTAAAGCCTCCAACTATACTAGGAAAGCCACTATAACATAAAGAGTAGTCTAAGGTTCCTTTAAGATACTTAAAGACTCTCTCTAAGGCAACCCAATGCTCTTTACTCGGACTATGTGTGTATCTACTCAATCTCCATACGGCATACGAGATATCTTGTCTAGATTTATTGGCTATGTATAACAAAGACCCAATCATTTGTGAATACTTTAATTGTGAAATCGGTTCTCCTTTATTTTTCTTCAAATGTACATGAGGATCATATGGCGTTGATACAGACTTACTTTCATAAAAACCAAACTTTTTCAACATTTTCTCTATGGTGCTAGACTGACTAAGAGATATTTCATTAGATGTTTTCTCTATTTTCATTCCTAAGACTACATAGGTTTCTCCCAAATCTTTCATATCAAACTTAGTAGATAAATAAGATTTAACATCATTAATGATCTCCAAGTTTGTCCTAAAAATTAGTATATCGTCTACATATAGACATAAAATCACACAACCAATATCACTATCCTTGTAGTATAAATATTTATCACTTTCATTAATTTGAAAATCATACTGTAGAATTACTTTATCAAACTTCTCATGCCACTGCTTGAGAGCTTGTTTAAGGTCATATAAAGACTTCACTAACTTACAAACCTTATGTTCTTGTCCTTTTACCATAAACCCCTCAGGTTGTTCCATATATATCTCTTCATCTAAATCCCCATTTAGAAAAGCGGAATTAACATCCATTTGTTTAAGGCCATATGAGCTATGTTGCAAAAATGTTGTGAGACTACACAATTCCTTTTTTTCAATGCCCCAAAAAAGATAAGACCATACTTAGTAAAAATAATAGACTGAAGCCTTTAGAGTAATAATAGACTGAACCATTCCAGCTTTTTACGCCCTAACTAGTTTTACATTCTTTCAGAACCACCTTAAAATTGTTGGAACTAGATCCAAATATAATTAAAAATAAACATCAATTTGTCATATTCTATAAGCATGAAATTGAGAACATTGTCAAACTTACCTCTTTCATCGTTCAATTTGAGATAATAGTAAATTTCATACTTAATACAATATTAAGCTTGGGTTGAACTGAACTCAGTCACTCTCTTTAAGACCACTCACATCTTTACGGATAAAATATCCGGTGTAATAGATCACAACATGTCGCTTCCAAGATACAACAACTCAGTTACTCACTGTAACTTCTCCAAGTCTACACAACTTTGAGAAGCTTGAAAGTTAGAAACTTTACACACACACTCCTTTCTTTGCCCAATAAGTAAAATATAAAAATAGAGAAGAAACATGAGAATAGTTATTTGTTCACATGCCATGAATAGGCTAGTTGGACCTCTATATATAGGTTTATTCAATTTGTAACTCTTGACCAAAATAACTAGCCTATTTACTTTGTATTATAAAAATCACACTTATTTTTTGTCTTAATAATATAACATAATGCCCACTTAAATCAACCCAATAACTATCACAATAAGGATAGAATATATAACTTACGGGCCATTAAATTTCACCATTATAATTCTCATTATACACATGCTAATGGTTAGACTTATAGCTTATGTGGCTTGTAAAAATAAAAATGTGTATAATTATGCTAAACTAAAAATACAAATAAAGGTGAAATTATTGCTTTATAAATTAAATAAATAATAAACACTATATTTTTATTTTTATTAAAATACTCCAACAGCTGCTACCAGTTGTAACATATTAGTCTAACCCATTACCCAATTTGATATCAATCCATTGTCCAATTGTAAATTTCAATTCTCTTTCATAAAATTTGATTAAAGGGTTAATATTAGAGTATTAAAACTCACATTTAAAGATATCCCGCCCAAAACATTAGACTATCTATCTCATGCCTCCTCTGTTTCTCTGCAATCTCTCCCTAAGTATCTGTTATTTTGTTTTCTCTTTCGCTACCTCCCTCTATCTCTCTCCCTCCCTCCCTTATCTCCCAACCACTTCGCCACCGTCACAGCTCCAATGCCACTATCATCTTCGTCACAGCGCCAACGAAACCATCGTCTTAGTCACAGCACTAGCCTTACCATATTCTCAGGTATTTCTCTCCCTCCTCTCTCCTCTCTCTTCTACCACACCAATCCCCTACGTCCTTCCTCCCCTCTGTCATCCTCTCAGCGCAAAACCCCCTCCCCAAGCCCTCTGTTAAGCACACCCACAAAAACCCTGATAGGTCAGACCTTTAAACACCAAGAAATTTTGATTGAATAAGTCAACGGGATCAAGACAAACTCAAGAAATAAGAAGAAAAGAAGAACAAAAAGTTGGTTAAACTGTGAGGATCATCAAGAACACAAAATATGGAAAGGAAGGGTTAGTGGGTTCGCCATCCTCTGTGATGTGATCAAGAAAGCTAGGGTTTTGGGTGTTCTTGTGACAACCCGTATAGAAATAATTACTAACACACTAATTTAGGTCGTCAATTAATGATTCTATATAACTAAGGATTATTTTTAAAAAATTTAAATAAATTAATGGACTTCAAATATGAATTCGCTATGTGAAAACAAATTAAATGACTATAATACATGTCATATTTCATGATCGTGATATAACATATGAGTAATACATTTGTTACGTATAGAATATATGTGAGTATATATGTATAGATATACACACACGTATATATAAATATAACAATAGACATATGGTCTATTAGAAGAAAAAAAAGTGAATGGCAAATAAATAGCCAGTTGTCCATGTGATGCAAATGAGTGAAGTCACCTAAGTGACGTTGGAAGGAAAGCTTGGGCTATAAATAGCCTTGTTCTAAAGGCCAAAAGGCATGCAAAGAAAGGAAGGAAGAGAGAGAAAAATTTATGAGATCTTAGGGTCAAAAATTGAGCAGTGAGTTTATTTTATATCGTTATCAAATTTGAGTATTTTGATCATGATACTTTGAATTTTACATCTATTAGAGTCATTAATAATTTTGAGGTACGAGATAGTATACAATATGCTCTTATCTTTTAAATATTCTTGCAAAGAGTGTCCTTTGATTATATGAAATTTGTATTCCTATTGATTATTCTGATTGATACGAAATTCTATCAATTTTATCGGCTGACCTGTACGTTGGGCTAGATACTTTGGGATTGATTGGTACATGTACGAAGTGTACTTGTGGCATATTTGGTAAAATGTGATATGGCCCTGCAGGGTGCGATTGTAATTACAATCCTTTGGAGTGTAATAGTTCGATATGATTATGAAATTTAAATGTCCAAATGTCACTTGTCATGTCATCGAGAAATCAAGTATGATGCTATGTTTGATAGCAGTTAAGTTATGTAGCTTGTCCAATGTGATTCTTGATCTCGTAATCCACGTTTGTCTATCAATTAAATTATTTTGTATTTGATCATTCATACTTTTTCTCGTTGAGCATATTGTTTCCTGTCATATTGTATACTTCAATGTTTTTAATATTTTTTTCTAGGATAATCTCAGAGGGAACGATCAAAGTTGATATTTGATGAATCAAAGATGGACAAGTCTTGATATAATTTTTAACTTTGTGGATTTATTGTGGTGATATATAATTTCTAAGAGAATTAGCAAAGTTGAGATATGAGAAATATTCAAATTTATAACTTTGTGGGTTTACTGGGGTGATATGTAATTTGAACAGATTTGTTATTATATTGAAGAGATTATTTTTATTGTTATTTGGAGATCAAAATTGTGATTATAAATTTATTAAGGCAATTAGAGCTTTGACCCTATATTCAAAGATTTATTTGTGGTTTATTGTGATCGATTGATTTAATTAAGTAACGGATCCGAGAAACCAGAGCGTTATAGTTCTTAGAAGAAAACTTCAACAGAGAAAAAAGAATAGGCAATTAAGTCTTGAGATAGATTTACAATGACATCATGCATGGTGGGTTTGGGATGGGTTGTGTGTGTGACTCACACTTTTCACACATAGACACACTCACAACACTTTTCCCATCTTTTCTTTGAATGCTCTTACTCTAAGAGCGTTTGGAGGAGTGTCATCAGTAAGTGTGATTGGCCATGACGTTTTTTTTCTTGGCAGAGTCTCATTGAAGCTATGTCCACCCATGGAAAGGCAAGAACCTGCAGAATTCCATTAGGAAGTTTTGTCTTGCTGTCACTATTTATGTTTTATGGGGTGAAAGAAATCATAGAATCTTCACCAATGAGTATAAAGACCCAAGTACCTCCCAAATGACTGTTTTGAATATGGTGAGAAATAGGCTTCTCTCAATCAAAATCAAGGACACTCCTCTTCATAGACTGGCTGCTTCTCCTTGGCAGCTTCCAAGCTCTTGTTTTTGCACATGATGCTTTTATGGTTGCTTTTACAAGCTGTGTAGTCTGTGGGGAGTGCAAAATGCAGCCCCCAGACTTCCTTTGCTTGCTTTTGTTGGATTGACAACAGGTTATTGTTGTCTTCTCTATGTTTCTCTGTTTTGATTTTTTTCTCTTAAGGGTTGGATGTTGCTCTGTACATTGCTTTTATTCAGTACAACTTCCTGTTTACTTACCCAAAAAAAAATGGCAAGTGTAAATTTCCTTCCTTGTAAGGTCTTGATCATTCTAGGTTGTCTATAGTTTGTGGACTACGACCCCTTTGGCAAGCTTGATATTCAATGTGTGGAATTTTGACTGCTTACTTCTCTTTGATTTCCTAGAACTGGGCATCTAACACTACATTAGCATATGTTTTCTAACCAAGGCAGGCTCAACAGTTGAGCCAAAAAAAAAAAAGGATGGGCTTTTAGGCCTCACATATATAAAAAATGCCCAAAATTTTAGAGTTCAATAATAAAATACAAATTAAATATTAAAATTTATTATAATTTAGCTTAACAAAAAAACTCTTAAAATATTACGTCAAAAAAATAAATTTTAAAGTTTACGTCTAAAAGTGCAATCCAACTCACACATACACATTTATTAAAGGACAAAAAATGGTTAACATTTCGATAAAAAAATATAATAAGTATATCTCTCTTCCAAAAAAACACCATTTATTAAACTCAAATTTTTTTATTTAAACACAAAATATCAACTAATTAAATTGTTCATTCTCATATAAGATCCACAATAAAAACTAATTAATATAAAAAAATCGATAATGTTTTATATATATTAGATGCCTAAATTACTAAAAAAGAAAAATTGTGTGACACCACATTGTAATATTGAACATATTTACTGTAACAGTACCTTAGAACTGTCAATGAGAAAATGCATAAAATATAAAATAACACATATATTATTTTTAATCCTTGCACGTTATTCAGTAATCAATTTGTCTCACTTAATCAGCTTCATGGACAAATACTTGACAGTGATGGACGAACAAAGACTACAATTATTGTGAGATGCACAAATATTTCAATTTTTTAAATAAGAGGAGGCAGAACAAGGCGGCCCTAGGGCCCAACCATTAAAATAGTCACCTAGAGCCTCAAAATTTTAGAGATCTAATTTAATTTTCACCCATTTGTTTAACTTCATGTTCTAAGACCCTTTTGATAGGACCAAGTTAAAGGTCAAATATATTTCACAACTCTATCTAAAGTGTTATAAAAAATCATAAAATATGATAATATTTTCACAAGTCTATGTAAATCTTTATAGAAAATTCTAAAATATAACAAAACCTTCTAAAAAAATTTAAAATTAACTGCTTCTCACTTTAAAAGTATCAATCTCTCTCAAATTTTCTCATTAATTTTTCCTCCACTCTCACCACCTCTCTCCAACTTTTTCTCTCTCTCCCAATCTCATTATCGTGATCTGGTTTTTTGTCCGTTTCTTTAGCTATCTTGTTATTTCTTTAAGACTTTATTTAATTTATTCATCTGTAAGATCTTGACTTCACAATTACGCTCAATTTATTGTTTGATCCTGCTCATTCCCAAAATCACTAAAACTTTGAAAATAAATCATACCATAAATCTTTGTAAAATATTTTCTCGCTTTAGACCTCAATTTGCGTTGGGACGCCCTTGTTCCAACAAAGCTCTTCTCAATCTTCATTCTATACACCATTGCGTCAAATTCCATCTTGTAGAAGCCTAAAAACAGAAGAAGTCAACATGGGTCATAGATACTCGAAAAAAAATTACGCAAAAGTGTCTCTAGCTTTGTATTTTCTAGAGATAGGAACTCCACAGAAATCACTGTAGTTCATAGTTTGTGCCAAAGTATGTAATAATTTTGTTTTATTTCAAGAGGAAATGGTAGGTAAAAAAATTTTAAATAAGCATTCTGCCAATACTGCGTTGAATGACTAAAAATGCAAAACATTGTAAAAGAATGGTGAATGGGGGGTTTTGCGGCATTATATGAACATACAAAGCAATGTGAGGTAATCTCTATTCCCATATTTAGTTCTTAGATTAAATTTAAATACTCATTTATTTTATCGTTTAACAGAGGGAATTGGTCAAGCAGCACAAGGCCACCAACCTCAAGAAATCCATCAGGCCCGGCATCAGGTCCAGCTCCAGGCCCAGCTCCAAGAAGCCCACCACCAGGCCCAAGAGGGCCGGCACCAGCCTTAGGATGCTACCTAATGTCCATGCCAAATCCATCAGACAGCAATGAGGATTGTTGCAATGAAGATGCTTACAAGCAATTGTTACTTTCAGAGTAACAAATCTAAAGTTTAAGATTTCATGTAAAACTAATGGAACAGAAACTATAGGTATATCAGTTCAAAAACGTCCATCTCTAGAATGTTCATTCCTAAGACCAACAAATTAAAACTTACAACCCAAGTAAGTCACGCAATGAGAAATGGAAAATCAATTTTGTTTATCAGGATAGTAGCAAAAAAAATACCGTTTAAACTTGAATGTTGAATGTTATGCTGATTGATTCACCGTCAAAAGCCTTTTTTTTAATTCCAATCTTGTTTTTGTCATATTAAGTATGAAAGATTTTGTCTCTAATGAATTAGAACCAAAACTTACACCAACATAGAGATGAGGACAAATTATACTTTGACCCCCTAAACTATGGACTTGATTTTATTTTTTCCCTTGAACTATTAAATTTTGTATATTGCCCCTCAACTACTTGAATTAGTTCACAATTCTCCAAATGCAAAAGACCACTATCTTTTTGAACGAAAATTACCAATGTGTCAAGACAAATTAAAAAAAATAACATAGTTTTGAGGCAAAATAAAATAATTTTTCGTTAAATCTATAACAACCGTTAATAATTGGGCAATGTAAAACTACATAATTGAGAGTACAATGTGAAAAACATGATAGTTAAATAAGCAATGTGAAATAAGAGTCATAATTGGGGGTGATAGTGTAATTTTCCCTAGATTTTATTAGGCGCATCTGACATGATATTTAAGCAGTATGATGTGTACTAAAAAAGTGTTTGGCCATATAGAATTGTCTAGTAAAGCCAGTAGAAAGTACATAAAATGTTTATTATACACATTTAAGAGTCCTTCACCCTCTTCCATGCTTTCTGTGGAACTTCAATCTGTACCATCCTCTATAGTTGACTACCCATTCTTTATTTGTTCCATGATATCTTGGATGAGCAGTGTCACGTTGAGAGCCCCATTCTTCTAGGGCCATCTTAGTCATTTTCCCCAACTCTCTGCCTCTTTTTCTTCTCTCTTTGGCCTCCTCTTCCCCATCCATCAACCTATCATGCTTTGTCCCACGAGTCCTCCCTTGGATCCCCCTTTTGGGTGTCGCTATAAGCACAGAATGTACTCCTAGCTGTTCGAACTCTGCATTTTTAGAATGGAATATTTCCAGAATCTTCATGAATAGGGTCAAACCTTATTCCATGGTATTTACATGAGGTTCCTCTTTCTTATTCTTAAGAAAGTCCCCGATAGGGCTTAGTTGATCCATGATTTATGTTTCATCTTTTGTTTCTTGTTTGTTTGTTTCGAGAAATATATCGATCAATTCCGATTCTCATTCTTCACTTACACAATTACTTGAGCCTCTACACCAATTCTTCCTCCAATCCTCAATACATGAACAATCAGCTTTTCATTAGAAAATTGTTCTGCAAACGCTGGCCATGTTACCATTGGCACTCCAGCAGACACCGTTTCTAGTGTAGAGTTCCATCCACAATGTGTTCAACCCCCCCCCCCCCTCCCCCACTGCAGGGTGGGACAATATTAGTACTTGTGGTGCTTAGCCATGGATCAAATTAAAAGGACTCTCTCCCTTTGGTCCATTCCTCAAATCTAGTCAGCTGATTAAGTTCCAGTTACTGTCTATTATGTTGATTCAGTGAATTAACATGAACAGTTTTTCATAGTGAAAAGAAGCAAATTTTCAATTCTTCTTTATGAATATGTAGAATTGAACATTTAGTTTCAGCTTAAAAGAATGCAAGTTTTCACTGCCTTTCCATTCCATTTGTGAAGTACAGTCTAATCATGAAGTTACAAATTATACTTCATGCTGGGAACTAAAGATTATCTACTTCTGATGACTCCTTTTCTTTTTGCTCCATCTTCTGGCAGAGTAAAATGAACAATAGGCCATACTAAGCAAGGTTACTATAATGTTGTTTGTAATCTACACACCTTCTGTGGTACATTTTACATGTTCAGAATCAATCAAACAAAACAAAGAAAACTTGGGAGATTTAATGTATATATTTGAATCTTACGAGTACAAGTATTTGCCTAGTCTTCCGGTCACCTTGCTGACTGAAATTTTTCCTTCTTATAGCTTCCAGTATATACCCAATTTGTGCAAGATACCGGAAACTACTCCCCAGAAAGTGATTTCGGCAAATATCACATACAGTAGTGTACCTACCCTATTGGAGTGCCAAACATCGATAAAGATGTGTTTTTGTATCCAATTGACCTGAATATTGTAGAATTCTCAAAATCGTTAGCTGATAATTCTAGATCATAAGAAATTGTAACATTTTTCTTGGTTGATGAAATTTTAGCACGAGGAGATGATGTTACTTACAAGATTATTATCCTCCCTCTCGTAGTACCATCCATTTATGAATGCTGCAAATATACCTTGTGCTGCCATTACAAACACCAGCATTGCGTTCATTCCTATCCATTCTAGGAACAAGAATGGAGTACGTAGTCCCCAAACATCAATCTGTTTATTTACCAACATAGAGAGCAGAATAAGGCATTTTTTATTCGGACTATCTGGTTGTTAGCCTTGTTCAATAAATATATAGCAGTGGAAGATGTCACAGCTCTACCAGTATGTAAAAACCCGAAAACACAATTCCAGCTGCACCGGCTGTGAAACAAACATAGCTGAAGCTGTAGAGCTGTTTGTTGATGGGAATAGCTGCAAATTCAGTTTTTTTATTATTTTTTTTCAGTTTGATTCTACGACTGAAAAATGTCTCAGATTCACTTGATTAACAACCCTTGATCACAGAAATGCTCACCATCTGTAAAATGAAGAATGATGGCCAGGATAAGTAAACCAAGCCCCATTGAGACCCATTGCTTGAGCCTCTCAGCATGGCCCTGCAAAACAACCCCACATATATATAACCCCTCGTAAATGATATGTTCGATTTCAACTAATTCAAGCTAATCACAATTGAATGTTCGTAACCTTGAAATGAATCAAGACGTGCCCATAATGAATACCAATGGTGCCGGAGAGGATAGCTGAAATTGTACTGAAAAAGAAAATAACCAAACCATGTTTAGCTCAAAAATCAATATCTTTACAAATAGCTTTAGTTGTATGTTGGTGATAATAAATCAATCAAACCTCAACAAGCCTTCGGGTTCAAATGGACCATTGCACCAACTAGGGGCGTCTGGACGAAATGGACCAGAACTTGGAGAACTAAGTGTACAAGCCTACAATTTAATCAAAAAGGATCAGCTGATAAATGCTTGAAGATTTCACCATTAGCAGGGTAGAAAATATATTATTGGACCTTAAACGCTCAATTTTACGCCAATTTTCACCGACCTTCAAGCGTGACCAGACAGGAGATGAGTAGAGATGATTGACGCCCCAAACCTGTCGATCCACATAACCAACAGCATTACACGCGGGTCCTAAATGTCCTCTCATCCCACATTTTACCTGGAAATTAAGCAAATCACTGTCAGTTTCATATGCTTTTGAGTTGTTTTTTTTTTTTTTGCAAAATTTTCTTTCCATAGTTGGCTTAAAGTTAAAAATTGCATACAATGTATCTCTGTGTTCCATTACGATTGTGTGCCACGAAACTCCAATCTGGAACGTATAGAGAGAATGTTGTGATCATGTAGATTAGAAACGCAACAAATCCACCAAGCCTAGAACCAAAAAATGAGCCATAATTGTTAGCATTAATGTTAAAAAAAAAAAAATTAGTTCTGCCATTTTTGATAGAACATGTGTTTACTAACCATTGCCATTTGTATGCAGTGAAAATGGATAAATGACCAGGATTTAGGACAGTCGGTCGAAGCTTGGTAGTTAGGGTCTCTATGAAAGCTACAACAAAGTATACCAGAGCTATTCTCTGTTTGCATAGACAACACAAGAACACATTAGACTCAGAGATTGTCAAATTGTTCCTTCTATTAGGAAAATTCAAACAAATTTGGACTTGGTATGAAGTTTATATTGAGTAAAAGAAATTTTTCATGGAGTCACTTGGACTACTGTTATTATTTGAAATAAGACATAATATAAAATACATTACCTGGAGGATTCCAAACCATCGGATTTTCTTCATGTCAACTCCATAAGACAGATCATCTGGTGCATGAGAGTATCCTCCTGCATTGTGCAATCAAACTTTACTGAAAAGTCATTTGATGCAAAAATAAATAAAACATTTTGCACTCTATACCTTACTCTAATGAATATTCCTCAGATCATTATGGTTCAAATCAATGCAGAACTTATGGTTTAACTGCCAATGTCATGTACATATTTGGTGGGTATTACATGTGTGGGAATTCTATATCACAAAGAAAAAGAGTGAAATAGTCGTAAATATACTATTGATGGGCAAACTACCCATAAGATTAAGATTGTTTGGTATCAACATAGGTGGGAATGTTAGGAGAAGCTAAGCCTAATATGGTTTACACGTGAAAGGGAGATTGTTGGAGACGTGAAAGGGTCTTTATGAACTATTGATGAGCTCAGTACCTCGAGAGTTTAAGTTTCAAAGATGTATATTAAGTCACTAAACTCTATGTCTCCCATATTTTTCTTGCTAGAAGATCAGCAGGTAAAATGAAAAAGGGGAAAGGATATTACAATACCTTGCAAAATAAGTCCCCAAAAGAAGAGCTTCAATGTCCTTAATATTATCTTTTTCATTGCGGACTCAACTTTGGGGATTCTCTGCAAGATTAACATCACATTCATGGAATTACATATACCATATACAATCTACTTGAAAATATACAATCTTGGCCGCACATGAACAATCATTGATCGGTGATACCATGAGTCAATAGTAACATGGTGTCATAATACCTCCGTTTGTTAGTACGTAGCGCTCCTAAGTTCCAAGGCAACTTGGACCCTTGGTCCAGGCCTAATAAGGCCATTTAGTATTTGGCAAGCCTGGTGCCGCAGAAGGTGACTTTTAACCTATGGGTCATGAAATTGTCCATGGCCAACGCATAGGGTAAAAGGACCATAACCCATCAGATTATGGCCTGAGCCGACCCCTCACATAGAGCTCAATGGATAGCTCATTAGCTTAGTTGAAAAGGCCATGGATCTTATTTTGGGCCGAGTCTTGGTCCAACTCACGAAGATTTTCGGCATATCAGTTTATTACAAGTTTTTTTTAGGGGAAATTGGAAGGGGGTACACCAAAATAGACTTATTTGGTTAAAAGTACACAGAAAAAAATGTAGGGTTATTAAGTCATTAATTTGTATACTTATTTGTATCCAAGTACATAATTT
>CM042200.1:7857914-7875846 GCA_023539305.1 Ilex asprella
AGATGTGAATAAATATAATTAACAACTAGAATTTGTGTATCGTCGCAAGAATTAATCTCAAGCACCAAGACCATGACAAATCAAATTTACAAATTAAAATTGAGAAGTAAATAAAAAAAATTGAATCTAAACAATGAATAAGACACATCACATTCTCTTAAAGTCCTAGATTACACTCAAATTAGATCATCAAAGCAGTAGTTAATAGTAAGATAATATCAAATAAAGTTAAGCACTGATATGAAAAAAGAATCACATAAACAATCAAGAATTATTATACTTTGAGCTCATCATCTTCAATATCATTTACAAGTCCTACTTTTCATAAGATTCATGATAATTTGCAAAGAAAAAAAAATAAAAGCAAAATACAGAAATTGAGGGAGCTATGGAAGTTATAGAGAGAAACAAAAATATCAGTAGCTTCTATTATTTAAAGAGATAAGATTTTTTTACTGTGTGAAAAGTGAGGGTTTGGAAGGAGAGCATGCTATTCTTATAATGTTTTTTAATTTTTTCTAATATTATAAATATGAAATGTCTTCCTATAGCTAATATTATGTATTCATTGCACTTGTAATTACAAATATTAGTTCTTAGAAAGGGAAAGATGTAAAAGTTAAAGTGGTAAATAGGATATAAATGTCTTTATATGATTAAGTAGTGGTAGAATAGGAAATCAAAAGTTTTTCCCATTAGCTTTATTTTATTAGTAGTATAGATGTGCAACGAGTTTTTATTTGTTTGTGATTTATATTTATTTTTTATATATTTTTTTTTATCTAGTTCACCAATCGCATTTAGAAGATAGGTAGTTCGTCGATGAAAATGCAGTAGGATATATATTTTTCTTCCCAAACTAATACTAACTTGATCATTATCCACCCTCTAACTTGGTCTAATTTAGAGGCGAATGCAACAAATTAAGATTGATATTAATTGAGATATCTTTTAGTTGTATATTATGCATCATGGCCCATTGGCAAGGCAGCAAAATGCGTGGACATGAGGTCTTTTAGAAGACCAACGGGTCTATCTGAAATGATTTATAGTGAATTTCACTTTGAGAGAGTGGAGGTTATCAATTTGAATCTGTTATGTAACGTTGTAATAATTATATAATAATGTTAGCTAAAGGAAAAACGTCACGTGATCATCATGTGCCTCGAATTAGGGGTTAATTTTGTCTAAACCTATTTTTATTGTAGTAATTGTGTCTTCAAATTTCATTTATGGACTCAGTTATTGCATGTGTTTAACCATTCAATTGGGTTACACATAAAAGGAAAACATTCTTTTTCTATAACAAACATCACTTGATCGTTTCAATTATTAAGATAAATTTAATATGCGTTGAAATACACTGATAGTGGTGAAAGTAATATATGTTATTTTGGTCCATCAATTTCTCATTGTGTTATATTTTCATGAAAGTTTTCAATTTAATTTGTTTTTCAAATGGACAAGGAGGTCTAAGACAAAAGGTCATTCCCTTAATAAAAATCAATGCACCTGTCCGTCTTGCTTGGGCCACGACCAAGACTTTGTGATTGAATTTTCTTCTCTTCACATGAATAACGAGTTGATGAGTTCACTGTTTGACAAGACACCTAATTGTTTCATCTCAAATTCTTCATCAATCAAACATAAGTCGCAATAATTTTTTTTTTTACATGAAAGATGGCCTAGATACACTGAGTGTCAAATTAAAACAAATAAGTGACAATGGTTTGGAATGTAGTGAATGTAACTTAGGAATCTAGTACAGTTAAAAGTATAATTTATAATTTGATTTGATCAACTTAGAATAAAATGAAATTTGAGGTCATAAAAAGCAAGTGGACATAGTTGAGGGAATAGGTTCACTCGGTGTTGGCAACTTCTCCTCTAGTAGATCTAGTTGGTAGTAGTCATGAAGATAACTAGCCTTGGCTGACCAGCTTGCGCATGTTGGACCAAGAGAAGAGTTATTGTGTGCTACTCGTGTTTGTAAGTTGGACAGTATTGCACCTATCGTTTGTTAATTTGGGTCAATAATTGATATAATATTCATATATAGTTGTTTAGAGTAAGTTTTTCTATATTATATGTAAATAAATTTATATTGACCGGTTTAATAAATATGTGTAGAGAGTTTATTTATTTGTGATTTATATTTATTTTTTGTCTAGTCCATGAATCGTATTAAGAAGCTAGGTAGTCAAAGAGGAAAATATTCAATTGGGTTACACATAAGAGAAAAATATTCGTTTTCTAACCAACGCAGCTTGATCATTTCGATTATTAAAACAATTTTAAATATATGTGAAAAGTTAAATATTCAACGGTTTGAAATGCTCTAATTTTAATTGAGTTATATTTTCTTCAAAGATTTTTGTGACTGACTTTCTATTACATGATGAGCAATTTTTCTAGAGATGAGAAAAGGGACCACAAATCCATAAAAAATAGAGTTATGGTTCTTGTCAGAATTTTTCTTATCCCAAACTCTTAAACCATGATTAACGCATCACCAACAACAAATGACTAATAAAACATATTATTTTAAAATTAAAATTTTGTGCATGTCAAACTCTTTATTTGAGGGGAATTGAATGGAAGAGATAATTGAGGGAATGTAAATTCCAATCCGATTTCCCATTGGGCTATTGTGTTATCAGATTAGCTCATACATCACGGTCCAAATATCTAGGATTATTTTCACATTGGATCACATGTTTTTTTGTGAAGAAAAAATTGACTTTAAAATATTAAAATAGGGTAAAAAAGAAGAATAATTTTTTTCAAAATAGTTATCATTTATATAGAGTATGATATATAGAGATAAATTATAATATTTGATATTTGTTTTTTTTTAGGACCATGTAACAAAATATAATATTGGGAAGTTAAGTTATAATTATTTGAGGTGTTTAAAATCGATTCTAAAATTTTAGGATTGAACTTAACACTTCGGATCAATACTTACTAAATATTTGAAAATATATATATAACTTGACCTCTGAAGTTTTATTTTTTTAGGATCGATTATAAAATATTTTTTTGTTAGAATTTGAATCCAAAAAAAAAAAAAATTTAACCCACAAATTTGTAGTTTTTGATATGGTACTTTATCTAATACTGTCTTCTTACACATAATAAAATGTAGACGAAAACATAATAATCACAGCTTTATACTAAAAAGCACTCAAAATTTTTTTAAAGGAGGCATACTTTGAATATCCCTAGTCCAGTGTCAAATGTGAGAACTATTCAAATTAGATTGTTTTACTTGTCAATCTTTGTGATTTGCTCCTACGGGGATCAAGATCGAAAAGATTGAAAACAATTAATGATTCACAACCATTGATGAAGAATTCCTCAAAAGTTAAGAATTAATGATCCTTCTTAGAAATCAAATCGATATGGTCTTATTTCAAAATTTGAGAGTTCACTCATGCAAAATCAATCCAACTTTAACAAACTAAAAGCATCAACAAAATTACAAAATCAGAGAACAACAATTACACTATAAACGCCACAAAAATGCATCAGACATGTGCAGCAAGTATAAGAAATTACCATGTAAAAGGCCTCTTCAATCTTGGCAAACAAAACTTCAAGACAAACTCATCAAGGTAATCCCAGAAGCTAAAGAACAAGAAGGGCATACCCCAATTAGCTTCTTCTTCAGCAAACCCTATCTTGTACTCTGTTTTCCGACTACCCAAAGCACTAACTATCACCTAAGTTGCAAACTTGTAACCTACTCTCTGTAACTTTGGGTGTTGGTGCAAGGATCTGTTAATATGGACAAACTTGAAATAGAATCAAAACTTTCAGTCATTGCAATCAACTCGCTCTTGTGGATAGAAAGAGACAGAGAGAGGAGGGGGGGGGAGTGATTTCGATTCTGGCCCACCATCCTACTGTCGACAGTGAGCATTGAATTGCTCGGTGTGTAGACGTAGTAAAAAATATAAATTCGTACAAATGTCGTCGACCATTCGGAAAAGATGAGACGAATAGCTGATTGTCTTTGTCTTTCTCGTGAATAATGTTGGGCCGGCAGAGGAAACGGTAAGACGTGAAATTCAATAATCCACACAGGTTATCATCATTTATCACCATGATGTAGACTTTTGGAGAGAGAAAAGGGCTAAACGACTATGATGAAGACGATGATTTTGAGGAGGGTAGTGGGTGATTGGTAGCTGGATTGGCTTCTAAGCAAAGGCTAATCATTAAAAGGCACATAATCCCCTTGACGAAGTGCGGTAGTTAGCACTCAGTTGGCAGTATTAATCACTACAGACAGACGGGCACACCCAAGCAGAGCTGATATTTATCCATCCCTAACCTCCAAACGACATTGCAGGCCAACACTAGGAGTCTGTAATTCGTTGGAAACGAAGAGAGAAAGGGTAGTAAAGTTGAACTTGTTACAAGAAAATCTGGGTTGTTCTTCATTGCAGCAGAGCTGATCAAACACCATCAAGAAATCAACTTCTAGATTTGAGGGATAAGTGGCAATGGCAGCCATTGGGCTGCTCTGCTTTCTCGTCTTCTCTGTGGAAATTCATGTGATCTCCTCTGTAACAGACCCTGGGGATTGTAAGTTCCTGAAGGCTCTATCTTTACTTTGATTCATGCATGCATATGCAAATGTGTGTCAGCTCACACACATATACGCCTACTGGCTGCTTTGATCATGTGGATCTTCGTGGGTAATTTCATTTCTACGATTTGAATCAGAAATAAAACAAGCGATCTCCATTACTGTTTTGCTACTTTTCTTCAACTTGTTATGTCATCTTGTTCCTGTTGGTGGGATTCCTTGAAACATCAAGCGCGGCTGCTTTTATAGGTAGATAAGAGTACCAATATCATCCTTTGGTCTAGTATGTGGGATAGGGTATGTCATCACTGGGATCAAAAGCCTGAAAGGAACCTCCACACTAGAAATGTTTCTTACCATCTTTTCTCAAAGAATTAAAAAACCATTGCAAAGTTGCCCATATCAAATTTCAATGCCATTAGGGACGAAAATGGTTTTTTCCCAATTATTTGCACGTAGCATTTCATTCAATTGTGCAAGGAAATTCTAAACCATGGTAGACAAAAGATTTCTGGATGGTACCTTAACACAAATCCTTGAATTTTGATAGTATGATACATTATCCTCCTGTTTTGGGATGATTTAGTACTAAATTATATGATCATTCTCATCTCGGCCTGGTAAGGCTACATTACCCAAGTCCATAACTCTCGACCATATGATCAATAATTATATCAATAGGTTTTTGGTCCAATGGTACTCTTGGCTTGCCTCCCCTCACTCTCCCAAAAAAAATATAATTATTGATTGGAAAAATGATAAAAAAAAAATTATATAAGCGTATTTCTATTGATTAAAAAGAGTAAAGGTACAAGAGAAAATATTGTTGGGTACGGACCCTCATCCATATATACAACCTCTTTGTTTGACCAGAGCTTTTAACATTTGATTCACCAAAAATGGTGGTGCAGTGGTGGTACTCCGATCTTTGAAGGATCAGTGGCAGAACACACCACCAAGCTGGGGAAAGACAGATGATGCTTGTGGAACACCCTGGGAAGGAGTCGCCTGCGAAAACTCAAGGGTCACTGCATTGTGAGTGTTTATGTTTATATTTACCTTTGGTCTCGTTCACCAAGTGTTTGTATATTTGCCTCCACCACCGTGGTAGTGTTGTATTTTTGACTCTTTTTTTTTCTAGCAGCATTGTATTTTTGACTTGAAAGCCTCCGGTTTTAGTAGAAAACTCAACTTATGGTAAGTTTTGGTTTTTTTTTTCAGGGGGTTATCAACAATGGGACTCGTGGGTAAACTAACCGGAGACATTGGAGGTCTCACTGAATTGAAATCCTTGTGAGTTTCTCTCGCTCTTTGTTTGAGTCGAATGTAAAGACTAGACACTAAAATTTTCAAATTTGGGATTCAAAGTATTTTCCAATTACCAATTACCAATATATATGCATAACTCATAAGCTAAGGGTTGGTATTGACCAGTCCCACCTGGTTCAGGTCGTTGATTGGTTGACGGGTCAGCCTTAACTAGTCTATTTATAATTTTTCACTTATTCAAAGTGTTGAGTCTAAGTCCTATCTGAGCTCGACTATTCGGATTGTTTAAGAAACTCAGCTGTAATGCCTCTTTATTCTTTGTTTGGTTTAACATTTATCCTTTAGCTTAATTTTTTGAACTACCTATTGCAGGGACCTATCATTTAACCGAGGCCTCACAGGTACCCTCACTCCACGGTTAGGAGATTTGCAAAGCCTGAAAATCTTGTAAGATCCAATAACTGGTTCATGGAAACCCTTTTCAACATATACACATCTGCTTGTATTCAAAGATAATCGTTTGTTCATCTCTCAGAATTTTAGCTGGCTGTGGCTTCAGTGGCAACATACCAAATGAGCTGGGAAAGCTTGCAGAGCTATCTTTTTTGTAAGAACTGCAATACAATGATCTCTGCTTGTACTGGAGTAAAACATCGATCTACTCTATTTATCTAACGCTACTTACCTTAACAGAGCTCTGAACTCGAACAACTTCACTGGTGGAATACCTCCTTCTTTGGGCAATCTTTCGAAACTCTACTGGCTGGACCTGGCAGATAATCAGCTGACAGGACCTCTCCCTGTTTCAACAATGATCACCCCAGGCTTGGACCTCCTTAAGAAGGCAAAACACTTGTGAGGATAGTTTGATTTTCCAGTTCACATCACTTTGCTGCTTTTTACTGCTTAAAACAACCATCTTATTCCTACAAATGCGCAGCCATTTCAATAAAAACCAGCTTTCAGGAACGATCCCAGCCAAAATTTTCAGCTCTGACATGGTACTAATACACGTGTAAGTTGAGACTCACCTGCGAGTTACATTAACTTGATTATCCTCTAGCTTACTGCTTATGGATCTGATATGACAGACTGTTTGATGGAAATCAATTAGAAGGGAGAATTCCAACCACACTAGGATTAGTTCAGACACTCGAGGTTTTGTAAGTGGATTCCGCCATCTTGAATTCCTCATGTTGTTAACATAATTGTACCTTCTGATAGATGTCCTTTCTCCCTGATATTGGTGCCATGCACATACTTTTCTATGCAACAGGCGGCTCGATAGAAATGACCTAACAGGCAATGTGCCATCAAACCTCAACAATCTCACGAGTGTTATTGAACTGTGGGTGTTTTCTCAATTTGATACAACTTTACGTCCTTATATTTAAACGATGAGTGATTAACTAAAATGTTCTTCCTCGTTCTCTAATATTCTCTTGTAGGAATTTAGCACACAACAACCTGGTTGGTGCATTACCAGACTTGACTGGAATGGACTCGCTTAATTACTTGTAAGTGACATATGCATAGTTTATCCAATTATATCTGCCTTGAGTCTTAGTTAGACTGAAAAGAACATGAGCTATTGTGTCTCTCTCCAGGGACTTAAGCAACAACTCCTTTACACCATCAGAAGCTCCAGCTTGGTTCTCAACCTTACCATCACTAACCACTTTGTGAGTTTTTAGCAAGTCACAACACACGAGATTGGGATATCCTTGAATTGCCTATCCATCTTATGTGGAATTTCTGCTGTGGTGCGCAGGGTTATGGAATATGGTTCACTTCAAGGATCTGTGCCACAGAGACTCTTCAGTTTCCCACAGATAGGACAAGTGTAAGTTCGGAGATTAGTAGACAATATCAGTAGATGTTAATTCCTATAACCTACAAAAAAGAAGCAAAGTGAAAGTGATGATCTAGTTCGTGTGAACTTTTTTGACAGGAAACTGAGGAACAATGCATTTAGCGACACGTTGAACATAGGTAGCAGCATCAGCACGCAGCTGCAACTTGTTGATTTGGAGAACAACAATATATCCTCAGTAACACTTGGCTCTGGATACACAAATACATTAATGTAAGAGGTCACAAATCGTAACAATCCATGTGCATGATAACGCATATTTTCTCCCCTGACCTTCTGCTAATCTGTTGATTTATGTACTTCAGATTGATTGGAAACCCAGTATGCACAAGTCATCTTGAAAATACAGATTACTGTCAGCTTCAGCAACAAACGACAAAACCTTACTCTACCAGCCTAGCTAATTGTGGAAGCAAATCATGTTCTTCCGACCAGAAACTCAATCCTCAGAGCTGTGACTGTGCTTATCCGTATGAAGGGACGTTGTACTTCAGAGGACCCTCATTCAGGGAGTTGTCTAATGCTAACATGTTCCATTCTCTAGAATTTAGCCTGTGGACAAAATTGGGCCTCAATCCTGGTTCAGTTTCCCTACAGAACCCCTTCTTTAATAGCGATGACTATCTTCAAGTTCAGTTGGAACTCTTTCCATCCACTGGGAAATATTTTACTAGGTCAGGGGTTCAGAGGATTGGGTTTGCTTTGAGTAATCAAACTTACAAGCCTCCTGAAGCGTTTGGACCCTATTATTTTTTAGCGGCACCATACATCTTCGACGGTAAATTTCCTGAATACTTATCCATAAGCACAGTTTCACAACAATTTAACAACAATCAATTAACCAAAAATTACGAAAATCTTTTCAGACGGACACCGAGGAACTTCTATCAGCTCGAATATAATTATTGGAATAGCAATTGGCTGTGCCATTTTGGTCCTGGTTCTTGTGGGGCTAGGGATATATGCTGTTCAGCAAAAGAAACGTGCTGAGAAAGCCATTGGATTGAGCAAACCATTTGGTAATTGTTGCTTTCTACTAGAAAGTGCAAAGTTAATGCATTTGGAATGTCTTGGAAGATGCATCCCTCCGAAATATTGTTTGCTTATTTCTTTTCTTATTTATGTAGCTTCTTGGGCTCCTAGCGGCAAAGACAGTGGAGATGCACCACAACTGAAAGGAGCTAGATGGTTCTCTTATGATGAACTCAAGAAATGCACCAATAACTTCTCTGATAATAATGAGATTGGATCTGGAGGCTATGGCAAGGTACTGTTGGAGTCCTTCCTTGACACACAGGAAATGTGGCTTAATTTGCTACTTATTTCCGTTTTGTCCGTTTAGGTCTACAGAGGAATGCTCTCTAGCGGGCAAGTTGTTGCAATCAAAAGAGCTCAACAAGGTTCCATGCAAGGTGGGCTTGAGTTCAAGACTGAAATTGAGTTGCTTTCACGGGTTCATCACAAGAACCTTGTTGGCCTCGTGGGGTTTTGTTTTGAACAAGGAGAACAGATGTTAGTGTACGAATATATGCCTAATGGGACACTTAGAGAGAGTTTGTCAGGTAATCTCAATTCTGCTTAAAATTCTATATTTTAGGTTTGCAACTTAAGAAATTTTGACAGAGATCATGACAGTTCTAGAAATATCAGAAAGTGTTTTTTGATTTGAGAAATACCACAGCATAAGGCTACCTTTTTTAACATCTACTTGGAATTGTTCTGCATATTGTGCATTATAGGGAGATCCGGCATTCATTTAGATTGGAAGAGGAGGCTTCGTATTGCCCTTGGTTCAGCCAGAGGACTAACTTATCTACATGAGCTTGCAAATCCTCCTATAATTCACAGAGATATCAAGTCCACCAATATTCTGTTGGATGAACATCTAACAGCAAAGGTTGCAGATTTTGGCTTGTCTAAGCTAGTATCAGACAGTGCAAAAGGGCATGTGTCAACTCAAGTTAAAGGCACTCTGGTGGGTATTACTGCTCCCAAAACCTCTCATTTTTAAAGTTTTTACCAATCTATCATTGACCTATGGTTGCAGGGTTATCTTGATCCAGAGTATTATATGACCCAGCAATTGACAGAGAAAAGCGATGTTTACAGTTTTGGTGTGGTGATGCTTGAACTGATAACCGCTAAACAGCCAATCGAGAAGGGAAAATACATAGTCCGTGAGGTGAGAACCGCAATGAACAAGAATGATGAGGAGACTTATGGCTTGAGGGAGATAATGGATACATCCATTAGAAGCATGACAAATCTTATAGGGTTCGGAAGGTTTCTGGAGTTGGCAATGCAATGCGTGGAAGAATCAGCTGCAGACCGTCCAACTATGAGCGAAGTAGTTAAGGCACTGGAAACCATTCTACAGAACGATGGGTTGAACACGAACTCAACATCTGCATCCTCATCAGCCACAGACTTTGGATCAATGAGAGGACCTCCTAAACATCCCTACAACGATGCTCTGCCTAAAAAGGATGTCAACGAAAGTGATGCCTTCGACTACAGCAGTGGGTACACACTTTCAGCAAAAGTGGAACCCAAGTAGGAGATGCATCCTCTTTCCTGACTTTCTTTCTTGCTTGTATTGTTTTATTCTTGGAGAACCCTCGATAGAATTAAAAATTTTGTTCTGTCTATCTACAAAGTTTGTTGTCTATCAAAATTGGAAATTGCTGTTAAAGCTTATATATAGTTTCTGACTCCTTACTTGTGGCAAAAGCCATCACCATTCTCGGTATGATTTACCTTGTATCGCCTACAATTATTTTTTCTAAAATCAGAAAATCGTACCTGCACTTCAGAGAATACTTTCTTTGTTTTGAACAATACCTTGTTTGTCCACGGATATACTGCGGAAATAAACATAATGCCTTTTTCAGGCAGTGGATTTCAATATGCATACAGAAAAGACCACCAAATGAATTACTTCACTTGGCCAAGCAGGCGGGGTTGGTCAATGTGGTAGGTAATAGAAGGATGATTTCCATTACACGGTCTCATAACAAATCATGTCTCTAACAAAGGACTTCTTTTTTCAAATTTTCAACAGCGACGGAGTTATGACCTTTATCAGAAAAGATAGCTTCTAAACACTCTAGACAGGTATCCACCCATATCAAATAGAACATGCTGAGCCAAGTGCCTTGTCATGAGAGAGTCTTTATCCAATGAGAATAAATAAAATTGTTCGACAAGACAGGATTACATATGCATTTTCATTTAAGGAGAGAGAAACATAGAAAGGGAAGAAGGGGAGGGGGGGTCTACTACTTTACAAACGCAGTAGTATAAGTTCCTTTCATTTACTGTTTGTTTTAGGAGCGGTAACTACATAAAGGTTTAGCAGCAGACAATTGGCACCGATACGGCTCATCAAGGTTGGAGGGGTGCACCATCAAGGGCCCAACTGTAACCAAAGGCCAAAGTTGGGTTCGCAGGGGAAGATCAGAAAAAGATTTGGTTCAAATGCCTCTGCCCAAATGAGATTTCTTGATCAAACGCAATAGAAATGATGTAATAAGCCCCCCCCCCCCCTCTCTCCCTCTTCAATTACCAATTCAGTTTTGAAGGTTAGAAGCATATAAAGTTGCAAAAGACATAGCGCACCTTAGTAACTTGTTATTGATAACAACAAAACAATCTGACGGCATCACATGTCGTTATCCTCAAACAACTAGTAGATAAATAGTCTTTTCGTCACAAAAATTTACAAAGCATTCAATTTTAATGTCAACGCACAGAATTTGTCACTCAAGCTTGCCATCGTCGACTCCTACCGATTTATGGACAGGATAAGGAGAGGTTACTGAATTAGGTTCTCCAGCAACCTGTTAAACAAGTAAGACACCCAGTTTCAGTTGCAGTAAAAATGACTTGAAACAAGCTAAGGTTTTGATGGTATGACAGACTCAAGAATCAACAAAGTCAATGTGTTAAAACTGCACCGAAGTTAACAACAGCAGCTTCTTTACGGGCAGGTAAACAACGGCAGTTCCAGCAGCAGGGAAAATCGGTATATGATTGGTTTGACATATTTTGGGTGGCATATTTCTTGAAAAGATAATTCAATACATCAGGATGCAATAGACTACTTTCATAATTGCTTAAGAAAAAAAGTGATCAACTTCATAATCAAGTTTCAGGGAATGAATTCATTTATCAACAGTCTAGCTAAGAGTTGAGAAACTGAAAAACAGTTAAGACCTTAGTTTCTGCAATCTAACAATCGGAAGTATTATGCATTATTTATCCTAACATGTGAATAGACAATAACAAAGATATCATAATAACTTTCTAAAATCTGAAGTCCAAATTAAGCACATAAATAGTGTACATAATTCATTATACAAATTAGAAACTACTACCAAATTCGCGGAAGTTTGTAGAAGTGTAATGACCTAAGTTTTTACCCAGTACTTAAAAGCTCTAACTGGTAAAATCAAGCACCTAATACCAACTAGAAAATTGAAATAACTGTGACCAACTCAATTGAACTCAACAACGCTTTGCCCAATTTTTCGGTGGTCGGCTGCATGAATTCTCTTTTGCCATTGTGCTCTAACATGGGTCATGTTTTCTATTAAACCATGGGTTTTTCATGCCGTCCCAGTTCAGTCATGTATGAAACCTTTCGTTTTACACAATTCATCAGATTTGGAACTTAACCTCCCACATTATTGAGAATGAAGCACTTCATCAAGCTGTTATAGTTAGTTATGCTTAACTGTCAAGTTGGTAGGTTTGTTAGAAGAAGTTGTTAGCTGTATTTAATTAGATAGATCCTTGTTACAATCGGTGATGTATATAGAAGATGATGTAAACATATTTCATATTGAATTGAATGGAGATCATTCCATCTTTCTCTCCCTCTTGAATCTTCAGCTTTAGCTTCACTTCCTCAATATTAACATGGTATCTGAGCTCTATTAAAGCTGAAACAGTTTCAGAATCTCTGCAACAATGGCGACTGATTCAACTACATATTCTACTTCAAGTTCGACTGAAGATTCTTCACACTTTTCTCCATTCATCATGGAGATAGTCTAGAAGCTTCATTAGTTTCTCAGCCACTGACAGGAGAGAATTACAACTCATGGAGTCGATCAATGTTCATGGCATTGAGTGCCAAGAACAAAGTAGGTTTCATCGATGGAACAACTTCCAAACCTACAGATCTGACTGATCCACTTCACAGTTCATGAATTCGATGTAATAACATGGTTATCTCTTGGATTTTGAGTACTCTTTCGAAGGAAATAGCAAAGTGTTTTATATGTAAACTCGGTCAAAGAGATTTGGGAGGAATTGGAAGAAAATATCTCATAGACAAATGGACCTCAAATCTTCAAGTTGCAGAAATCAATTTCTTCTATAGCTCAAAATCAGCTCTGACTCCTATTACACTCGTCTCAAAGGACCTTGGGATGAATTGATCCAGCAGAAGTTAGCTGAATTTCAACAGTAAGACTATGGTATTCAATTCTTGATGGGATTAAAAGATTCATATAATCAGATACGCAGTCATATTCTTCTTCAAGATCCTCTTCCTTCAATCAATAAGGTGTTTTCCTGATTTTTCAAGAAGAAAGCCAACGAGAGATTACTATTTCATCTTCTCCCAGCATTGATTATGCTGCTCTTCGTACTAGATCAAATACTTCATTTGAGCAGAATAACATCAAACAAAACTCAAACAAGACCAGGCCAACTTGTATACACTGTGAAAACATAACATACTATTGACAAATGTTACAAACTGCATGGATTTCCACCTGGTTCAAGATTCACAAAGGAAAAAGGCAATTCAAATTCAACAAATCAAGTTAATGGAGAATATTCATTATCAAATAACAAAACTGCAGCACATTCACAATTGTAAATAACTCAAGATCAGATCTAGAAATTACTCACTCTTCTCAAAGTTCAATCCAAAGCTGCAGAACAAGCAGTAAATCATATAGATAGTTCTCAAAATGATTCCTTATTGAATCTTTCAGGTAATGGAATTATATCTCCCTATACTATGTCTTCTTCTGCTCCATATTCATCCAATTCTTCTGTGTCAAACATTCCTTAGATAATAGACCCTGGTGCCACGGATCACATAGTGTGTTCAGTCCATTACCTTGATTCCGTCATTTCTGTGCTTAATACTTTAGTCAAAATACCAAATGGAAGTACTGTCTCAGTTAGTCATATTGGAGTTTTCAAGCTTTCAAATACAATTTTCTTGACAAATGTTTTATGTGTTCTATCTTTCAATTTTAATCTTCTTTCTACTAGCAAACTTACTCATCAAATGTCTTGGGGCTTCTTATTCTTACCTAAGCACTGTTTTGTTCAGGACCTGTTAACATGGAAGGCAATTGGATCAGTGAAGAAAGAAATGGTCTGTATTTCCTCTTAATATAACCAACTGCAAAGTCTTCCTTTTCAAAGTCTTCCTCTACTGTTTCATCTGTTTACAATTCATCTGAAGTGCTTCCAAATTTGTGGCATTATAGGCTTGGTCATTTATCCTTCCAGAGAATACAATTGTTACACAAGAATACACCTGAAATTTCTGTTTTTGTTTTTAATCATTGTATTATCTGTCATTATGCTAAACAGAATAGATTAGTTTTTCCTCTAAGAAGACTGTTTCAGTGGTCCCTTTTGAATTGATACACTGTGATATATAGGGTCCTTTTTCAACTCTCTCATTGAATGGTTCTTCATATCTTTTAACTATTGTAGATGACTTTTCCAAATGCACTTGCATGTATTTGATGAAGTCCAAGTCAGACACAAGATCTTCACTTGAATCTTTCTTTGCACACGTAAAAACTCAGTTTCATCGAACCATTAAGACCATCAGATCTGATAATGGTCTTGAATTTGCTATGACCTCATTTTACCTCATTTTTTTATTCTCAAGGGGTCATTTATCAACACAATTGTGTTGATACTCCTTGAATGGAGTAGTTGAGAGGAAACACCAACTTCTTCTCAAAGTAACCAGAGCTCTTAGGTTTCAAGCCAATTTTCCACTCTTTTTGGGGAGACTGTGTCTTAACAGCAGCATACTTGACCAATCGTATTCCCTCTCATAATCTTGCTGGACAGTCCCCTTATGAGCTTCTGTTCCCCAGAAAACCACAATACTCTCACTTAAAAGTTTTTGGTTGTTTGTGTTATGCATCAACTCTTTCTTACAACAGAACCAAATTCGATCCCAAGGCTCGACAATGTGTGTTCTTAGGATACCCCCCAACTGTAAAAGCTTACAAGTTGTATGATTTACAGACACAATCTATTTTTTTATCCAGAGATGTTATTTTTCGTGAACATCTATATCCTTTTCATCATTCTTCTTCTCATTCATCTCATGATGTTGCAAATTCTACTGTTCTTCCTTCATCCATGTCTGATACTATTTCCAATCTTCCTTCTTCCACGCCCGAAACATATCCTCTGCAAATTTTAACCTTCAATCTTCTCCTCCTACTACTATCACTGATTTACCAAGGTAGTCTACTAGGACAATACGACCTCCAAGATACTTATAGGATTATCACTATCAGGTTGTTTTTTCTCAACCATCCTCTTCATCTTCTATGGTTCCAGCTTCAAAGCCATCAGCTACAATTAACAGTATATCCAATTTTCTTTCTTATATACTAAACTTTCTCCATCTCACAGGATTTATAATTTAGGTATTTCTTCAAGCTATGAACTCCAATTCTTTCATGAGGCTATAATGTTTCCTCAATGGTGTGAGACCATGATTTCTGAAATTCAGGCACTTGAGGCCAATAACAGCTGGACTGTCATTACACTCTTATGGTAAATCTCTTATTGGTTGTAAATGGGTGTGTAAGATCAACTACAAAGCTGATGGCACTATAGAAAGGCACAAGGCAAGGCTTGTGGCCAAAAGCTATACACAAAGAAAGAGTTTAGATTATCTTGAGACTTTTTCCCCCTAGCTAATTTCATTACCATAATATTTTTTTGGCTCTTGCTGAATTCGAAGGCTGGTATTTGTTTCAATTAGATGTGCATGATGCATTTTTTTGGCTCTTCCTCCTCGTTTTGCTAAGCAAGGCAATCATCAAGTATGTCGCTTACATAAGTCCCTTTATTGATTGAAACAAGCCTCTAGACAATCGTTTTCAAAACTCTCCACTGTTATTCTCAGCTATGACTTTACTCAGTCAAAATCTGATTACTCTTTATTCATCAAGAGTACATCTACTTCCTTTATTGCTATAATAGTCTATGTTGATGACATAGTCATAGCCACTGATGATCCCTTTGTTGCTGTTGTTCTAAGGCATTCTTCAAAAGTCAATTCCATATCAAGGACCTTGGTACCTTGAAATATTTTTAGGGACTTGAAGTTGCCAGAACTTCTAATAACATTTCAGTTTGTCAACGAAAATTTGCTCTTGAAATACTTCAAGAATCTGGCTTACTTGGTGCCAGACCAGCTAAATCTCCTGCGGAATAACATTTGAAACTTGATAAACAAACAGAAGGAAAGCTTGAGGATGCTTTTGCTTATAGAAGACTGATAGGGAGGCTACCAGATTTGGCATATATTGTTCAAGTTTTAAGCCACTACTCATCGTTTATTCTTCTTTGCCTCATCTGATTTGCATCTCAAAACCTTTTGTGATGCTGACTGAGCTAGCTGTCCCGACACCAGACACTGTTACATGATTATGTGTTTTTTTTGGTACAATCTCTCATCTCCTGGAAGTCCAAGAAATAGACCACAGTCTCTCGTTCCTCTACTGAAGCAAAATATAGACCCATGGCTTCAACTGGTTGTGAATTGACTTGGTTGCTTCAGCTCCCTGCTAACCTTGAGATTCTTCATTCTCAGCTTTGCTTTTTTGTGACAACCAAGTTGCTCTTCACATTGCAGTCAATCCAGTATTTCACAAAAGAACAAAGCATATTGAGCTAAATTGGCATTTTATTTGTGACAAAATCCAAGCAGCTCTCTCAAAGCTTTACATGTTACTTCTTCCAATCAACTGGATGACCTTTTCACCGGACCCCTTGGTATCCCTCAGTTTCATCTTCTACTTTGCAAGATGGGTATTCTCAACATTCACACTCCATCTTGAGGGGGCTTATTGAAAATGAGGCACTTCACAAAGCTGGTAGAGTTAGAATTAGTTATGCTTACTGCCAGGTTGTTAGGTTTGCTATAAGTTGTTACCCGTGTTTAATTAGATAGATTCTTGTTAAACAGATTTCATAGTGAATTGAATGGAGGTCATTCCATCTTTCTCTCTTTCTCCCCCTCTTGAATCTTCAGCTTCGGCTTCATTTCCTCAAGATTAACACACTTGGGTCCTCAACAATAAATCTAAGTCACCAAACCACACTCTCCAACTAACAATTTTTTGGCTCAATCTAACGGAAATATACCATAGAAAGAAAAGAAAGAAATAATGCATATGCATTATATAAATGTAAGCTTGATATATAGGCAAACGAATTACAGTAGTTTTGGGGTTGGTGGCTGCAGGCTTGTAGGGACAAGCAGCGGGTGCTCTCTCCGGCTTCCGATATTCCCACCCCAACATTCTATACACTTTTCCCTGCAAAAATTACAATTTTTTTAAAAAAATTGAAGGGCACACACACATGTCGGAGACAGAGATAAGTGGCTAAAATTTAACACATAGGATGAGTCTTACAATAATGAAATCGAAGAGGAGAGGCAAAATGTTGACGATTGGAACGAGGAAGAGAGGCAACAAACACGCCAAGCAAACCTAAATCAAACATTTCAGACACCAAAAAAAACAGTCCCAGATTAGGAAATAAGGAGATCATCGAATCGATCAGGAAGGAGAGAGAATTGAGTAAGTACCATCTTCAATTCCTTTTCCTTGTGTATCGCGTCCTGACTTTTCGTTTTGCCTCTGTTGTTGATGGTTATGTTCGTCGGCGTCAACTGGGGCGTCTTCGGGCACGGCTCCTCTGCTGTTGAAGGCTAACAGCACACGGTGCTGTTTAATGCAACGGCACCGTTTTTGGCGTGGACCCCCCATCAGACTGCCCTCCCAACTTTATTTGTAGTGCCTTTCAACTTTTATTTGCAGTGCCCTCCCAATTTTTATTTTATTTGCAGTGCCCTCCCAACTTTTGTAGTGCAACTTTTACACTGGATAGAGTTATTT
>CM042200.1:7876246-7926858 GCA_023539305.1 Ilex asprella
TTATTCTTAACAGAATAGATATCTATATAATAAGATAACTCGCAAGTTGAATTTTATTCTCTACACATTTTTCTCTCAAAAATATTACATCATTCATTTCTATCACATGTCAAATTATTTTAATATTTTATTAATTTATAATTTAATATAATTTTTATTTTAAATATTATTCATACACGATAATATACATATGTTGAGAAAATTTTATCGAATTACGTAATTTAAAAAATTATTATTTAATATAGTGGAATAGATTTTTTTTTGGGTGATCGAATTTTATATTTCTTCGTGTCTTTAGACATGAGTTATGACTAGTCAATAGATAATTGATAACTTGATTACATATAAAAAAAAATATATCATTTTTTTTTGTTCAATGAATTTTTATATATCAAGTATGATGTAATAGATATAATAATATTATTTTTTTATTTTTTATTTTTTTCTCAATTTACATGTTGTTGTTAAATAAATTAAAAATAAATATCGTGAGAATTCAATTGCATAATAAAATGGATATCAATGAATGATTGATAACTTGATCACATATGGAGAAAAATATATCATTGATTTTAATTTGTTTGTGTTCAATAGATATAATAATATTATTTTATTTTTATAAATTAGAAGAAAAAATTAAACCTTATTATTAAAGTACCCACTTCAAAAAAAAAAAAATTACTCTATCCAGTGTAAAAGTTGCACTGTAAAAGTTGAGAGGGCACTGCAAATAAAATAAAAGTGGGGAGGGCACTGCAAATAAAAGTTGGGAGGCATTGCAAATAAAATTTGGAGGGCAGTTTGTTGGGGGTCCACGCCAAAAACGGTGCCGTTGCATTAAACAGCACCGTGTGCTGTTAGCCTTCAACAGCAGAACAGCCGTGCCCGACTTCTTCTGATTGCTCAATTTTTCACTAATTAAATTTGATTAAAAAAAATTGAGTTAACGGTTAGATTAAAAAAAATGATTTGATACAAAATATTTTAGGGAGTAAAATTTGAAATATTATTTACAGACCCCCTGAAATTTGTACATACGCAACACTTAAACATCTGTTACTGTTAAAATATCTGTTAATAAAATATACCGAGATCCCTTGAAGTTTGTATGTATATAATATTTAGACTTCTCAAATTTAAAATATTTTATTTAGACAAAAAAAAATTAATCAAAGATAGAATATCAAATATTTTAAATTTTATAACAAAAATTTATATTATATTATATCATTTATTAATATAAAATAAAATAAATAAAAATCTTAAATATAACATTTTAAACTTGAGGAGTTTAAGCATTACACACCTATAAATTTTAGATAGTTTGTGTATAATTTATTGACAGACTAGCAATTGTTCGTGTCTGAAAGCACTATGTAAAACAAGAAATTGCAAACAACTACCTATTCTCACAAAGGCGCTATATAACACAAAACAAAAATTCAGAAGATAGAAAATTTTATTGATCCAAATAATATAGATATTATAATATGTTTCAAATACAAACTAGTCGCACAATCAAAAGAAATCAAAATTCAACTCATTGGCCAAGTACAATATTTTGAATTCTACCTTCTGAAAAGAAAAAGTAAAGACATGAACCTACCATTTGAAGTTGTTCAGCCACAAAAATGGTTTACTTCCTCAAAGCTATAATTTGTAGTCTCGTATTCTCGTTTTGCCAATGAGAAGTTCATATGTACTACACTTTACAATCTTAAATAGTAACAGAGTTTTTAGTGGTATTATTACAACCATAGGACATATACCAGTACTTAAATTTTTGACACTGTATATTGTCTTTAGTATCGAAACCTCGGCCCAAATTAAGGTTCCTCTAGAAATTTGCAGAACTTCCACTCCAATGGATGCTCAAATCTCACTTGCATCGATGTCAACCATCTTATATTTACCTTCTCAGACCAACCATATGAAATCATCAAAACTATACACAGCCAATGAGAAGACATTTAATCACATACATTTTCATCCACTTCAATACCTGGACAATAGTCAAGCAAGGTACAAATTGTTAAGACACATTTAATTCAGATCAAATCGAACCTAATTACATTAGAAATTAATATGTTTGTAAAAAGCATGAGAGAATTAAACCTTTTTTAAAGTTTAAACCTCCAGAAGGTGAGGACATGTTTATTTATTAAAAATATAAAGAGGGAGAACTTATGACCTTACAAACTTAAATAAATAAAAAAAGATCAAAGCTGCTAATTTGCATGAAAAATCGAAATTTCCAAGCTTTGAAACATTAGTCCTCCATTCTCTAAACTTTGCGTGATTTTAGTCATCACGTCCTTAAACTATAGTAAAACTAAAGGTTCTCCAAAATTTCGAGATTGCACTCTATTAATTCCGATAAATTTGACCATCTAGTTATATTTTTCAAAAGAACTCAACTGGCAAAAAATTATCTTCAAATGATAATGAATTGTATCTTTCATATATGTTGTATCTTTGAAAAATTTCTCCCCTAAAACACCAAAACTAAGTTCAAATTTTATAACTCTTTTGCATTTTAATTTGCAATCCAATCTATTAACCACATATAGTTAAGGAAAAAGTACGCAATGGAAAACATCCAATGTATAGTTCAAATCCTACTTGGGCCTTAAGGGCAAGGAGATGCCCTTAAAATCTTCTAATCAATATAGAATAATAGTAATTACTCGTGTCTAAAAGCACTATGTAGCAAATAAAAAAAAAATGCAAGTGAAAGCACTCATAACATAAAATATTGCCAATCAATACGGATCCGCTATTTTTTTATTTTTTTTTTGAAAAATTTCAACAACACTTCTTCAAATTTCCTTGCAGTGAATAACAATTACAAAACCCACACTATTCATTCACAAATATCTACCAAATTGAGTTCAAGTATAGCATAAACTGCACATTAGTAACATCCAAATTAAGAAAGACTTTGACTTTGAGATCAACTTTGGCAATTCATATAAAGAAAAGTTTTGTTCTAGATATTAAAACCCAAAATGCATAAGTAGAGAGAATTTCAAGTACAATATCGTCCTATCATTAACCCCAATAATGTTGTTTTCCAAAACCTAACATACTCCATAGCATAGCCTGCACCAAGAATTTCAATATTAGTTAATAAGCAATTATGATAATGATACTCAAGGACTTGGTGATAATAGAAATTGTAATAAATATCAATATTAATCACATAACATTAGTGGATGAAACAAATTCACAAAAATTCCAACAAACACACTGGAAAAAAAATCAATCTTCAATAAAAACATGTTCAACTTGATTGATAGACTCCATACTCCAATTCCAGTACTTTATTAGGTAGAACCAATGAAAAATGGGTAAGTTCAAAGGCATTTTAAGATTAAAAATGAGAACTTTACAAATCTGCCAAATAAGAACTTTACATACTTTGTAACACCCCAATCCATTTAGAAATATTCAGAGTGCTAATTACCTCAATAACGAATAAACTAAATTTTTGTTAAATATAAGAATCACTAAACGCCTCAAAAATGAATAAATAATCTCTCGATAACAGTTTAAATTATAACCAATCGAAATCTTTCATTTGTTAATCAACCCGATTCTCTACCAAATTTTACTTCAAATTCAACCTGCAACTGAGAGGGTAAATTGAGGTGAGCTCGGGAAAGTTCAGTAAGTAATTTAAAACATAATATACGAAGTTAAAGGTAAGACGATAATTTATCAACTAACCGATAATATTCGATGACACAAGAATTAATACGATAATTTGCGGAGTACAAATTTATTGAACAAGTCAATGAACTCTAACGTTTGAACAATCAAATCAACCATGATTGAACACTTGGTCAATCCCAACAACAAGCTAGGCATCATTTGGTGCATTTTAATTCAATCATGTCCACTCCTCAAGACCACGAACATGAATCACAATCATAACCATGCCACCGAGTATACCTCATGCACGACTTGGAAAATCTCAAGTATTCCATCAAAGCTAACATCATAGCAATTAATGACAAGTCAAAGACAACATTGACCGAACATCGAAATATCAACAATTGAAAGACATATTATTTCAAAACTCAAACTCAAACTCAAACGATATCACAATTTGAATACGAATAGGACGATATCAATAAAGTACTATTTATAAAGAGATTAAAGGAATGCATATCATGTATAGACCACTTACTCAATTCTTAACCGATTGATATACTGGTAACTCAAAATACCTCCAACAACATACTAGAATTTCTTTCCAATCGAATGTATCTCACTGTTGGTTTTCACAAGAGCAGTTGTAGCTCTGTTTATTTTATTTTATTTTTCTATCCGGTTCACAATTCTTATCCTTGAGGCAGTAGCTCTTCTTCCCTTTTATTGCCTCCCTTTTGTTTGGGATGTAAGGAGGCCGGTCCTTCTCCCAAAACTTATTAAGACAAAAGTCCACTTTTTAAAATATTTGGGATAGAAGGACATCTACTAAAAAAAAGACATAAAAACCATTTTTAGTCATACCATAAATAGTGCATACCTAATTGAATGTGAGACTTTCAAGATTCCTTTTGATATTTATGTATCATTTAAATTTTAAAATTTTATATATATATATTTATATATACGTATACACACACACACACATATATACACACAAGTATATATATATATATATTTATATTTATGTACACACACGTAATACAGTGACATCAAACAATGACACGCTCAACAAAAAAATAGTAACATCAAACAGTGGCACGTTCAACAAAAAAAGAGTAACATCAAACAGTAACACACTCAACAAAAAAAAAAATAGTAACATCAACCAGTAACACAAATATTTTTGTTGAGCGTGTCACTGTTTGATGTTACTATTTTTTTGTTAAATGTGTCACTGTTTGATGTTATTATTTTTTTTGTTGAGTATGTCACTATTTGATGTCACTGTATTACGTGTGTATATATATATCTGTGTGTGTGTATATATACATATATACATGTGTGTATGTGTATATATATGTGTGTGTGTGTGTGTGTGTGTGTATATATGAAATTTCAAAATTCAAATGATACACAAATATCAAAAAGAATCTTAAAAGTCTCACACTCTAATCTTAAAAGTCTCACATTCAAGTAGGTATGCACTATTTATAGTAGGGGTAATTATGGGATATATTTTAGAAAGAATTTGAAAATATTTTAAAATGTGTACTTATTGACAATTATTTAATAAAAAAGATAACTTAAAAGAGGATAAGTTTAGAGGTGGTACTTAAAGCCAAATAAATTTTGGAAAAGATACTCACATTCCATTATCTCTATTTGTTTTATGCACGTTCTCCTGTCTTGATAAAAAAATATGCACACATCAGATGCCATGCATTTGTATAAATTGACAAGTGTCCTACTTTACTCCTCATGCTTTCTTTTATAGTTAATCATTTTTTTTTAGCTTCTTATCTCTTACTTCTATTTTGTTTTGCTATCTTATTTTATTCCATAGCTTTTAATTCATTCACGTTGAAGACTAGCCCATATTTACACTTATCATTTATTTCATATATTTTTTTTCCTTACTCCATAAATTTCAGTCACTATAAAATTTATAATAATCAAGTATTTCACAATTAAATCCTAACTTATAATTTGACCCAAAATGAAATTCGTATAATTTCTAACAATATCATATAACTCATAAAAATTTAATTATTTAATTTAGTTGGGGTCGAGACTCGGTCATCACATACTTGCTAGATAAGTAATTCGACGTGGCTATCCATTGTACCAATCCAACTCAGACAGTCGGGATTGTTAGGATTTTTTATGGCATTAGATGTGAAATTTGAAAGTGTGAACTTGAGTCCAAGAAACCAAGCAAAGCAATTTAGTGTATTTAGACAAAAAAAAAAAAAAAAGCAAGGAGGCATAGAAGAAACTTCAAAAAAAGATTGTGTGTAGCGAGTGTGTTCGAGAGACAGAGAGGGAGTATGAGCGGGGATGTGTTGCTACATGTGCTGGGTGTGCATGTCAGTGTCCTGTGTGCATGCTTGAGATAGAATAAGGGAGACAAAGATAGAAAAAATGAGTAAGGAAGGGGATTATCAAGGGTTGGTATGTCGAATTTGTGTGGATTTATTTGCAAGTGTGTGCGAAGACAATGTGTAGGGGTTGGTTTTTTTTACTATGTATGTGTGTGAGTTGCAGGGGTTCTATGTGTCAAGGTGAAGGATTAGACCAGAGGACGAAAGAGATGGATCGAGTGGTGATGGTTAAGGGGGAAGTGAGTACCTGGATGGAGTTGGCTACTCCCATTTGAGAGGGAGACGGGACAGACTGAGGAAGTCCACTAATAGAAGAGGAAATGAGAGAAGAAATGAAATGAGAAAATTGATAGAAAGGTTGGAGAGAGAGGAAGTCCGCGGGAAGGGAGATAAGAAGAAGTGAGAGAATGACAGAAAGTAACACTTAATTGGAGGAAAGAGATAGGAATTACTTAACTGGGTCATTTGATTGGGGGCATAAAATTGGAAAGAAAATCAAAGATCACATAGATATTACTTTCTCTTAAGGAATTGCCGGATTTGATTGAATTTTGGAAAGGAATTGTCGGATTTGATTGGAGAAAGAGAGAACGGTAAAGTTAGGGTAGCCTGTAATTGCCAAATTTGATTATTTGACTGATTGGGTTAATTAAATTTTGGGATATGAATTTTGGAAATTAAAAATTTTAAGTAGTAAAAATATTTCAAAAGACCTAATGTAGTACGTTGGATCAAAACGATCTGAGACGTCAATAGCTCGAAATTGTTTGGGATAGAGTCATCCGTCAGATGATGTCTTTTTTTTTTCTCGAAACAATCTGAGTCAGTATTTGTCTTTTGAATTCAAAATCGTTCTACTTTATTATATAGATATTCAAACAGACAATAACAATAGTGGTTTAAGTGTTACACGCGTACAAACCTTAGGGTTTTGTTTATAGTATTTCAAATGTCAAGGAATTTAAGTGATTAAGTGATAAATCTCAAAGAGTTTGGATGTAGTTCTCCTAATATTTTAATAAACAAACTCAAACTTTTATGCTAATTTTTTTTTTCAAAATTCCCATTTTCGAGTCTATTTCTTTTATTTTTTTATCCAAAACTTTTTTTTCTCTTCTTCTACTTTTTTGCTTCAATTTTTTTTTTTAATTTTAATTATCCCTTCATTCCCAACTCTCTATACATTCCTATTTTCATCATGCTTTAACTCTTCTTGTACTCATGTGCAGAAGAAAAAAAAAAGTAAGATAGATTCATATAATTAGATATAAGAGTTGTGCTCAGTTGAATGCATTTCAACATACAACATGGGATTATAAACATTTCTTATGTTGACACTACAGCCACCCTCTTCCTTTATTAATAGCATAGATAAATAAACAAACATCAATTATTTTTGTCATGTTATTTTTATATTTAAAAAACAATAATCTAACCTTCACAAATGATACTAGTGATGAATGGCCTAAATTTAGTAAAATCATATTTGGGTAAATTACACATAAATCCCCTAAAGTGTATCATTTAATCACTTAGATCCTTTCATATTTGATATATTACACTTAGACCCTTAAAGTTTTTTGCGCGTATAACACATAACCCCTACCGCAGCCTCCGTTAAGGTAGCCATTAAAAATTCATGAAACATAATATATATTTCTTTGCTATCAGTTAAAAATTTTGTAATTTTCTATTTTTATTTGATATCAATTTGCTAACAAACAGTGGACTAAGGAAACCAAAAAAATAGGGGGATGAAACATAACATATATTTAAAAAAAAATCCTGATGTACAAGAACCCTAATTATAATAGATATTTTTTTAAAAAAAAATTGATGTACCAAAACTCATGTCCTGCCACACCATATATTTGGATTAACACTAATACTTAAACAAATAACCAATTTGTGTTAATAATACCCTAATTAATATGTTCTAACAAAGTCGCGAATAACCAAAAACATATTATTAAAATCATGAGTTATTTTTCTTAAAGTTTCCAAAAAAAAAATTTTTTAATGAAGACTGACGAATTTTTGACGACTACCTTAATGGAGACTGGTGATAGAAGTGATGTGTTATACGCGTGCAAATTCTAAGGAGTCTAAGTGTAATATGTCAAATATGAGAGGATCTAGATGATTAAGTGACAAATTTTAGAGGGTCTGAGTATAATTTATCCATAATGTTTTTTAAACTAATCAATGAGTAAAAAAATATTGAAAAAAATATAGAATAGGAAAATTCATAAATGAGGTAGCAATACGATCATTGGATAAAGGAATAAAATAGAATTATTAAAATTTTGAGTCTTTTTTTTTTGGATAGAAAATTAAATACAAAATTATAGCTTATTAGTTTATTTTTATTCAAAATTATATTTGATCCAAGAGTTGAATCAGAATTGAAGTTGCCCTTACCATTGCATCCCAAAGAACATTTAACAAAAATTGGTAAGTAAAATAAAATAAGTTACTATCAAATAAAAAGTTGCACTTTGAGCCATGTAATATGGTCTAATCATACTTTGTCCCCTCAAATGCAATTTTTTTATATTATATCCCCTCAATTACTTGAATTAATCTCTTTTTACCCCCAAACTGAAACGTAAATTTGAACAAGAAATACATACGCGTTATTAATTTTTTTTAAGAAGTCACATAATTCGAGAGGAAGCATAATAACAAAAATAAATCATTCAAATAATATAAAGCAGAGTCAAAATTGAGGGAGTAAAGGATAATTTGCCCCGTCATTCATATATGCTAACTTACGCCCTTGGCCAAAGGAGACACTATTTGCATCCAACAAATCATAAAGAACAAATGTTGGGTTAGTATTGTATTGCTGGATTATAAAAGACAGGTATGAACGGTTTTTTTTCCTCTCTGCATAATGTGGAAGACAACTAATAATAGCACATGAACTTGTTCGCTGCAAGTAGTTCGGTCCCATCCGATCTACAAAAATAGAACTAGAAAGTGCTTGACATACGCTACACCTCTCATTCTTAAGATATTCTCTGTCCTCGTCCAATTCATCAAGGACCATTCCTCCTTCATAGACATCCGACCCAAGGCTACTGTAGCTCAACTCAGCTACGACACTAGCTTGGTTGTCTTCCTTAGCAAGTATTATATCTGAATCCAAGGGCCATGGTCAGCATGTAACACTCATGAACATTATGTAAATACCACCAGTCCAATGGAGAAATCAAGTGGCAGTAAACCCAAAAGAAATGACAATCAGACTGAGATACATATCAAATTAGATGGGAAATTAGACTGGATTTAAAGCCAAACCCAATAGCTCAGATTGTCATATAGTTTTTGAAAGCCCAAGTATGTAATTTGAACTCACCTACGGCACTGCTCATCGTGAGGGGTCACTCTCTCTCTCTGGTAAGTGCAAGGCGTGTGTGGCTACACGCACACACGTGCTAGAGAGAGAAGACATTTAGCTGAAAGGAATGGCTAATTAACTTTCCAACACCAGTAACTTTCTGGGTTCTTGCCCACCATTCTTTCACATAATGAGAAGCTGAGTGATTAAACAGAAACCAAAAAGGACCAACAGAAACTAATTTCCTGCAATCAATCCATACAGTCAGGTATGCTCACTGACAATGGATCACATGTTCTATAATACCAAGTGTGAAATTCCAGACACGTATGCGGTACAAAACTTGTATAATCGGCTTTGAAACGCAATATGCTCCCTTATTGAGAAGCATTTATTTAAATCTATCTCTATGAACTGTCACCCTTACAGGGGATATCTGAGCATCGACAAACAGGTCTACCCGAGGCTTCCCAGCCATTATAGCCACGTTCCAAGACCATTATATTCTTTATTCCCGCATCTTCTTTCATTTCAGTGAGATATTCAGCAAATATTCGCGCACATTTGGGGCCACGAACCTACAAAGAAAAATATTTTTTGTTTTAGGTCAGGACAAAGAAAAATAATAACAATCCAGTTATTTGTAAACATTTGTAAGTTTGTCCAATTGAAACTTTAGGAATGCAAAGGTATTGAGTTCATGGGATTCATAAAACAATAATAGGAGGATAATTTTGGGAGAAAACTGCAGGATTTAAAGGCAGCACACAAATTAACACATCATACCACATGGATTCATTATCTTGGATTAATATCAATAGAAACCAATTCAACAAAAGAATCCTATAGCCCCTCGTCTTCTAAAGGCAGTTGTTGAGACTTTACCAGCATCAGATACAAAATACCTTGAAACCACCGTCAATCTCTTCTTCCTGGTGGAAAACCAATCTTCCCATGATGTAACTTTTTCTTCACCAGCAACATTATTCTTTTGCCGTTTGATGCAAACGAAGTATTCTCATGGTCAATTATTTGTTGTCAAGCTAGCTTAATTCACTACAAAAACAAGACATTGCTCAAGCCCCTTACAGATTTCTCAAGTCCAACTAATTTATTTAAGCCTTCACGGAATTGACGTTCTGCCAACCAAACAACCAGCCTACGCATTCATTGGTAAGGGCATGTATAAATAACAGGAGATTACAACTCACTACAATTGCCACAATCCCTAATTCCCTAATCTTTATTGGCTCTATGACAATGCCATTGTATCAACTACCATGGCCGTAAAGACATTATGTCAGCCATGGTACATTGGGATATTGGGCAGCAAGTCTGTAAAGGCGTATGTCAGGGTGGATTGGGGATTTGGATTCATATCTCCCTATCGCACCGAGTGCTAGGAAAGAGCCTTAAATGGTTTGCTTAGGTTTGTCGCTGGGGATTCATATCTCCCTATCCAACTTTGAAGTGAGCTGAAAATATTTAACTTCAATATAGGAGTCATAAACAGATATTACAGAACTCAAGTGCAAAGAATGACATATACAATCCAACAGGCAATAGCAGCACGCCCAAGGACTTTTAATTCCAGAATTTTGATCAGATTACCCATAATGGGACCAGTAATTTGACTCCAAAATTTACAAAATCACCCACTGCGATTAATACCTGCTCATAGATCCAATGGTCATCCTCGAAGCAATCCACAAAAAAGGTAGCTAAGGTGAACTTAAACTAAACACAAATGGGCAAGCAAAATTAAGAATTTGTCCCCACAAGACACATTTGTGAAATTAAAAATCTTTATCAACTCAACAAAAAACTTGGCATCTAGAAATCACTACCAATCCACTACCACACAACACAATCCTATGAAATTCATGCTGCTACCAGCATAATTTGCTGAACCCATCCATCGGAAACTAATTTTCACATGCATATTTCAAAACCCCCTTTCATCAAATATTAGATGTATGCATATAAAGAAAGATAACGAAATTCGGGTGAGATCAAAATCAATAAACTCAAAAAAATAGGAATCCAAATAATAATGAAACAATAAAGCCCAAATTGGGTAAAGGAAGCACAAAAGACCTGGCTCAAAGCGCAGTGAAAAACAAGGGTATCTTTCCCTTGGACAGCTTGAATTAAACTGGGTATTTTGTCACTGAAGGTATCGCTCGCAAAGTGAAGTGATCCAGCTATATGCCCATCATAACTCCTCTCATCATCCCTACAATTCCAACAAATCAACAACAAACGAAACAAATATATGCTATGCTCCGCAAAATAGCTATAAATATATGTACCTGACATCGATAACAGCAATATTTGGACGACGCTTGAGAGATAGCAGCTGAGAGCCTGTCATGTATGTGATGCTCCGAGCCATATCTGCCAGTTCTAGTCTTCTTCAACCTTTTTCTTCTTTGGTTCGCAGAGAGGAGATGGGGTTTTTTTTATTTTTTTTTAACGGAGAGGAGATGGAGTTCATTCACACGTTTACACAATTTAGTAGAACGGAAAATATTATTCAGAAGGTTAATTACATCCATCATATTTAAAATATTACATATATATACCTTATAAATGCGTAATACTTAGACCCTTACTTTCAATATTGTTAGTGATTGGGATAGAATTTTGGATATGGGCCACTTCAGCCGTGAAGCCCAATAAGCCCAGGGCACTCAGTTCCTCCTATTGGCCAAAGAAAAGTATCCTTGTCCAAACCATGTAACGAGCAAAAGGAGGAAAACCCAAAAGGACCGTCGGCTCAACCCAAGCCAAAAGATAGTCATAGAAGGAGAAGTCAAACCCTAAAATATGGACACATCTCACCATGCCGTGCGTCCCAAAGGACAGGAGGACCACCTCTGAAATCAAGGACAGACAGACCCGCCTGCTGAGAGTGGTGGTGCGGATCGTCCTAGGAACAGTGGCAGTCGTGGCGTCGGCTAGCAGAGCTTTCTTGTAGGATAAGGACGAAAGGTCCCCACAGAATCAGTAAGCGGTTAGCAGGAGCCGATGGAAACCCTTGAGCAAGGACTCATATAAATAGAACAGTGTTATCTTACCTAGAGGGATCAGCTTGGTCCTGGGAGGGATCTTCATCTTTCGCACTACACCCTCGTAGCTGAGAGATAGCATAAGCGATATCCAACTCACTGTAAAGGCTAATCGCCATTCTCCCCTTCTCCTGTAATCATTAGGAATCAATATACCACTCAAAGGAGTAAGAGACTCCATTACAGTGGATGTAACCTCAATCCATCGGCTGGGGCGAACCACTTAACCCATGTGTCTCCTTTCTATTTGATTTAGCTGTTCACTCTCACTATCCTACCAAACCCATTAATCCCCCATTAACAACTGAACTTGGGCCGTTAATTCCGAGACATCATTAGTTGGCGTCGTCTGTGGGAACGATTTTCATCATTCTCTTTGAGTTCTGTTTATTTGATGGTTTCGACTCGGAACATAAGTAAAGCTCCAGCTCCTGCTAATCCTCAAGTCCATCAAAATCTGCCAGAAAAATTTTCGGCACTAGAAGTAGATGTCGAGGATCGCCCTCTAGCGGCGAATCTTCCTCCCCCCAACGAACTGGAAGCCTACTGTCGGACCACGGTGCAGTTAATGAAGCAGAATCAGGAGCTGATGGAGTGGATACAGACACGTCAGCTCCCCTCGTTCCCGCCGACACGCCAAGATTCTCTTCCACCCCAGGCTGAGCATGACGCTCTTCCTCAAGAACGTCAAGCCCCGCCTAACGAAGTCACTGAGCTCCATGAACGCAGCCACTCTGGGAAAAATCACAGGAGGAGACACCCTGAAGGACGCGACGAGGACAAGGCCCACAGCAGGACCAGACCCACCTACCAAAATGATAGACCTTATCACCCTTTAGAAGCCCGTGGACCACCATTTGGAGCAAAAACTCCAGGAACTGGGTGATATGAAGGAAGTGGTCAAAGGAATGACCCCTGATACCATGGACGCCTTGGTCCAGTAAACCGAGTCACCTTTCACTCCAGAGGTCCTCCATTTTCCTCTTTCCCGTAAATTTTGGGCTCCGTTGATAGAGGCATTCGACGGGACCGAAGATTCAGTTGACCACCTGAACTCTTACAAAAACCAAATGGAGCTTCAAGGTTACCCTGACCCAATACATTGTCGAGCATTCGCCATCACCCTCAAAGGGTCGACAATAACCTGGTTCAACCGTTTGTGACCCGCGTCGGTCTCCTCCTTCAGGGAGCTGTCCATCCAATTTGTATCACATTTCATCGGAGCAAGGATATACAGAAAGCCATCCTACCATCTTCTGAGTGTCAAGCAGGGGCCCAACGAGTCCCTCCGAAGCTATGTACAGCGCTTCAACCAAGAATGCCTAAAGGTGGAGAGTGTGGACGACAAGTTCGCGTTGACCACTTTCATGTCAAGGCTAGGGCTACAATCCAAAGACCTCCTCTTCTCGATAGCCAAAAATCCTCATGCCACCATGACCGAGGTACTGGTGAAAGTTGAGAAATACATCAACGGAGAGGAGGCCCTTCGCCTGAAAAGAAGCACAACGCCGACTAAAGGAGACAAGAACAAAATGGACCGTAGTCCCAGAAAAGAAGAAAAACAAGATCGGTCTCCGAAACGAGATCATTCACCAAGAAGAAGAAGAGAGCCTTCTCCAAAGAGAAGAGGCAACGTCCGAGACCGCTTGGGATCGCCCCCACAAGACCTGCAGCCGCGGTTCATCCTGGTGCGGATCCCGCCCCTTACAACTTACATTGCTCAGGTCCTACACAAAGTCCAGAACGAACGATTCGTTTGGTGGCCACCCCGGATTAAATCTAACCCCAGTAGGCGAGACCCCGCCAAGTATTGTGAGTTCCATAAGGATACAGGCCATGAAACCAACGACTGGATCCAACTTAAGAATGAGATAGAATACTTGATCCAAAAGGGCCACCTGCGCCAGTACGTGACAGGAGAAGGAAGAGCCCAGAACAACAATGGGCGAGAAGCCCAAGCCGCTGTAGCGGCACCTCAGCACCAGCAAGCCCTGGGCAAAATTCTAGTCATCTCGGGAGGTTTTGCCAGAGGCAGCGAGACCAGCTCAGCACAGAAGGCGTACGCAAGGAGGGCTCAATTGAAATATTTCCTAGAGGTTCAAGCCATCGCAAAAGTGCCCCGCCGAGATACGGAGATCACCTTTTCCGACGTAGATCTCGAAGGGTGTCAACACCCGCACGATGACCCCCTAGTCATAAAGGCGATCATCGTAAACAAAACTATTCATCAGGTACTCATCGATAACAGAAGCTCGGCAGACATAATTTTTCTGTCGGCCTTTAAATAGTTTGGCATTGATAAGTCCACGCTCGAGCCTGTAAAAACCCACCTCCTAGGTTTCTCGGGCGAACGGGTCTTACCAATCGGTTCTGTCCAACTCGTTCTGACAGTAGAAAACCAGCCCCGCTAGGTTACCATTATCACTCATTTTTTGGTGGTGGACGCACCTTCGGCCTACAACGTCCTACTAGGAAGGCCATCGCTCAACTCTATCAAGGCAATACCCTCGGTGTATAATCTGGTGATGAAGTTTCCCACAGAGAATGGGGCCGGTATGGTCAGAGGAGACCAATGTCTCGCCAGGGAATGCTACGTGGCATCGATGAGGCAAAGAGATATGGAGTCAGTCTAACTAGAAGACTTGGACATGAGGGACGAGCTGGAAACCAGGCCCACCCCCACGGAGCAGCTGGAATCCGTGCCACTAGACGAAAATCCGGAGCACATAGTCTTCGTGGGGGCCATGCTGCTCCCCCTAATTAAAGAAAAGCTCATATCATTTCTGAAAAATAATGTTGACATGTTCGCTTGGAAACAGGAGGACATGGAAGGAATAGATCCCGCGGTAATCATGCACCGTCTCAGTGTCGATCTGAACTGCAAGCCCGCAAGGCAGAAAAGGAGAAGCTTCGCTCTAGACTGCTAGAGGGCCATAAACAAGGAGGTGGGAAAGCTGTTACGAGCTAAATCAGTCAGGGAAGTTAATTACCCGACCTGGCTGGTCAATGTAGTGCTAGTAAAAAAAGTGAACGGCAAATGGCAGCTTTGCATCGATTTTACCGACTTGAACCGAGCCTGCCGTAAGGATAGCTTCTCGCTGCCCTGAATCGACCTAATATTCGACGCCACAGACGGCCATGAGCTCCTCAACTTCATGGATGCTTTCTCGGAATATAACCAAATTAGAATGGACCCCAACGACCAAGAAAAAACATCGTTCGTCACTGAGCAGGGGATTTTTTGTTATAAAGTTATGCCCTTCGGTCTGAAAAATATCGGAGCTACCTACCAAAGGTTGGTAAACAAAATGTTTCGAGAACTCCTCGGCTCAACTATGGAGGTATATATTGATGACATGCTCGTAAAATCGTTCAAAGCCGACACGCATATCCAACATCTTAAGGAAGCATTCAAGATCATGCGACAATACAGAATGACATTGAACCCTACAAAATATGCCTTCGGGGTATCGGCAGGAAAGTTCTTGGGATTCATAGTCAATAGCGAAGGCATTGAGGCAAACCCGGAGAAGGTGAAAGTCATCCTCGAGATGAAAGCCCCCACCAGCACACGAGAAATACCGTGCTTGACTAGGAAAATAGCGACACTCAACCGATTTGTATCACGCTCCAGCGATAAATGTCAGCCCTTCTTCAAGGTCTTGAAGGCGGCCTTTTTGTGGGATGAGACGTGCGAGGAAGCCTTCCAGGCCTTCAAGGCCTACTTGGCTTCCACACCAATGCTGGTGAGCCCTTGAGAAGGAGAAGCCCTGACACTCTACTTGGCTGTTTCCAACTGCGCAGTAAGCGCGACATTAGTCAAAGACCAAAATCGGGTACAACAACCGATTTATTTCTGTAGCAAAGGCCTGCGAGGGGCTGAGGAGAGATACCCAAAAATGGAGAAGCTCGTTCTTGCTCTCCTAGTAGCAGCTCGTAGGTTAAGACCGTATTTTCAAGCCATTACCATCGAGGTCCCCATGGACCAACCGCTGAGACAAATCTTACACAAGCCGGAAGCCTCTGGGAGGCTGATAAAATAGGCGATGGAGCTCAGCGAGTTCGACATCAAGTTCAAACCCCGGACAACAATCAAGGGATAGACCCTGGCTGATTTTCTTGTTGAGTTCACCCCACCATCGGAAGGGAACGAAGAAATCAATGACTATATTCCCGATGTGTCAACCTGGAAATTGTTCGTGGACGGGGCGTCAAACATCCGCAGAAGCGGAGCGGGCCTCGTCCTGACCTCGCCCGAAGGATATGATGTGGAGTACGCCTTGAGATTTGAGTTTCAAGCGTCCAACAACAAAGCCGAATACAAAGCCCTCATAGCCGACCTAAATCTAGCCTTGTCGATGGACGCACAACAGATCTTGATCCATTGCAACTCACAGCTAGTAGTAAGGCAAGTCGAGGAAGAATATGCAGCCAGAGATGAGAAGATGACACTTTACGTGACAAAGGTGCATAGCTTGATGAGGAATTTTTATGTCAGCTGAGCTAGTCCAGATTCCCCGAGAAGCCAATGTTCAGGCGGATGCCTTGGCAAAACTAGCCACCACCAACCATGATTCTTCAGGACGGGTGCCCGTAGAAGTCCTCACTAAGCCCAACATACAGCTCGACGAAGAACTAATAAATGGAAACCCGATCATGACAATCGAGGAGAACGCCTCTTAGATGGACCTCATCATATCTTTCCTGCATAACCCGAAAGAAGCATCGAAGCTGAGGGTTAGAGCAGTAAGGTTCACGATAGCTCGAGGTAACCTATACAAAAAGGTTTTTCTTTTCCACTAATAAAATATGTGTCAAGAAAGGAAGCAGATTATATTCTACGAGAAATCCACGAAGGCATGTACGGGAACCACGTCGGCACAAGGACCTTGACGAGTAAGGCACTTCGGCAAGGATATTTCTGGCCGACTATGTCCAAAGATGCTAAAGAGATAGTTAAGAAATGTCGAGCCTGCCAGGTCCACGACAACTTGCCGTACTGTCCGCCCGAGCTACTAACCTCAATGGTTAGCCCTTGGCCCTTCTAACAGTGGGGCTTAGACATCTTGGGTCCCTTACCAGTTGGGATTGAGTAATGCAAATTCGTGGTGGTTGTAGTGGATTCTTTTACTAAGTGGGCCGAAGCCGAGCCCCTAGCCAAGATCACAGCGCAAAAGGTCAAGAACTTTGTCTGGAAGTTCATAATCTGCTGATTCGGTGTCCCCAGAGCCTTAGTTTCAGATAATGGGAAACAATTCGATAATCTGACATTCATTGGTTTCTGCGCCGAGTTAGGGATTAAAAATTACTTTTCAGCTTCTGCCCATCCACAGTTCAACAGGCAAGCCGAGGTGACCATCAGAACCATTAAGTTGGCGCTCAAGACCAGGTGGGAAGCTGCTAAGTCTCAGTGGGTGGACCAACTCTCCGCGATGCTATAGGCATACCGAACGACTACACGAACCGCAACCGACGAGACTCCTTTCAGTTTGGCATATGGAATCGAAGTGATGGCCTTAGTGGAGGTGGGTGTACCCTCTGCGAGAGCTGAGCTCTTCAACCCATAATAGAATGAAAGGTCCCTGCTAGTAAACCTCGATCTCCTCGACAAAAAGAGAAACGAGGCACTGTAACAGATATTTTCCTATTAGAGAAGCACAGGTAGGTTTTACAACAGGCATGTGAGAAGGAAGAGCTTCAAACCAGGTGACCTGGTATTAAAAAGTTACTCCCAGCAAGGAAAGATCTAGCCCATGGCAAACTCGGGCCCAATTGGGAAGGGCCTTACATTGTAAAAAAGGTTGTCCGACCTGGAAACTATGAGCTACAAACAGAGGAAGGAAGAGACTTGCAGCACTCGTGGAACGCGGATCACCTGAAGCGTTACTACCAGTAACACTCCTTGAAGCCATTGTAATGACAAGCAAAGCAACTGTAAAAACCTATCAAGACAAATCAATGAAATTTTTTGAAGTTCTCACGAAGGGAAAGGTCTTTGACGAATTCGACTGACAAACTAGGCATCCAGGCTTTTCAGCCTAAGAGAGTCCGTAGGCTCGACATCCAGGCTTTTCACCCTAAGAGAACCCGTAGGCTCAAAATCCAAGTTTTTTAGCCTAAGGGAGCCCGTAGACTCAAAATTCAAGCTTTTCAGCCTAAGAGAGCCCGTAGGCTTGGAATCCCGGCTCTTCAATCGAAGAAGGCTCGTAAGCTCGGATCATCCCGGCTCTTCAGCCGAAGAGAGCTCGAAAGCTCAGATAATCCCGGCTCTTCAGCCAAAGAAAGCTCGTCAGCTTGGAAATGTCCAGGCTTTTCAGCCCAAGAGGACTCTCAAGCCCATAAAAACGTTTTATAGCAAAAGCTCAAAAGGAAGAGGCCAAACCGCCAAAGGAGTTCATTCCAAAAAGAAAATCGGAATACATTTAAAGAGTTCCTAATCATTACAAGCAAAAAGATCATAGGTCTCGTGACCAAAGAAGAAACATATCCACCAAATCAAAGAAATAACATATCCACCTGGACATAGAAGTTACAAACAGACCCTCCACCTTCACAAAGCAATACCCTTTCGCTTACGACTTTCCCTCTCCAGCTGAGAAACTGCCTCCTTCAGCCGTGTGTTCTCCTCGATTAGAGCATTCCTCCTCTTCTCTACCTCCGCCAGTCTCTTCTCCAGGGACTCCACCTCAGCACTCTGGACAGGGGAGAGGAAAGGTGCCACTTGCACCCGAGTGGAGCCACCCCCTAACCCATAACGAATAAGGTTCTAGGGAGTGACGAGAGTGGAGTAAGAAACAGAGGAAGCCTTTTCAACCACGCTGATATGAAACGTCTCCAGCGGAGTAACCGCAGGGATTCCTACACAAACAATGTCAACTCAAGACAAGGTCAGAACGGGACTCATCAACAAAGTTGACAAAAAAGGGGGTAAGAATATTCACCTCTTTCGCGGAAGCTTGTCCAAGAATGAGGGACCCAGAGACGGTCACCCTTCCCAGTAGAGGGTATCCACGAATCCCCGGATACGAAGAAGAAGCGTTGGGTCCATCCCTCGGGGGAATTAGGAATATCAGCAACCAAAGGTGAGTGAAAATACCACTTAAAGCTCAAAGAACTGAAGAAAGAAGGCCAATCGAAAGAGAGCCATGAAATAGAAGAATTCAAAAACAGTGGGGAAGGTATCGAAGTCTTGCATCCGCCAGAAAATGAAGAAACCAATCAAAGTAGCCCAACCCGAAGGGGAGAGGCGAGAAGGACACATACCATGGTGGGAAAGTAGACGAATGATGTCTCGTTAAAGGGGATGTTGAAGACCACACTCAAAGGCACCCTAAAAAAAGGCGACCTCACCAGAAATAAGCATACTACACGGTTCATCAGAGGTGGGAGCCCTAACCCTCAGATCCTCAAGAAGGTTATATCAGTTCTTCACACCATCGATGTTTGCGGTGGTAAGCAAAGAAGGAAGAAGGAATATGGAACACCAATCACCACTCAGAGATTGACGGGCGCAATGCTTAAAGAGCGGAGAGGAATCCATCGACAGAGAACTCGAAGGCTTATGCAAACCACAGACTTGGGAAAGGTAATAGGGGTGCTAAGACCCAAAGTGCATGAAAATAAATAGCACAATCTAGTGGCCGTTGGAATCCCACAGGCAGGATCGCATTGAATGTAGGCGCAGGATTCATAAATGGTGGTTGAACCCCCCAAGGCTTCATTCAAAGTAACCAACCATAACCAACAATGAAAAATCGCCAGTAACTGCACATACATAACCGTAGTGGAAGACCAAAAGACACCTCCACTCCAAACAGGCCAAAGCCTCCTTGGAGTAAGGGGCAAGGGGATACAAGGCCATCAAATAAGAAGCGCATCATAAAGGGGATACAAGGCCATCAAATAAGAAGCGCGTTGTCAAGGGGATACAAGACCATCAAATAAGAAGCGCATCATAAAGGGGATACAAGGCCATCAAATAAGAAGCGCATCATGGCATAGGGATAGGAAAACTTCATTGCAAGAAGAAGAACGCACAAGTGTTCACAAGGAAAGAGAAAAATGCTTCACCAAAAGGAGAAAAGGAAATTCCATTACCAAAAGAAGTGTTTACAAGTATTACAAAAATAACAGCAACAAAACAAAAGGCCAAAGAAGCCAATCTTCAAGCCTGGTCAGAAGGAGGAACATCATCAGGAGCACCACCACCTGGAGGGATATCAAACCTCGGCTAAAAATGCTCAAAGTCCAGGTCAGGGAACGTTTCAATCGCCTGATCGGTGAAATTGAAGAACCCGTCTACAAAGGCTTGGGTCGCCTCCAGCCTAGCCTTCTTGATCACTTTCCGCTAATCCTCAACCAGTTGGCGCTCAGCAGCTAAGGATTTGGTCAGGTCAGCAATAACAACCTGCGATTCTTTCAGGCTAGAGAGATGCTCAGCAGATCCTCAGTCTGGATGTCATGATCTTCCTTTGTACGAGCTAGTTCCTCCTTCAGGGACACCTCAACAGAAGTACTGACAACCAGTTGTTCGAAGGTCTGAGCCTGCTACTCGAGAACTCGCTCCAATTCCCTCTTAGTCTCCAGTTCCCTCTCGATCTCCAGGCCTTAGCTCAAAAGCTCAGAATTATGTTGGCGAGCCTCCAAAAGCACAGATGACCTCCTCTGGACGTCTTCCCTCAAGATGTGAATCTCCCTCCCAAGTGCGCAGACGTGTGTCGCAGACTGAAAATAGAAAAAGTCTAAGATGCTGGGAAGGCAAGAGCAAAGAGAAAAGCCAGATATACCTCAAGGAGTACATGAAGTGCGTTGCGAGTCTGAACTTGGAAAGGAAGCTTGACGAAACTTCGCAGGTTAGCTCGTGGAATCAACCCCATCAACGCACGACTACTCAGGCCCACATCCCAGAGCAAGCTCATCTCGGAATCAACAACTGAAGCAGGGGAAGCTTGAACCGAGCTCGAACTAACTGCACTAACTTGACAGGAGCCACGCCGAACTGGTCTTCTCACTAGGTTAACCACAACTGTACCCACAGTGGCTTCCTCAATGTCAGGCGTTGGCGGCGGAACAGATACCTCAGCACCAAAAGTAAAAACCCTAGCAACAAGAGAGGGAGCCTCGTCAGAGCTGTTCTCCCCTAACCTAGCCCTCTTCGTCGGAGGTTCCGAGCTCCTGGCTTGCCTCCTCTCAATCATGCATTTCGTGATCATGTCACGTTGAGTGACCAAACACGGAGGGACTGCACAAGAAAGTCAAAGAAAGGATAAGTTATAGAACGAGTTAAGGGTAGAGAAATAAGAACAAAATGTCAGAGACTCACGGTCACCCGGGCTCGAAGCCAGCTCAGGATGCATTAACTCATGAAAAGAAAAAAGAAGACAAGCTCGGGCTTGGTTAACACGAGCTAACTCCCTGGAAGACAAAGGCGGGAGCTCATCTACAATAACACAAATAAATATAGTGAATGCCAAGTACAAAATGAAAAAACTAACTAACCAGTGTATGCACGAACTCACCTATGTTCCTACGTTGTCCCCACTCTGTAGGAACTCTCGCAGAAGCTGGAAATTGGGCCCCGAATTCCCAACCGACTCCAGAAACAAAGAAATACCTCATCCTCCACCCCTCAAGTTCCGGAGGAAGGTCTCGAATAGGAATTCCCCTACCTCTCTGATGAACGAACTGATAGAACTCAGATACCTCCTCGGGGTGAAAAAACTGGAGAAATTCTGGCACAGTGATCCTAGATTGAGGGAATAACTCCCCCCATGCCACCATAAAATCTAGAAGAATCGCCCAAGCCAACGGTAGGAGCATGGCCGAACAAAAGTTGAAGAAGTGCAAGACTTCACGCACAAACGGACGAAGGGAAAATCGGAGCCCTAACAGAAAAGGGGCCTCAAAAAAGTAAACTTCGTCCTGAACCAAGTAGTGGAATGGAGGCGAATCGACGTGACGAACGACCACCCCAGGGGAAAAGTCGAAGCGCACAACGATAGAGTGAACCTCTTCTTCGTCAACGACACTGACCTCCACTTCAGGAAAAAGCCCTTCCATGACCCTGCGAGAAGAAAGAGGATTCCTAGCTATGACAAGTGGTGAAGAATAAGAGAAGAAATGAAGGGGTTTTTTCTCTCAAAATAACGAAGAAGAAGAAGAGCCGCAACGACAGGAAAAAGAAGGAAATCGTCTACAGAAGGAGACCTAGTTATAGGCCTGATAGGAATGCACCCATCATTTTCACCAGTCGAAATCAGTACATGTCCCTCACATTTAATGAGAGGGACACATGGCAACATGGGGGAATTACAGGCACCACGATCAAGGAACCACTAGCCCCACCAACGGTGCACATCCTCAAGTGAGCGTAACCATCAAATCTGCAGCACCCGAAAAGAAGGGAGAAAATACCAAAATAGCCCCAGAAGATCCCAGTACAGTTACTCAACAAGTGGCAAAGCTCGAGAAGCTAGCTCGTTACCATAAACCAATCCTATTCAAAGAAAGTGGGGGTTAGATAACTCAGATATGTAAGGGATTACTACAATAGCTTGGTTCGAAACAAGAACCTTCTCATCCAAGAAACAGTTCATTCATAAAAGAAAAAGAGAAAAAACCAACAATAGTTCCAGAAATACGAATACATTGTTCAAAAAGGGACAATAATAAGAAAAAGGGGCAACAACGACAAAGTAAGTTCATATAGTTGATCCTACACCACCAGCTTGCTCAGCAGCCTTCTCAACATTAGGCTATTTCTCAGCCACTGTGGCCCCCTTCTCAGAACTGGTCGCCCCAGCAGGTTTCAGACCTTCAAGCTGAGGGGCGAAGCAATCAAAGTCAATATCAGGGTAAGTCTCCTTGGCCTAATATCGAAAGTTCACAAACCCATTCATGAAGGCCACGGCTCTCTCCCTCAGGAGTTCTGAGACCCTAACCTTCAAAGGCACTAGCTCGGCTTCCTTAGCAGCTAGGTCGGCCACCTTAGCCTTCGACTCGGCATCTTTAGCCGTCAGCTGAGAATCCCTCATCTTCAGCTCAGTTTCTTTAGCCACTTGGTCGGAGTCTTTTAGTTTGGAGAGATCCTAGAAACGGGCATCCAGCTCATCAAAGAGCCTTTTCATCTCAACCGCCTTTGACGACAGTAACTTCACTTTATCTTTGGCTGCTTCCTTAGCCACGGTCATAGCATTAAGGGACTCCCTGACCTTCACAAGCTCTTGCTTATAATGGAGACCCATCATCTTTATACAAGCGAGAGACTGAAAAATAAAAAAGGAATCAGCCGGTGCAAGAAATAGCAAAAAACACCGAAAAAGCTAAAGGGATCAGCAAAATTTTGAAGTACCTCAGCCATGGTCTAGAAGGTGTGCTCGATCTTCCTTTGAAAAGGAACCTACAAAGCCGCCCTGGGATCCGGTGTGGGAATCAAGTCAGATAAAGCAGCTGCAGCAGCTTCAGGGTCGCGAAGGAAACCATAACCTCGCGACTTGAGTATGGAAGGGGTGTTTTCCCCTTGTCGTCTCGTGAAGGAATAGGACAGGGAGGAACATCCAAGGTCGCAGAAGCCCTAGAAGGCCCCGCTGAAGGCATTCCAGAGGGAATCTCTCCCTTAGGGGGATCAACGGACAAAAAAAGCGAGGAGACGGATTGAACGGGGGAAGGATCCTCTTGTTTTCCTTTCGAAGAAGCAGCCTTTGAACCAGGTACCGATGCCGCATTTTGAGGAGGTTGCACCCCCTTCCCTAGCTTTCTCCTCTTCCTCGACCCCTCAGAATCTGAGAAGACCGACATGATCAGGTTGGGATCCATAGATTCAGGCTGGGGGGCAGACGAAGGTACTTCCCCTGTTGAAAGATTGACACATGGGCCTAGCTCGTACTTAGCAAGATTCTCTTCAGTCACCAAGTCAGGAAAGGATTGATCCCCTAAGGTCTTGGCCTTGGCAACTCGAGCAGCCTCCTCAGCGTTTAGAACAGGGCGAAAATCTGCAAGGCAAGCCAAAGCAAGTAAAGACTTGAAAATCAGAAACAAAAAAAAAAAACATTGCCAACTAATTGGCCTTACTGATATTCCTTAGAATCCCCCAAGATTTGGGGATTCAAGGGACGTCACCAGGATCCCTAAAAAACTCCCAAGAATCCCCCCTTTACAAAAAAAAAACGTGGGTTTTCACCCCTTGTTAGAAGAAGGGAGCCCAGAAATCAATGTATTCGCCTTCGCCCTCTCGGCAAAATACCAAAAATCCAAGGAAGAAGAAGACTTAAGCTGGAACAGGGAGGCAAATTTTGGAATAGAAAGGGGGAATCATTTCCGCTTTTAAACCAGTGAACAAGAAAATCGACTAGAAGGCCCTAGCCATTAGGAGAGAGCCTAGTTGGGTAGACATTGTAAAAGTCAAGAACATCTCAAATAAAATGATGAACAGGAAAATAGAGGTCGGCCTGAAATGCAGACTCATAAAAGCAGGTCATACCGGGGATAAAGGAGTTACACCTCTCATGCTCCTCGGGAGAACGCAAGGATACTGACTCAGGGAAGCGATATTACCTTCTCAGATCCTCCAGGTCTTCCTCGTCAAGACAGCTGGGGGTATCCTCTGCACAACAGGACAGGTTGGAGTGGTCATGTCGAATTCTCTTTTTGGGGATAGAGGGTGGTACCAGTCTAGGCTCCCTCTTCCTCGACTAAACCTGAAGGAGGGGGGCAAAGTGGAGAGGACTGGTATCTAGAGGAGGCACCAGAGATGAAACCCCTGGGACAGACCCCGAAGCCTCATCACCAACAAGAAAAGAACGACCGCTAAAAGAAGCTGCTGAGACCTCCTTGGTCCCCTCGTCAATAGACCCCGATTCGGAAGAAACTACGAACTTCCCCATTGAAAGCTCAGATTGCAGGCCGAAATGGAGAGAAGGCAAATACGATATACAATCCGCTAAAAACAAAGGTTTCTGACACCAGACATTAAAATAATGTATCCTTGACGCAGAGGAGTGATCTACAAATCGAGAAAGGGAGGAAAGGCCGTCAGAATGGTCCCTAAAGAAGCTAAACCTCTAGATCAAGAAACGGAGCCCAAAACCCCACCAGGGAGGGTTGAATAGATCCAGATCGAATCAACCAAAGAAAGGAAGAGAAGACGTACCTAGTGAAGTGCTATAAGCGAAAGAAAACCGGAGACGAAGATGCTCTAGGACACCAAATGGCCTAGAACGAGGCGCTTCGAAAATCGAAGGGAAGGAAGAAGATGCGAGAGAGGTTTTCGAAAGACATAAAATCTGGAAAGGTAAAGAGATTCCCCTTTTTATTGCGTAGCATTTAAGCCATGACAAGACACGCCAAGGAAATCGTGTTGTGGGGGGCTCAGCCGCTGGCGACACGTATACAAGTCATAACCGGCTGACATCGACCCAACCCAGTTCAGACCTAGACCCGATTTGGAAAAGACGTTTTCTAACCCCAGGTCAGAGATGACATCATCATCGTGACCAGGGCTGGGGGCAACTGATTGGGACAGAATTTTAGACATGGGGCGCTTCAGCTGTGAAGCCCAATAAGCCCAGGGCACTGAGCTCCCCCTATTGGCCCAAGGAAAGTATCCTTGTCCTAACCATGAAACTAGCAAAAGGGGGAAAATCCAAAAGGACCGATGGCCCAACCTAAGCCAAAAGATAGTCATAGAAGGAGAAGTCAAACCCTAACATCTGGACGCATCCCACCATGCTGCGCATCCCAAAGGACAGGGGGACTGTAACATCCTACCCTCCACATGACATAATATTATCCGTTTTGGGCCCATTGGCCCTCACAGTTTTGTTCCTCCCAGTACCCCTGTGAAAAGGCCTTATGTCATGTTAGGTGAGAGGCTTATTTATAAACCCAACAACTTTTTCCTCCCTAACCGATGTGGGATACCAGGATCTCACAGGGACCACCTCTGAAATTAAGGACAGACAGACCCGCTTGCTGGGAGCGATGGTGCGAATCATCCCAGGAATAGTGGCCGTTGTGGCGCGGCTAGCAAAGCTTTCTTGCAGGATAAGGACGAAAGGTCCTCACAAAATCAGTAAGCGGTTAGGAGGAGCCAGTGGAAACACTAGAGCAAGGACTCATATACATAGAATAGTGTTATCTTACCTAGAGGGGATCGGCTTGGTCTTGGGAGGGATCTTCATCTTGCGCACTACACCCTCGTAGCTAGGAGATAGCATAAGCGATATCCAACTCACTGTAAAAGCTCAGCGCCATTCTGCCCTTCACTGTAATCATCAGGAATCAATATACTACTCAAAGGAGTAAGAGACTCCATTATAGTGGATGTAACCTCAGTCCATCAGCTAGGGCGAACCACTTAACCCCTGTGTCTCCTTTCTATTTGATTTAACTATTCACTCTTACTACCCTGCCAAACCCATTAATCCCCCATTAACAACCGGACTTGGGCCATTAATTCCGAGACATCATCAGTTAGTATATCCGTTGATAAATTACACATAAATCTTTTAAAATTTATAGGCGTATAACACTTAAATTTCTCTAATTTAAAATAGTACGCTTAGACAAAAAAATATTTCAATTAAAGATAGAATATCAAATATTTTAAATTTTATAACCAAAATTCATGCTCTATTATATCATTTATTGAGATAAAATTAAAAAAATTTAAAATTAATTTTTTTAAAAAAAAATCATAATTAATACTATTGATGTCAAAATTTGGACAACTTACACGTTAATTTGTTGGGCTTTGATTACCTAAAAAAAAAAGTTGAAGACCAAAGGGAAGTTCTAGAGATTGACTTTCCGATGCCTAAGTTAGTAAGTGACTCAAAGATATGCACTACGTACAGTAATAAGTATAAATATATCAAAGAACTCAATTCAACACTCATTTACATACAATTATACTGTTTATAGGAATAAAACTAAAAAACAAAATAAGAGGTCAAACTATAATTGACTTCTATCTTTAATTGGGATAATTTGGTTATTTAATAGATTTCGTAACTAATAAGGGGTTTAAGGGAAAATTTTAAAATTTGAGAGGACTTAAGTGTACTCACCTAAAATTTTAAAGGGTTTAATTATAATTTATTAATATTGGCAAAGTCTTAGTAGAATTTGGGTAAATTACACTAATAATACTGAGATTTATCGTTATTTATCCTTTGGTTCTCAAAATTTTAATTTCATTAATTTATCCTCAAAGTTCACACATTCGATTATCATGGTCCTTAACCCCAACAGTCGTTCAAACTACAGGCGAAAGATATCTCGTGCCTCACACATGATAATACTGATGGACATTTTTTATATTTCGATACAATTCTTACATCCAAACACAACTATCCCATATAAGAATAATATTAAACATGGTACCAAACATATACTTTCTCCTTCCTGATCTTTATTTCTCACTCACAGAGGATTTCTCTCTCCCTCTACACTGGTCTCTCCAATTATGTCTCAGGAAACCACACCCACACATCTACTCCGCCTCTCTCCCTTCAATACACAGATGTCTCTCTCTATCAAATGCACACACACCATAGTACACAAAATCTTGATTTGTGATAAATTCCATGGGTAATCAATGTCCAATTCAAGGCACCAGCCCAAAAAAAATGTTCATTATCTAAATTCTGCATTTCAATTTCAAGGTTGAAGAATTAGTTTTGAATTTTGATAGTGAAATTATCTCTACTCCCTCCTGAATTTTCTATTTGTTTTTTTGAAATTTAATTGAAAACATGAGATTATGGGTTCACGGACTTGATGGAGGCAGTGGCTTTGAGAATGTAAGTGTGTGTTAGAGAGAATGTCGTTTAGATGGCTGATGGTGGCGATAGATATTAGTGGTGGAATATGGGTAGTGTCAATGGAGTCTTACAGGTAGAGAGAAAGAAAGAAAAAGTTGGGGGTGATCGTCGATGGTTGGGGTGGCTGCTAGTGCTCTGGGGTATCACGGGGAGGGGGCGATGGAATGGATCTGATCCCTGGAAGTGTTCAATGTTATCAGAAGTGGTTATTGGGAGACTGTCAGCAGTGTTTTTGGGGTGGCGAAATGGGGTGCCGCCTATTGTAATGTTGTGTTTATTTTTATTTTTTATTTTTGGGGAGTTATTTATTTTTCTGTGTATGCCTTGTGTTTTGAAAGCAGAATGACAAAATTGCCCATCAATATTGTCATGTGCGAGGCACGTGACATTTTTTGTATGTTTTTTAAACGGCAATTATGTTTCGTTTGGTATGATGGAAAAATGGAAGGATAGAAAGTTTGAAGGTTGAAAAGTTGGAGGGAGAAATAAAACATAATGTTTGGTAAGGAAGAAAAGTAAGAAGGATGAATAAGTGGATGAATTAACTTTTCTTTTAAGTTACCAAAATCAATCTCTCTAAAATCGGACGAAAAATGGATAAAAAATTAATTATTTGTGTTGAGATGTATCTTATTTGTCAATATATATTTATATATATATATATATTATATATACATTAATTTCATATAAAAATACAATGGTAAAATATTTATTTATGTATATTTTTTAAAAAATTTTAAAAATTAAAAAAAATATGTTTTCATCTTAATTAGGAATGAAAATTTTTAACTAATACGATGACATGACTCGACACGAATTTTATGGCACGAACTTGATTAACACGAACACGAACACGAGCACGACACGACACAATTAGTTAAATGAGTTGAGTTAAGTGTAACTAATGTTCGACACAAATTCGTAATGACTCAACACGAATCTGACACAATACAACTTGATTGTCACCCCTAATTTTAACCAACACAAAAAATAAAAAATTAGTCATTTTTATTTTCCATCCATCCAATCAAATACAAAGGAAGAAAAATGTATCATTCTTACTTTCCTTCCGTGAAGGATAGAAAGTGTATCTCTCCTACTTTTCATCCTTCCTACCAAACGGAGTATTAGGGCCAAGGACCTTGTTGGTCGAATTTGTGAACTTTAAAGATCAATTTAACAAAATTCAAAGTTTGAGGACCAAAGATCGACTAACGACAAACCTCAAGAACTATCAGTGCAATTTACCTTGGAATTTATAGGGCAAATGGTCTTTTGTACTGTAAAAGATTATAAAATTCTCAATTTATACATTCAAAGATAAATTATTTCAAATTACACCTTTAATATAATTAATTGGTAGCAAAGTGACCCCAACCATAACATCTCTTGTTTGTTGTATTCCAAATATAATAAAATCACTTATTGAAATTTCTGATTTGAAACATGTAATGTATAACAAAATAGTAACAATCAAATGCAAAACAATTACACAGAACATAGAAACAATTACTATTGTTTTAACGAAACAATAACAACAAAAAATTACACGAAATTGTTTGTCAAACTAATATAAATACTAACCCGGTTGCAGAACAGAAACTGTTATTGAAGTTGATATAGATCAAGGCTAGCGTTTGACACAATGTCCTTAATACATATGTCGCCCCCACACATGGTGTTTATGGAATATCAAGCGTCTGCCTTCCAGGATACAATGATCTTTACACGAATAGAAGTAGCATTCCAATCTACTCGTCCAGTGAACCAGAAATTATGTTGTGTACTCTCCAAAATCCAGACTTTCTTAATGATGCATGAAACTGCCTTAAATGACTAAGAATGTAATTGATGAATTAGAATTTTTGAATGCAAAATGATTATGTGACTGAGTTATTTATAGAGAGAAGGATGACTGTTCCTAGCAGACACATGCAGTCAGTAGACACCATTTGTGTAACTGTTCTCTATGAATAAACAAAACTCAATTCGGTTTAAAAATTCTCGCCCAATTAATTAAATAAATTTTCTCAAAAAATATAGGGATTGGTCTAAACCACACCCATACCCAAGCCCCGCCGGATCAAGTTGAGGCGGGCGGGCGGCACGTGCACTCGTGTGTGGTCGAACCGAAAGTATGTAGGCGCTCTCTCCGCTCATAAAATTGTGGTATTCCTTGGGGCCCATTCTCATAGAACAAACTTGGCTTATATATGCTCATATTGAATTTCTTTCTCAACCAATGTGGGATTGGTGTTAAATATCACATTGCACAACTTTTATTTTTACATTTTACGAAGGTCACTTTGGAGCCTATTTTCTCATTCATTTTTTACTCAGTTTAAGCAAGTGAATATACTACGTTATTTCCCCCACGGAGTAGAATATGAACCCACAAGAATTTACTTGAAACAACGAATAGGTCCCACATTAATTTAGGCTCAAAGTCGACCAAAAATTCAATTTTACACTTTAAAAAAACTATTTTGGACTAATAATCCCCCACATGAATGAAAAATTGGTTGTTAGTATGCAAATGATAATGCTGACACACTTTAGATAGTACAACTTTGGAAAGATCATGCATCGAGATAGGTAATTTTTTGCCTTGAACCTTCCCTAGTGAAAGCCCATCGGACTTACCGGCTAAATAGTGAACGTGATATCTTGAACTATTCAGCTGTTTGATAAGTAAGATCGAATAGACTTCACACAGTCTCTTTCCTAACACAATTAGTTCTCATGATTGTGTTTATTTTGGCCCTGAACAACTCCTAATTTTTATGAGTGCTTTAGAGAATTCAACCTTTATAAATTCTCACAGAAGCAGTCCCTTCACACCCATATAGGTGACTCCTATTAAGAATATCCTAAAATATCCCACTTAGATTTTTCAAGGTATAAGAGTTATTAAAAACATAGCTTACCCTAATAAACTCTGTAGGCAGCACTAGTTTATCATAGGGATAGGTAAGAGAGATTATCTCCTTAGTGCTTCTTTTGAATCATGCATAATTTGGTTGTCCATTTGAACCTAGATCTTGAGATCTCCAATCAACTAGGTTGAGTTTCCATTAAGATGACTCTTGTGTCATAGGCTTTAGTCTTATTCCCTCGATGTGCAATTTACTTTCTCTCTCGTCAAACTTTTGGTAAGTGGATCTGTTAGATTATCCTTTGATTTGATATAATAAATAGAAATAATCTCATTCGAGAGCAATTGCCAAACAGTATTATGTCTACGACGTATACGTTTAGACTTACCATTATACATATCACTCTGTGCCCTAGGAATTACAGATTGGCTATCTCAATGTATACAAATTGCTGACACAGGTTTTGGTTTTATTACAATATTCTCTAGAAATTTGCGAAGCCACTCAACTTCCTCTCCATCTTAATCTAAAGTAATAAATTCAGATTTCATTATGGATCTGGCAATACACGTTTGCTTAGAAGATTTTCAAGATACAGCTACACCACTAAATGTAAAAACATAACTACTTGTAAATTTTGTATTTTTCATATCAGATATCCAGTTTGCATCACTATACCCTTCAAGTACAACTGGATATCTTGTATGGTGCAATCCATAATTTATCTTAAGTATCTAAGAACCCTGATAATTGCCTTCCAATGGTCTACTCCCGGATTACTCGTATATCTACTCAATTTACTAACTGAGTATATTATATCTGATCTAGTACAGTTCATGACATACATTAGACTGTCAATGATACGAGAGTATTCCAATTGTGATACGTTTTGGTCAGTATTTTTAAACAAATGAAGATTTATATCAATTGGTATTCTAACAATACTGCTTTCATCTTTGTCGAATTTTTCAATTATTTTCTCAATATAATGTGATTGAGATAATATAAGTCCACCAGATGTTCAAGAAATTTTAATTCCTAGTATAACATCTGCAACAACCAAATCCTTCATGTCAAACTTACTGGACAACATTTTCTTGGTAGTTGTAATAATATTATTATTACTACCTAAAATAAGCATAACATCCACATATAGGCAAATAATGATATATCCATTACTTGTGTCTTTGACATAGACACATTTATCACATTCATTAATTGTGAAACTATTTGACATTATTACCTTGTCAAATTTTTCATGCCATTGTTTTGGTGCTTACTTTAAACCATAAAGTGATTTAATAAGTCTACACACCTTCTTCTCTTATCCCGGAGAAACGAACCATTCGGGTTGGTCCACATAAATTTCCTTATTTAAGTCACCATTTAGGAAAGTTGTTTTCACATTCATTTGGTGTATCTCAAGATTATGCAATGCTGTAATAGTTATGAGCGTACGAATAGATGTTATTCTCGTGACAAAAGAATATGTATCAAATTAATCAAGACCTTCCTTTTGTTTGTAACCTTTAGCTACAAGTCTAGCCTTGTACTTATCAATTGACCCATCAGTTTTTATTTTCCTTTTGAAAATTCATTTACGCCCCAATGGTTTACTCACTAGAGGAAGATTTACCAACTCACATGTGTGATTTTGCATGATGGATTCAATTTCACTGCTTATAGCTTCTTTCCACATAAGTGCTTCAGAAGTAGACATCGCTTCAATGAAGCTTTGAGACTCATTTTCTAACAAATATGTTAGAAAATCAGGACCATAGGACTTGAAAGTCCTTGTCCTCTTACTGCGTCTAAGTGCCTCTTCATTTTCTTCATTTATAAACTCATGGTCTATATTACTAGTTGCAGTATCATGAGTTCTTTTAAGAGAACTCCCATCACATGCATTTTTACTAGAAAAGATATTTTCAAATAATAATACATTTCTTGACTCAATAATTGTATTGACATGTACATCAGGAATATCAAATTTATGAACGAGAAAACGATATGCATTGCTATTTATTGCATAACTAATAAATATACAATCAATAGTCTTAGGTCCTATTTTAATCTTTTTGAGAATATGAACCATCACCTTAGTCAAACACCCCCACACTTTTAAATATTTGTAGAAAGGACTTCGAATTTTCCATAATTCATAAGGTGTTTGTCTAACTTTTTGTGGGGTAGGCTATTTAAAATTTAATTTGCTACAAGCAAAGCTTTCCCCTACAAGTTCTAAGGTAATCCCAAACTAATCAACATGACATTCATTATCTTTTTCAATGTTCTATTTTTAGGTTCAACAATTCCATTTTGCTGAGGTATATAAGGCGCAGAAGTTTGGTGAATAATATCATGTTCTTGACAGAACCTATCGAAAAATGTGTTATATTCCCCACCTTGATCACTTCTTATTACCTTAATCTTTTGCCAAGTTGATTCTCAACCTTATCTTATAATGCATAAATATTTCCAATGCTTTAATATTTACTCCTTAGCAAATATATATAGCAATATCTTGTGCAATCATCAATAAACGTAACAAAATACTTCTTTCCACCTCTAGTTTGCATATATTTCAAATCACATGTATCACTATGAATTAACTCTAGAGATTCAATACTTCTTTCAATATTATGAAATGATGCTCTAGTTAATTTTGATTCAACACATGCCTCACATTTATGATTTGCATAAATATTGAATTTAGGCAACAATTCTAAATTCATTAATTTACGCAAAGTATCAAAATTAACGTTTCCTAATCTACCATGTCATACATTGGAAGACTCAAGCATATAAACAGAAGATGTGTTCCTATTAAAATCAGATACAATTGTCATTACATTCATCTTAAAGAGCTCATCGCTCATATATCCCCTGCTTACATAAATTTCACTCTTGGTGAGTACAAAGTTGTCGGACTCAAAAACCAACTTAAAACCTTTCTTGCTCAACAACAATCCAGACACAAGGTTCTTTCGAATTTCTGGAACATATAACACATCATTGAGAGTAAATTCTTTTTCGGAAGTCATCTTCAATATAACATTTCCTTTGCCTTCAACTTTGGAAATAAATGAATTTTTCATGAATAGTTATTCTCCATCATTAATTACTTCATATGAAGAGAACATCTTCTTATTCAAACATATGTGTCCAGTGGCCTTGGTGTCCACCCACCATTCCTTGGTATTTCTCACCAAATTCACTTCGAATACTACAACAAAAAAACTCATGTTATAAACATTTTCAGAAAGTTTTTCTATCTCAATTATGTTGGTTTGGGCAGCCTTCCTCTTGTGGTTCACTTGTCCTTTACGGCTTCGACAATCATTTGCACGATGTCCCGATTTATTGCACACAAAGTAATTGCCTTTGAACCTTTTGGAATCACCACCATTGGCCCCTTGTTGGCCAACATACTTTCTTTTGTTGTTGGTTTTATGTCTCTCTTCAATCACATATGTTTTTGAATACATTGAATGATTACCAACTTTCTTTTTGGAGACTCTATTGTCCTCCTCAATCCTCAATCTCACGATCAAATCTTCAAGTTTCATTTCTTTGCATTTGTGCTTCGAATAATTTTTGAAATCCTTCCAATTTGGTGGTAATTTCTTAATAATTGCACCCACTTGAAAAGATTCACTAAATACCATCCATTCGGCAAGAATCTCATATAGGATCACTTGAATATCTTGAACTTGACTTATATAGGGTTGTGATATGGAATAGGTAGGTTGATAGATGTATATATATCACTTGCCTATTGTTGTAAAATTGAGGAAATGGGTATTGGAATTGGGTAGAATAAATTCTATCTTGAATTGGGGATATAGAAATTAGTAAATGTGATTTCTTCAGTTATGTGATGAAATTTAGCATGTTATGTGATTACATAAATTGATGCCTTGAAGGTGTTTGATTAAATGTCTAAGTAGAATTAAGTGTGTTAATTGCATTAGACTATGTGATAACATGCTTGGAGATTGTTGTTGAGTGAAGTGTTAATATATGTCTTATGATATGTTAGCATTATGATGAATTATGAAAATTATATGCTTTGGATATAATGAACTATGGGATATGTTGAAATTGTTCATATGATATTCATACATATGGAACCTGATGTTGGTATTGCAATCGTACACTACATTATATATGCACGGAGGCATCACATTCATGGGCACAAGACATGAGTGTGTGTGGGTGTGCATGGTTTGATCAAACACCATTCTTGGTGGTTGATTGGTGGGCTCGGTACCATTGGACTAAGGTCCAACAAAGTCTCATGGTTGCATGAGAAACTTGTGTCAGGTACAACAAGAAGGGCTAGACTCTCCCTCGAGTGCAAAACACAACTACTGGTTTATACATTTTCGATGGTGCAAGTCCAAAAAAGTATATCGGTGTGCAAAAATGGCGGTGAGACACCAGGATCAGTGTACCCAACAAAGACACATAATTTTTTTTTATAAAAATTGTCATTCGATATGTAACATCAAGGGTGGGGGCTAGGTATGCCCGATTTTCATACATGACAATTGTTTGTGTTGAGGGAGTCAACAAAGGCTCAGGTTGATATGCATAAGTGAGTCTCAACTCATTTCATGGCACGACATGAGATTCTTATCATTGAATACATATTCTTGATTGGAATGTTGTGGATTGTTGAATGTTGCATGTGAATATTTCATATGTATATAGGTTGGGAAGTAGCCTCTTTAGGAGATACCTTATTGAGCATAGCTCACCCTTTATGGAAAAATATTTCAAGTGCGGACTATACACCGATGGAAGGCTCTCACTCGGGGCCTCAAGGATGAAGAAAATCGACTTATGGCTTTTAAAGCATGTTTTGTAAAACATTTGTGAAGTTTGATTTTGGGCTTGTAAATATATGGAAATGGATGTAATAGAACTTGTAAGCACCATGTTTTATGTGGAAAACTTTGTTATGCATGTATATGATGGATGTGGAATGGATTGGATTGGAATGGATTGGAGCGGATTGGAAATCGAAAACAGATGAAACTAGCAAGTCTGGGCACACCTATCGGTACAACCTTCCATGGGTAGCTTTGATTTCACAAATCTTTCTTAGAATGACCTCAGCAATGATTCCCTCTAATTATAGTGACTTTCTCTCAAAGAGACATGTGATCAGAAAAAGGTTAATCACAAATTCACATGCACAAATATATACGAGAGTGAAATTCAAGGAAAACAGCTAACATATTTGGCATAATCTCATGATGGAATATTGATACAAATAAAATAATACTATTAACATACCCCAAATTTTGGTTGACTTCCTACACTAGCATCAGACCCAAGATCAATTAGGGCTTTTTTCAAGTTACAATGTGGCCAGGGGCAAATAGTTAATGAAATGATGGATTAGAAGAGTTCAAAATGGGTTATCCAATTTCGTTATAATTCTGCACATTCTTCATCTTGTCTTTGAAAAACTCATTTGTGCTTCTCCTTTTTTTTTCATTTCATTCCCCTTTTCTTTCAAATCACAATTCTTTGGCTAGATTGACTTCTTTTGTAGTTTCTTTCTTTCTTTACTCATCTCCTTCTACCCTTTTGTTTTCCCTTTTCCTTTTTCTTCTCTTTTTTTATTTCCAAAAAGTCTACTTTTTAGAAAATGTGCAAGAAAATTAGATAACCCAGGTAGGGATTCAAATTTTTGTTGGCTTGGTAAAGAACATGGTTGTACCAAAAAGAATTATCATTTTGAGGCTCAATCATGGCTGACAAGGGATTATGTTGCAAAAGAAATGAATAAAGCTCAAAGAAAAATAAAAAATGGCCTAAAATCCTTTCTCAAGCATGTACACATGTATTTGTCGTGTTAACAAATTCTTTGTGGGACACATCAATATACTATTCTATTTGCATCAATCCAAACAATTTTAATGAGATTATTCGGGGATAGAAAGTGAAAAACCTTACTTGAGTAAGTGTTGATTTTCTCTCAAAAGTATCACAAGGCTCAAAAGCTTACCACGGGATTCTTTGTTATCTCCACTGATTATGTTAGGTTTTCAAAGAATGTCGGTTATATCCCAATTGCATTTTCAAGCCTGGTTATTCTGTACTTTCTTAATAATAGCAAATACCAATGTACATTCGATATTTAAGCATAGAGAAAATACCATTTTTCAAGAAAATGAGGTTTTTCAATTTGGACTTATTAGATTAGGTGTCAAAACAATCCTATGCTTAGTCACTTTAGCAAGTAATCTTAATATTTACATCAATTTCATCAGTCAATAACAAATAATAATGGTATGCTAAAATCTAACACATGCATTAAGAATACAAATGTAATAAAGCTAACATCATTCATTTCAAAATGTCTCATAGTTCAAAACAAAAATGCTAAATTCATGCAAGGAAAACAAAACACATATTAAACTAACGAACAGAAATCAATCACAATCCCTTGCCACTCAAGTGCCTGAAGGTCCAATAGCTCCACCACCCAGACGACAGAGAATCTCATCTTGCTTAGCCTCGATGCTAAGCATGATCTCTCGTAAAGTCCGTATGTATAGTCTTGGAATCCACCATTTTGTAGTTAAAGAATCTGTCCACAATGAATTTCTTCATTCTGGTATCCTCTGTCTTGTACTTTTTATCCAATGACTCTCACAACTCTCTAGCCGTCTTGATTGGACTATACACATTATATAATATGTTTTCTAATCCCACTGAGGATATAGTTTTTGCATAGAAATCAGAGTACTTCCATGCATCTACCGCGGCAACAACTTGGCGGTCGGTTTCATTCTCACTACAAATAGGAGCATCCTCATGAATAAACTTTGCAAGATTTAACGTAGTGAGATAGAACTGCATTTTCTGTTGCCATCTCTTGTAATCGTTCCCATTGAATTTTTCGAGTTTCTCCCCATGAGACGCATGAGTAGGTACAAAAATAGGCATCATGGGCACAACATAATTTATAGTAGCAGGAACATTATTATAATTTGCAACCATTTCTAATAAACAAAGATTACAAAATATTCAAAAATAGGAAAACAATAACTCTTTCTAAAGCAAGTTATTAAAACATAGACAATCTATGTTATTGTTTAGTGTCACTGTTTTGAAGTTACTATTTTAACGTTTCTGTATGGTGTCACTGTTTAAATCATACACATAAACAAATTCACTGTTTGGTCTAACCGTAACAGTTTGGTGTAATTGTTTAAATCATATGCATGAACATAATCACAGTTTGGTGTAACTATTTAGCTTACCCGTTTGAATTAAATCCATAAACAAAACATGCAATATTCAAGTGTCTTCAAAATATCATAGATTGTAACAAACAAGTTTTGACAATTTGTAATATCAGAAATACAACAAGTGATTAAACAAATACGTAAATCTGTCTTAAGATTGTTGTTTTTGGTATTCCAAATATAGTAAAATCACTTATTGAAATTTCTTATTTGAAACATATAATGTATAACAAAACAGTAACAATCAAATACAAAATAGTTACATAGAATATAGAAAAAATTACTATAGTCTTAACGAAATAGTAACAACATGTTACATGTAACTATTTGTCAAATCAATATAAATACTAACCCGGTTGCAGAACATGAACTGTTATTGAAGTTGATGTAGATCAACGCTAGTGTTTGACACTACGTCCTTAAGACAGATTTCGCCCACACACATGGTGCTTATGGAATATCAAGCGTCTTCCCCCCAAGATACAATGATCTTTACACAAGTAGAAGTAGCACTCCAATCTACTCGTCTAACGAACTAGAAATTGTGTTGTGTACTCTCCAAAATGCTGACTTCCTTAATGATGTATGAGACTGCCTTAAATGACTAAAAATGTAATGGATGAATTGGAATTTTCAGATGTAAGATGATTATGTGACTGAGTTATTTATAGAGAGAATGATGATTGTCCCTAGCAGACACATACAACCAGTACACACCACTTGTGTAACTGTTCTCTATGAACAGACACAACTCAATTCGGTTCAGAAATTCTGGCCCGATTAGTTAAATGAATTTTCTGTAGAAAGATAGGGTTTGGTCTAAACCACACCCGTACCTAATCTTGAGCCCGGCCGGGTCAAGGCAAGGCGAGGCGGGCGAGCAGCGCGCGCGTGTGTGGTCGAACCGAAGGCATGTAGGTGCTCGTTCTGTTCATAAATTTGTGGTACCCCTTGGGGCCCAATCCCATAGAAAAAACTTGGCTTATATATGCTCATGTTGAATTTCTTCCTCAACCAATGTGAGATTGGTGTTAAATCTCACATTTCACAACATTTATTTCCTCATTTCAAGAGGGTCATTTTGGAGCCTATTTTCTCATTTATTTCTTAATCGATTTTAGCTAGTGAATATACTACGTTATTTTCCTCACAGAGTAGAATATGAACCCACGAAAGTTTACTTGAAACAACGAACGGGTTCCACATTAATTTAGGCTCAAAGTCGACAAGAAATTTAGTTTTTACCTTAAAAAACTATTTTGGTGTAACAACATCTGTTGCGATTCCAATCAGATTGACAAACACGCGAGAGGCATGTGAAAAGGGGAAGGGCCATAATCTAAAAAAAATATCAAGTACAACTGACGCGACTGTTAATTTGACAAATGCAATAGACATTATGGCTGGGATTCACATTAGTTGTTGTATACGTGTGTTGCACGTGAACAATTTGTGATGAAAATTTTATTTTTAAAGATAAAGATTTGCAGGTTTATGAGTTTAAGATTGGACAATTTTGAAAAAATATATATATGTGATTTTTTTGAATTCTAGATGGTATTTTTTTTTCACATGCTTAGTTTATAGCATATAAAACCTTTGTGCAGGCCATAATCACTAACTTTTTGATTAACCAAGGGGTGACTAATACCCTAATGCGAATAGGGCTATCAATGCCTGGTGAAATCAAAACACATTTTCCTACAATTTTCCTATAGGGCCTGATTGTTTCTTAGAAATTCATATGGAATTTCTAATTTAAGTCCAATACTGAGAGGAACATAAGACCAAAAAAATGATAAATCTAAAATCTAGTAACTATAAAATCTACACTGCGAATTGTGCTACAAGAAGTTCAAATTTACATAAATATAATTGCCACCTTGACAACATTAGAATTAAGATTCTTTACAGTACTGGACAACAAAGCATTATCTTTCAACAAACTCTCTTGCAACACATAGAAACCACTAATAAATAATCTTATCAATATTAATTGAACTAGTTATCCAGTTTTGGCATTTAGTTTTTCTTTCAAAAATGGGAATTACACAAGCGGACCATGGAACAATACAACCAAGGTAGCTGTAGGAAGAAAATGAGATATTGTTAGCTTTTGTGGCTTATTTAAGCTTTTGTTAGTTATGACCAATATACAGTATTGGTGTATCATTTCTAATAATTCAATCATTCTTAGAAATATAGGAAATCAAATGCATACTTCACAGGGAATAATCCAAGCTAAATTGTTATGCATACACAATACCATTCGGAACCAAAGAACACAACCACCAACGCAAATTGCCATTTTGCCCAAAAAGTTTGAAATATTGAATCAAATCAGCACAAAAGTACTGTTCGCACAAGGAAACAAATAAACTAGGGATGTATACTTTCAAATTGTGATAGATTTTAGCCCTAAATTCTTAGTATCCTAAGAATTATGACTAAATGAGTAATGTTGTGTCATGACATTAACTTGAGACCAACTCGCATATTTTTTTTACGGCATCATGGCATTGTTGTGACATATTCTATGATATTTCAATGTTGTTAATGGTTCATGACACTAAGTTAGGGCTATTTCCATTTTGTATGAAAGATTTAGGCTTAGAGATTGAAACCTTAGAGAAGCCATTATATGTGAGTTCACCCTTAGGAGCCAAAGTTTGTATTGACCAGATATGTTGGGGCTATGAGTTATAGATTGGTGGGATCCAACTCACGGTGAACCTTCGGGTCATGGATATGATAGAGTTCGACGTCATCCTCGGGATAGATTAGTTGGCAGCACGTTGAGTTCTCATCGATTGTGATCAGAAGAGGGTTACTACTTATACACCAGAGGGTGTTTGTTTAAAGTTTTAAGGTGAAAAGCACAATGCTCTACCCTAGGCGATGTATGACTCTTATTAGCAAGGACAATTGATGGGTTGGCTTGCCAGCCTTTCCTTAGAGGACGAGGTGAGACAGAAGCTAAGTCTGCCTCAAGTTGTGTGTGATTATATGGATGTCTTTTCGAAGGAGTTACCGGGGTTGTCCTCGCATCGGGATATAGATTTTACCATTGAGTTACAGCCCGATGCATCCCCTATTTTTATGATACCACATAGGATGTCACTGACAGAGACGCGAGCATTTAAGGTCAAATGGCAACAGCTATTGGACTTGGGCTTCATTAGACCAAGTATCTCACCTTAGGGTGCTCTGGATCGATTCTCCATGAATAAGGACAGAACTCTAAGACTTTACATATACTACTGATAGTTGAATAATGTAACTATCAAGAACAAGTACCCATTATCGAGGATCAATGATCTTTTCAACAAATTGAGAGGGGCACGTGTCTACTCTAAGATAGATCTACTCATGAGACACCATCAATTGAGAATTAGGGGTACTGATATCCATAAAATGACATTTAAAACTCATTATGAGCATTTTGAGTTTACAGTTATGCATTTTGGATTGACGAATGCTCAAGCAGTATTCATGAATCTCAAGCATAGGATATTTCAGCCCAACCCCGGATATTTCAGACCTAGCTCTTATTGGCAAGGACAATTGATGGGTTGGCTTGCCAGTCTTTCCTTAGAGGACGAGGTGAGATAGGAGCTAGGTCTACCTCAAGTTGTGTGTGATTATATGGATGTCTTTTCGTAGGAGTTACCGGGGTTGTCCTCGTATCGAGATATAGATTTTACCATTGAGTTACAGCTCGATACCTCCCCTATTTTTATGATACCGCATAGGATGTCACTGACAGAGTCGCGATCATTTCAGGTCAAATTACAACAGCTATTGGACTTGGGCTTCATTAGACCAAGTATCTCACCTTAGGGTGCTCTGGATCTATTCTCCATGAATAAGGACATAACTCTGAGACTTTGCATATACTACTGATAGTTGAATAACGTAACTATCAAGAACAAGTACCCATTATCGAGCATCAATGATCTTTTTGACAAATTGAGAGGGGCACGTGTCTACTCTAAGATAGATCTACTCATGGGACACCATCAATTGAGGATTAGGGGTACTGATATCCATAAAATGACATTTAAAACTCATTATGAGCATTTTGAGTTTACAGTTATGCATTTTGGATTGACGAATGCTCAAGCGATATTCATGAATCTCATGCATAGGATATTTCATCCCTACATAGACCAGTTTATCATGGTATTTGTTGATGACATACTGATCTACTCCAAGTCTGAGGAGGAGCATGAAAGTCACTTGAGGATGGTTCATCAGACCTTGAGGGACCATTAGTTCTACGCCAAGTTCAGCAAATATGAGTTTTGCCTAACCGAGGTGAAGTTTTTTGGTCATGTGGTGTTTGTTTTGGGTGTATTAGTTGACCAAGAGAAGGATGAGGTGGTCATAAGTTGGGAAAGGCCGAAGTCAGTCTTTAAGATACAGAGTTTCTTAGGGTTGGTAGGGTAGTACAAGAGGTTTATAGAGGACTTCTCCCACCAGCCTCGATGACAATGCTAACTAGAAAACAAGTTATGTTTCAGTGGGATGACTCGTGTGAGAGGTCGTTCCAAGAGTTGAGTAGGCGGATGACTTCAACTTCTATTTTGGTTACCCAAAGAGGTGACAGAGATATGCAGTCTATTGTGATGCCTATAAGGAGGGACTAAGTTATGTTTTGAAGGATGGTAGCTTATGGTTCACGACAGTTGAAGAATCATAAGAAGAACTACCCTACACACAACATGGAATTGGTTGTCCTTGTCTTTCCCTTAAAGACATGGAACCACTATTTGTACGGAGAATAGTTTGAGTTATTTTTATATCACAAGAGTTTAAATTACAACTGCATGCAACGAGACCTTTACATGAGGCAGCGTATATGGATGGAGTACCTAGAGGATTACGACTTTACTTTGCATTACCACCCTGGTAAGACAAATGTGGTGGCCGATGCATTCAACTAAAATTCATGAGGGATTTGGCTAGTATAGTTTCCCGGGAGTGGCAGATGAGACTATACGACAATTTGGACTGCTTTATAGGGATCATGCTCAGGGCATTTTGGGTAGTTTAGTGGCTACACCTTCCTTACTAAACAGGGTGATCGAGCCCTAGGGACAGAACACAAAAATATTGTCCATCAGGAGTTGGGTACAAGTGATGAGGGCTGAGTCATTCATGTTGATGACATACTGGCAATCTTTGATTCAAGGGCAGGGTTGTAGTTCCCCAAAACAGATCTAAGAGAGGAGATCCTCAAGTAGTTTTATTACTCCCATTTTTCTATGCATCCTAGCGGCACGAAGATGTGCCTTGATATTCGTCGCCAATATTACTAAAGTGGGATGAAGAGACACATCAGAGACTTTATTGGTAGATGTCTCATGTGTCAGCAGGTTAAGGCTAAGTACCAGAGATCAACAAGGTTGTTCCAGCCTTTGGAGGAGGTTAAGTGGAAGTGAGAGTACGCCAATATGGATTTTGTGACCCACTTACCACAAACTTCGTGTAGACACGATGCGGTATGGGTGATAGTAGAACGACTTACTAAGTCGACACAGTTTTTGGCTGTACGGATGCCTTCGTGCTGGAGAAATTTTGTAGATTTTATATAAGGGAGAATCTGATTACACGGAGTGCCCATATCTATAGTATTGGATTGAGATCTTAGGTTTACGACTCATTTTTGGGAGAGTTTTTAGCAAGTTAGGGGGACACAATTGATGATGAGTACATCTTTTCATCCCCAAATGGATGGTCAGTCGGAGAGGACCATCCAGATTTTAGAGGATATATTTAGAGCATGCGTCCTAGATCTCAAAGGTAGATAGAAAGATCATCTTCCGCTAGTTGAGTTTGCCTTTCGCCTACAACAACAGTTATGGCATCCAATAAAACACTTTATAGGAGGTCGTGTCATTTTCTTGCTTGTTGGACAGAGATTAGACAGGGACTTTCTATAGGTATAAATTTGACCAGGGACACCTCAAAGAAGGTGGACATGATATGAAAGCGTCTTCTTACGGCTCAGAGCCGACAGAAGAGCTACGCATGTCATGCCCCGATTCTTTTCCAAGAAATAATTGGGCGTTATTAAGAAATAAAACTGTAAATAACTCATAATAACCTTCTTTATATTATTATTAACACATTCTGTGCACGGTTACATTCTTAAGCTGATAAGATAACATAATTCCCACTCGATCAACTAAAATATTCTGATACGACATAAAGAGAAATAATAGTAACAGTCTTTATCCATCATCTCTCCAGCTTATTCATCTGTCTTGCTTTGTATTTCTGAAAAATATTAAATAACGATGAGCTCACTAGCCCAATAGGATAACGTTTATCAATAACTATCAAGGTTTTAAAATAGTATATAATATAATTGAACAACAAATAAATGCAGGAATAGGTCAAATTAATAAATCAAATAAAAAAATGTGACACATATCGATCATATCACTTTGTTAATTTTCTGGTCTATGCATGAACTGTCTAAAGAAAACTTTAGGGTCGTGCACCCTAGGGAACCTGGTGCCTTTCTTACTTTTCTGGAAACACCAATACCTAGAATTTTTTGGTGTCATATAGGCTACCAATAGAAACTGATAGAGTAATGCTACATTGACCAAATTTTAGGACCAAATTTAGAGCCCAAATGACATGACAGCATACTATTTGAAGTTTTTATTGGAACTCAAATGACATGACACCAAATAAAGAAGCACAACTCAGCTGCCATGTCATTTGGACTCCAAATTTGGTCAGTGTAATATTACTCAAACTGATATTACTAACTAGTGAACCCAAGGACTAATAGGAATCCTGTGAATCCACTCAAGGACCACACATTTACTAACCATCTGCCATCAATAATGTGCATTCAAGGTAATTTCATCAAAAAACATAACGCGAAGTCCTATCGTATTACGATCCAACAAGAAGTAGAAAGTCCAACATAAAGTATATCAAAATAAAATCAAAAACATATTATATGCAACTTGGTTCCTCAAGATAATTAAGGTTTTGATCCAAAAATATCACATATGCGGGAACCATGATTTATTTCTAAGAATCCAAATCCAACCCCATGGAGAATATAAACTAATATTGAAAAACATAGGTTTGATATGGAACCCCCAAATATGCATGAGATGCATCAATGACAGTAAAATATAAAAGAAACCCTACCTCTGACATAATCTTGACTCGATACCGTGTATTGTGGTAACACAAACGAAGTAATATTTTAGAATAAAAATAGTTAATAATGATATAGTTAAACTAAAAATAATTTTTGGAGTAACTAACGAAAAATAACAATACTTGACTTTGATCCAAAAATATTTAATGAGGATCAAATTCAAGTGATTTGAATCTATAAAATTATTGAATCACAACTCAAAAATATTACCCAAATTTTTTATCGTAAGATCGAATTCCTAGGTCGACAAAATTTTGAAATTTTTCTTTCTTTCTCCCTCTATCTTCTTTCTTTTCCCTCATTTTCTTCTTTTTTTCTCCCTTCTCCCTCTCCCCTTTTCTATGTAGTAGTCCAAATGGCCATTGGCCAAGGCTATTTATAGCCAACTCTCTGCCCCAATGTCACATGAGTGACATGAGAACGCTTGCATCATTATGGACAGTTGTCTATATTTTTTCCATATTAATTTTTTTTTAGTCTCATATCAATTTTTTGTGGTCTCTTTTTTCAAGACAAGTGTCCCTCTAGAAGTTTCTATCTATATATATATTACATATATCACATATATTATCCATTTTTTATCATTCGAATATCATCACATTTTTATTTCTACTTGAAATATGACATATATTATAGTCATGCGACTCGTTTTCACGTAAAGAATCCATATTTGAGGTTCATTTGTTCACTTGATTTTTTTAAAATAACTCTTAATTATATAGAATCATAATTGACGACCTATTTAATGTGTTAACGATTAATTATATTCAGGTCGTCACAACGCCGACAGGCAGCGGAGACCTCTAGAGTTCGAGGTTGGAGGTCAGATCTTCTTGAAAGTCATGCCTAAGAGGGGAGTGATCAAGTTTGAAAAGTGGGAAAAACTGTTGTTGAGGTATATCATTATGATGAAGTTTATGTGGCTTTATTGTGGGTATGCTATGTGTTTACATTTCATGCTTTCAAAGTGTTTTGATAAAATGTTTAGGTAAGATCTAGTATGCTTATTAGATTGTAATCATATATGACATGCTTGAGAATGTTCTATGGTAATGGACATGTTTACTATATATTTTATGATATGATAAACATGATGATCTGAATTGCATTTGCACATTGCAATTGCATATGTATGGGTTGTACTACATTCATGGGTATTGACATGAGTGTGAATGTGTGTGCATGGGTTTGGTCCAATCACCAACTAGGTGAGTTGATGGATGGGCTCGGGAATGTTGGACTTAGGTCCGATTGAGTCACACTAGATTTTGCATAAATAAATATGTTGGTGTATAACAAGAAGGGCTAGATTCTCCCTCTGATGCAAGACCCAGTTACATGGTTTATACACTTTCCGACGGTAAAATTTCAAAAAAGTGTAATGGGGAAAACAGAGCCGCGGGCGGGATGTCTTGATGATTCGTTGACAATATGTTGTCCTTTTGGTGAAAGACCATAACTCACCGCCCCAAAAAGACATGGAATTATTAAATGGTCATTTGATGTTTAACATCAATGGCACGAGCTTAGAATGTTCGAATTTATACCATTACATTGTATGTGTTGTGGGGGGCTCGGGATGAGGCTTGGTGTTGGTATTGCATGCATGAGTTATCACTCTATGACATAGCACAGTGTGTAATATTAATCACGTTGTACATTAGTGAATGAATGTTTAAAAGAGATTATGATTGTGCGACATTTCATATGCATATGAGTTGAGAGGTGATCTCCACAGGAGATACCCTATTGAGCATTGGCCTTTATGAGAACATTTTTTAGGTATTGCACATGTTTCCGCTGAAGGCCCTCCTACGGGCCCGCTTTGACGATGGAGCTAGAATTTGGCTCACGTTTTGGAATTGTAGTCCCATTGTATTTATTTTTGGCATTATAATGATTTATACAAATATTTGTATATTTGGATTAAAGGCATGTATGTTGGGGTTGCGTGTCTATTCTTTTCGATAATAAATGTGTGTTGTATATGAATGGTTGTTAGTTAATATTCAATATCTTGGACGCTGATATTGGACCCGGTGTGGTAAATGGGGTTTCTTAGGTTCAGGTTGTGTTTTTGGTAGAGTTTTGCGTACAAAGAAGATTCTGCCCAATGAACCTCAATGAATGGGGGTATCATTACATATTATCGAGTTAAACTACATGTTATCTACTTAAACAGTATCACAGGTTATTCCGTAGGTTGATGGGTGATCAACAGGGTTAATTACGGGCCACCGAATTTTGGGGCATTAAAGAGAAAGAGAGAGAGAGTACATTTGAGATATTAGCAGATGGCTCTACTTAGATCTGTTAGTTGCTCCTGCAGATTGGTCAATGCTCTGGTTGTTACCTACAGTCAGTGGTTGTAGGTTGCTCAGTGGCTGTCATCGAGAAGGAGACAAAGGACAGAACAAGAGGGACAAACGTTAGAGAGAAAAGGGTTTTTATACTTCCAACAAAAAAAACATATAAATTGCTACTAATAGGGCTCAAATGTGAGACCTCATTAAACCCCACACAGGCACACGCGTGTTTTGATTTTTTGGTGTTTTTGAAAACATCAATTTATTGTTCATAAAATCTGGACTTGTTTTCAAAACAAATTGGATTGAAAAAAAAATGAAAACACATCTCAAACACGCTTTTGTTTTTTTATAAAAAAATTAAAAAAAAAAAAACAAGTGGTTACCAAATGTAACCTTAGTAAGTGATAGATACCTTGCACCCATTGAAGAGAACTTATGGTGGGCATGTGAACAATTCTAAGTATAGAGCTCATCTGCCAAGAGAGTTTTGCCCTATAACATTCTTTCAAGATGTGCATTTCCATTTCAGTACTTTTTTGATATATACAACACAGATCATCTGGCCTAATTTTCCTACGCTGAAGATTGTTGTTAGTTGATAGAATATTTAAATAAAACCTCCAAATGCTCGAGATGCACATATTTGGCCGGCTTACCTAATGCACTTTCCTCTCCCCGTTTTTTTGTCCCCACCAAAAATTTGATGTCAAAGATTCCAAATCGACACACAAGAACTCTAGAAGTATAAAAAAACTCATCACATAAGTTATGTCATGACTGACTGCTTTAATTAAAACTTCCTTGCCGGCTTACGATAAAAAAATTTTATTCCATCCTTGCACTTTCCTCCACATTTTTTCTCTTATTCTGTTGAAGACCTCTCTATTGGATTTACCCAATATGGTTGGCAAGCCTAAGTGTTTGTTGTGTGCATCAACAAATTGCACACCCATAATTGCTTGAAGTTCTTCTGCTCTCTCAATAGATACATTTTTGCTACAAACAAATGTTGACTTCTCTAAATTATTATTTTTTTCTCAAAGTCAACTAATAAGTCCTCAAAATTTTTTGAACCTCTCTTGCTTCAAAGTTGGAAGCATTGAAAACTAATAGATTGTCTTCAGTGAAGATCAAATGCGAAATTCTTGGCAACCCCTTCCTACCGACACACCAATAAAAGCCCATCTCGCTCAACTGTTCTTAAGAAAGCCGGCATCTCTTCTACACAAATAAGGAAGATATAATAAGATAAGGGGTCCCCTTGACAGAGGCCTATCTCTGGATAGAAAAAAAAACCACATTGGTTGGAATTTAACATCAGAGAGTATGAAACTGAATTGACACACTACATTATTAAGGAGATCCATTTTCTGTCGAAACCCAACTTGTCCATTATTTTCTCAAGGAAAATCCACTCTACTTGATTATAAGCCTTGCTCATATCTAGTTTTAAAGAAATATGACCATGCTTCCCTTGGGTTTTGTATTTGAGAAAATGATTAGGCTTGAAAGCTACTAAAACGTTATTTTTGATATGACGACCTGAGATGAAAACACACTGATTTTTGAAAATGATACAAGGTAAAACCAATTTCAACCTATTTGCTAAAACTTTCAAGATAAGTTTGTATAATACATTTCATAAACTTAAGGGGAGAAATTGGGACAAGCTTTTGCGGGATTAGGGCACTTTGGAATCAACCCTCTGTGAGTGTAGTTCAATTTTATAGGAAAAGTAGCCCCATTTAAAAAAGGCAATACACATTGAAAGATATCAGTACCAACGATATTCCAGTATTTTTGGAAGAAAATAGTAGATAGACTGTCGGGTCCCGATGACTTGCTGTGATACATTTGGGAAAGGGCGAGCTTTACCTCATCCACTTGAAAACACCGCATTAGGCTTGCATTCATAGCATCTGACACTTTGTGGTCTACTTCTCTCAGCACAATTTCTCAGTTCTCTTTGTAAGGTCGTGATGATGAAAATAATGTTTTAAAATAACACTTTGCAACTTGCTCAATCTCTTCATGGCTATCACACCATATTCCTTGGTTATTTTTCAAGTTATTTATGCTATTTGTTCTTTGTTTGTGTGATGCCCAAGCGTGGAAGAAAGATGCGTTACGATCCCCTTCCTTTAGCCACTATATCCCCTTCCTTTAGAAAGATAACACGTTATGTGCGACAAGAAGTTGGAAGGGTCACTAATAATAACATAGACACAAGCGATGACTCGGATTAGATTTTTTTTCTTCTTTTGACAAAGTTGTGGAAAAGTGTGTATTTGGGGAAGAAGGTAAATGGTCCGAATAGTTGTAAAAAGTATAAATATCTTGTTATTAGATGTGCAAAAATAAAGATGTGGGTCGAGTAAGGAATGTCCTAAAATACCAACCTGTAGCGTGGGTAGGGACTTGTTCCTGAGACGCAATAGTCTTTCAAAGATCAATTGGTGCATCTAGTCTTCTTTTAATTTTCATAGATAAATGAGTATGTTAATAATTTTCAATTTTATTTAATGTTCGACAAAAAAAAATTTACATACTCATTTATCCTTGAAAAATAGTATGTTAATAATTTTAAATTTTATTTAATGTTCGAAAAAAAAAATTGGTATCCCATCTCCCATGTTACTTTCATTGCATGATTCTTTGTGCATTGAGGACAATGCATAGTTCACGTTGGGGGGT
>CM042200.1:7931858-7997225 GCA_023539305.1 Ilex asprella
GGTTATGCTTAGATACTCACCAATCTCGTCCCTAGCTTCCCCCGAATCAATCGTTCATTCATGCTCAATCGGAGGAAGGTTTTGAGTTGATTTGATATTCCCATTGGAATAAATCCTTTGGATTAGCCAACACTTGTTTTCTTGCATTTTCATTTACAAACACAACCCCAAAACATAAACAAAAGATTTTACATTTTCTTTACCTTTTTGCAAAATCACTTTCACAAAACTCCCTTTCCTTCCCTGAGGAGACGACTTTGGAATATTTTCCAAGTAAAACACCGACAACGAAAGACTCCTTGCGATTGGGGAGCACTTTTGTGCACACACATCCCATTTTACATCATTCCATTTCCCTTGCCTCAATGCCTTTTCTTTTGACACTATCCCTAGGGGAAGAAATCTTTCTCCCCCGGCCATACATTGCATCATTTAAGGGAGAGTAATTAGGGGTTATTTGAGGTTAGGTTTATCAATCAATCATTGTCAAGCAAAAAACTTATGTCTCTACAAGCCACAAAGGGGTGGTATTTATATTCAAAGCCTTTACAAACCCTAAGGGATAACATTTACAAACCCCAAAAATACCATTCACAAGCCTAAGGGATGACATTCACAATCTTCCAAATGTTGTTATTCACAATCTTCCAAAAGTTGTCATTCACAAGCTTCCAAAAGATGACATTTGGATTACTTTAATCTCTTTTTGTTTAGGGCTTTAATAATTGTCATCTTAGAATTCACAATTGGCTCCCCGGTAGTTTGTAGATTTGACGCATAAAACCCTGAAAAGAACAACAATTAATGCATTATCCCTAATTTACACACTAACCGTAATAGGTCAATGTTGATTAGTTTAATTTTGTTTAACTAACACAATTGACCTATTAACTTAATTAAATCATGCATTAATCAAGATTAATCAGAAGGCTTGTGTAACAATTTTGAATATTTTTGTAATATTCCTCGTAGCCCCTTGTGCGGTATTTGTTCTCCTTGCATCAGTTATAACCCTTGTGCAATCTGCTTGTTTAACCCAATTTGATTCAAACTTAAATCTCTTTCTCACGCTATGGTTTAAAAACCCTATAAAACTTTAAAGACCATAAATCTATTTAACATAGAAAACTTTTTTTTTTTGTTGTAATAAGTGAACAATGAGTCGGCTTGGAGAACTAAAACAAATCTTTCAACTTCTAGTGTTGTTTTCCTAACCCAATTTTTCTTCATTACTGTAGTAAATATATTGTATATAGATAGGGATGAACTCTAGACTACCAATTTAATAGGTGTTAGTATTTGACTCTATAACTTTACGTAGAGTTAATAGTGTATTTGATGACCATTATGATTTGAGGCCTATAAAAAGAGGTCCTCACCACGTTGAGAAATGCATAAGTTGAGAAGTTCTTTCTCTCGCATATATATATTTTCTTTATAGTCTATATAATTATGTTACTTTCAAAACACGTTATTAGCACGAATAGCTCAAGTATTGTTCAAGTGAATTTGATGTTCAGATATTGTTCAAGTGAATTTGAGAAAAGTCCTAAATTTCTATTATCTTTGGGCTTAAGAATTTCAGGTAAATTTCTTTTAAGAAAATCAATTTTTTTTATTGTATGATTGTCCATACACACATAAAAGAAGTTTAATTATGATTTTTTATCATCTCGAAGGGTATTTAATCTTCATATCACTTCCTCCAAAAGAGGGAGGGATAAATTTTGTATAATTCTTTTAACCCACCTGAATTCTACCCAAATTACACATGAGATTTTTTTCCCTTTGGTTAAGTTCTCTGCATTCTTGTTTTGAGTTCCAATATCCCTATTTTATTTATTATTTATTATTTATTTCAATTTCGTACTTTGAATAATATGCTTAACTTTAGATTGTCGCTCTTAATATTTCGGGCAATAACTATTTTTCTTAGATCTTTGAGGTTGCGATCCACTTGACAGCTATGAAGTTTTGGTGATACTATCAAAGAAGGAAATGACATATCCCTGCAGGATTGCGCAAAAGCAATAATATTCTTTTGTCATCACCTTCATGAAGGACTGAAAAATAAATATCTCGCGGAAAATGATCCACCTATCCTTTAGAATAAATTAAAAGAATGGTATGACTACCAAAATACCTCCAAATGCTCGAGATGAATGGATGCACCTGTGGTTGCAAGATTTTAAAAAAAATGTGAGCGATTATAATTTGACACTATTCAAAATCAATTCATAATTGACACTATGTGAAGAGACAATTACTGATAAAGACATGTTAGAGAAAACATTCTCTACTCTTCACGCCTCTAATATGCTCCTACAACAGTAATATAAAGAGCATAGGTTCACTAAATACTCTGATATGATATTATGTCTTTTTGTGGCTGAACAAAATAACGAGCTTTAGATGAAAAATCTTGAATCTCACCCGACCAGTTCTATAATATTCCCCGAAGCGAATGCCACCTCATACCATGGTCGTAGTAAGAAAATGTGATCATAGTCTAAATGATAATTGATGTTGTGGTTATAACAATACACCTCACCACCAGAACTAGGCAAACAAATATTCATAAAAGGAATGGTTTGCTGAATAAACCGTCCAAGAACTATAAAGAAGTTTGTTATAGGTGTGGTATGAAAGGATATTGGTCATATACCTATTGTACGTCCAAACATTTGGTGGACCTTTACCATGTAGTTGGTACTCCCGAAGAGACCTAAGAAAAATACACAATGAAAGTCGCATAAAAAAAGTTGGTACCCCTAAAGAGGACAAACCTATAACATAGGCAACATAAATATTGATTAGTTAAAAATTAGTAAACTAAAATCTCCTAAAGAGGCATCTGCTACAGAGACAAATTACATAAAAATAATAAGATCTCAAGATGTTAGGTACGTATAAAAGAAAAATGAGACATTTTTCCCGTCATCAAGGGGAACAAATTTGTCGCCTGAAGAATGACGTGAACTTTCTTACACGCATGAAGCGTAGTCGACACATAGGTTCAAAAGATTCAGCTCCTTAAGGGCAACTACATATAACTTAAGAAAAAATTATTGAAGTAGAAAAAGAAGATACACCCACATCATCTTAAATGATATCCCCTGAAGAGGAAATTCCCTGAAGAGACACAAACTCGTGAAGAGATAAAGATATTTATAAATGAAAATTTTCTATTACTTATGCATACGTAGGTGAGGTGTGAGATTGCACAAAAATTATCATCAATGATATAGTAACTACTAAAATCTTGAATAATGATGATCTCAAACCACACATAATATATAAATGCCGACATCAACATGATTGACCAAAATGGCAAGAAGCAATTCAAGCAAAATTAGATTTTCTTGCAAAGCGTGGAGTGTTTTGACCTATAGTTCTAACACCTAATGATCTAAAACCTGTTGGTTATAAATGAGTTTTTGTGAGAAAAAAAGAATGACAAAAATAAGATCACAAGATACAAAGCGCACCTAGTAGTGTAAGGGTTCTTGCAGAAACTTGGATTGATTATGAAGAAACATATTCACCAATAATGGATGCAATTATATTTTGGTATCTTATTAGTCTAATAGTCTTAGAAGGACTCCACATCGTCTTATGGATGTTGTCATTGTTTATTTGTATGGAAAGTTAGATACTAATATTTGCAATTTCCTAAAGCAAACATATCAAAACCATGCAACATGTACTTAATTAAGCTAAAACGGTCCTTATATGGATTGAAACAATCTAAAATAATGTGGTATGATCGTCTCAATGAGTATTGGGTAAAAGAATGGTATGCTAACAGTCTCATATGCCCATGTGTATTTATTAAGAAATCAGAATTTGAATTTTTCATCATTGTAGTATATTTTGATGATATGAATCTGATTGGAACTCCTGAAGAGTTGATAAAAGCTGTTGAATATTTGAAAACAGAATTTGAGATGAAAGATCTTGAAAAAACAAAGTACTATCTCGGTCTACAAATTGAGCATATGTTAAACAACATTCTTATTCATCGAGCGACTTATACTGAGAAGGTCCTGAAGCGGTTTAACATAGATAAAACATATTCGTTAAGTACTCCAATGGTCATTCGATCTCTTGATGTCAGTAAGGATCCTTTTAATCCTAAGGAGGAAAATGAAATACTTCTTGGTCTTGAAATACCATACATAAATGCAATTGGTGTTTTGTCATACTTAGCAAAATGTACTAGGCTTGATATAATATTCGCAATCAACTTGTTGACAAGATTTAGTTTTGCACCAACTCGACGACATTGGGATGGCGTAAAACAGGTTCTACGCTATCTTCGTGGAATTGGATATTTGGGTTTGTTGTACTAAAGTCAATAAGCCAATGGTCCACAGTTAGTCGGATATGTGGATTTTGGCTACCTATTAGATTTCTACAGGGCTCGTTCATCAACTAGGTATGTTTTCCCATATGGTGACACATTGATCTCATAGCAATCTTGTGAAACTCGAGCACACATACATAATACATGGATATAAAAAATTAGCAAATTTTTTTTATAGTGCAGGTTTTAATATATATGAAAAATAAGATTAAATTAATTTTCAGATTCAAGGTATTTACAAAAATGCCATTGCATGGCATTTCTTCCAAGCAGCTACCTGGTAGCAGAAGGAGGCTCCATGTCTCTCTCCAACACTCTGGAAGGTTTGAGGAGGTGCTGAAGACTTCTTCCATAGCCTGGAATGGATAGAATTTGTTTGTAGAGAGAGAAAAATATAGGAAAAAGGTAGAGAGAGAAAACCTTTGTTTGAATTTTTGGGTTTACTTTGGAGGCTTATTCGAACATTCAAAGGTATACCTCTAACCTAATTTGGATGCTAGAAATTCACTGGTGTTGTTAATTTTTTATTTGAGTAAGTGGTTATACTCGAATTTGAGTTTTAAAATTTCGGATTTTAGGTTTTCATGAAATGAGTCTCGTGAAAAACGAGTCTTTCTTCTTCAATTGAATTTTGGGTTATGTTTTTGGGTTGTTGTAGATTTACGGGTTGCCGTGGTGTGTGGTGATGGGATGAAGAAACCCTTATGGGTTTGAATTTTTAAAAATTTAATTTTTGATAAACTTAATTAAGCTTTGAAAGAGGGTTTGAGTCTAGCTAATTTGGGGTCAAGGAATCCATTTTTGGCTTTAGGATTGGATTTAGAGGTTGTTTTGGGGCAGAAATAGGCAGTTGCAGGTCTGCCTTTGCGTTTAAAATAAAAATTTGGCCAACTTTGACCAATGATTTGATGATGTTAGAGTTAAATTCGAAGGTTGAGTCTAGGGTGAATTGAAACAAGGTTGTTCAAAAAGTATGTGGGCATTGAAATCAAAAGAAATAGTTTACTATAGTGGGAGAGCTTTGGGGGTCAAAGTGGGGTGGTTGAGCAAAAAATTTTGCACTTAGGGCGAAAGTCAAACTAATCAAAGCTTGAAGATGAAGTGGGGTGGGGGACACCAATGAACTCCGACGAAAATTTTTGGCACATCCGAACTCCAATCAACCTCTGGTTCATAAAGTTCTGTAACGTCCATGTGGAGGTCCTGGTAAAATTTCAAGTCGATCCAACGACCGGATCAAAATGAGGATTAAAATGACTGTTAATTCGACCCAGTTTTTTGGTATTTTTGGAAAATAAATTTTATATTCATTCTTACGTAGGTAGATTGAGTATGTTTATGAAATTTCATTGAAAAATAATATCGTTTTATTTTTGTCTATTTCGAATAAAAAAAGCAGTGCATGGTAGGATTTCCCAATTTCGAATCAATCGAAGTTTTTCAAATTCATTTTGAAATCATGTATTACATTATTTATGAATGTTTAGCATATTTAAAACTTATGATTGGGTTTTTGAATTAGGGCTGAAAATCACAGATTCAGATTACAGTTTTGAGTGTGGTAACACACAATGATCCGAAACGATGGTTTTGATTGTATAAAATGAGATTGCATAATCTTTTTAAACTAATTGTAAGTGCACATAGATTGAGTGGAAAAAAGGGTTTACAATCTAGTTTAAGGTTATAAAGGGTACTCATTGAGTCCGTAAACGCTTGAGTGACTAGTTGGTCTTCGGACTTGGATACTGAAGTAAAATTTTGGTGAATACAAAACGTCAGGAAGCATATTCATATGCATTTAATTGCATAAATTAAATTATTTTTTAGTCGATACTTATTTGCATTTGTGTATATGCAAATTGTTAGAGTTGGAGGCTACTACATCAGTTCCACCTAGGGATCGAAGCATAAAGCTAAGTGATGTGTTGGTTGGCGGTGACAGGTGAAATGTACTATTACAAAATAATTAGAAATAAAAGTATATGACTACAATGAGTTATTTCACTATGTGCAATGAAGTTTTGATGACTTGATTTTTATTGAGTTGTGCAAATGATGGATCAAATATGTTATGTTGAAAAGTTTGTGATTTATTAAAAAGCTTGTGATTTGTAAAAAAATCTCGTGATTTGAGTAGTAGTCACTGTACTTGAGTTGTTGATAGCTTGACATGACTTACAGGTTGTTGATTTGAACGCTGCATAGTTGTCGTGAGACAGCTTGAAATTGCTTAAATGTTGTAGATAGCTTGACATTGCTTAAAAGTTGTTGATATTCTGACATTGCTTAAATGTTGTATTATTGGTTTTAAATGATTTCTTGTATTACATGCGTAGGTATTTTATTTGAGTTCTTCTACACCCATGAACTCCAGCACATGAATTTTAAGTAAAGCAGATATGATTTAGTGACAATCTTGCAGATCTATTCACTAAAGCTTTATCATCATCAACGTTCAAGAAATTGGAATATAGCACTGGAATGCGCCGAGTTTGTGACAAATCCAATTGATTTTCATTAGGGGGAATATCCACATCAAGATATCGGACATATGCACGTATTTTTTTTCATTCGCCTAGGTTTTGTCCCATTGGATTTTCCTAACAAAGTTTTAATGAGGCAACATTAGTGTGTCCAACACTATTCTAAGATTCATTTGAATATGTACTTTTTTTCTTTGTTGTGTTTTTCCCCCCATGGTTTTTCTAACAAGGTTTTAACGAGACATATTATCTTAGCATAGTAGTCATCCAAGGGAGAGTGTTGTAAATATATTGAATATTTATATGGATGAACTCTGACATACCAATTTAATAGGTGTTCGTATTTGATTCTATAACTCTACCCAGAGTTAATATTTTATTTGATAACTATTATGATTTGAAAACTATAAGGAGGTCCTCGCCACATTGGGAAATACACAAGTTAAGAAGTTTTTTCTCTAGCATATATATATTCTCTATATTCTCTTTGTAGTCAATATAATTATGTTATTTTCACAACACTTACACTTTTTTTTTTCAATATTAGATCATTTATCATTAATACACATGACACTCACCATTTTCGAATGGCTATCCCATTTATACACAATGGATGACTTTATTCACAGTGGATGATTTGCCATTGAGTGAGAACTAAGAAGACTTAATTTATTAACTTAATTATTTATAACAATTGAATTGGCAATGGACTCAATATTTATTGAGACTCATAATTAATTACAACAATTATGATAAATTACATTAATAAATTAAATACAAATAACATTATTATCGAAATTAAGAAAAAGTGTAATTTTTTTATCAAACAAAAAAACTCTTGAACCATTTCATTAAGTAGGAAAGTTGAGATTACAATCAGTCAAAAGAAAAACCTTAAGCTCGGGGGGGGGGAACCTATCCAATTCCGCGGAAGCGAATTGTTTAACATAGCGGCTGCTACCCAATAAGCTGCCTTGATGCAGGCTCTAGGTTAATGTAAAAAATTAAGATTGTATAACCTAGCATAATGTCTAATGTCATCAATAATCACACTGATTTCTCACAGAGGAACATCCTCATTAGAGCTTAGCTTGATAATGTTAAGGCAATCATTTATGATTGTGGCATTTGTGATCAATTGTGCTTTAGCAAGAAGGCATGCTTGTCGCATTGCATCTGCTTTCAGAAAAAATGCAAGACACAGTTGGGAGAAGCTTTGCAACTCCATTCTCAAGTTCACCACCTTCCTTGCATACCACCACCCCATATGCAAATGTCTCAGACTTTGGCTTAAAAGCTCTGTTGCAGCAGATGAGGGTTCTAGCCTCTGCCTAATGTGGTCTCTCCTCCGTAGCCACTGGTTCCCTTCGTCCCCTCAAGCACTCCACAACTCCAACCCTAAGTTGATCATTCCACATGCTTTTTGCACGAATAACAATCGCATATGCATTAATCTCTTTAGCGTTAAAGACGTTCTGGTTCCTTGACTTCTAGATAATCCAACCCACAGTAGCCATTTTGCCTAAGACTTCAAATCTGCCTTGAACATCTGTTACCAACTCAAGAATCATAGAGGATCTTTAGGCCACTGACACAAATGAAGACTCATCCTACTAAAAATTCAAGTCCATTCCAAACCAGACTCTCTTAGTCCATTCGCACTTGAACAGGATATGCTCAATGGACTCAGGAGCCAGCTTACATAACTGGCAGTAAGACGATGAAGTACACCTTCTCTTGAAAAGGACTTCCTGTGTGGCAAGAATATTGTGGCAAGCTTTCCACCAAAAAATGTTTGACCTTTGACACAACCTTCATATTCCAAATGGTCTGCCACAGCTTGGGATGAGGGGAAATAGAGGAGCTACCTTCCATCTGACCCAACGCAAGTTTGTTTTCTAGTCTATACCCAGATCTTATAGTGTAAACTCTTTTGTTATTAGGCCACCAAATTCTCTTAGCTTTACCCCCTCTAACTGGCAGTGGAATAGCTTGGATAGCTTTGATTTCCTCCCTTGAGATAACACTGGTCAGACTCGAGATATTCCATCCTAGAGGAAACTCCTTTATAAAATTAGCTACCTTAGTGATCGAGCACTCTTGGGGCTTTGGAGATTGGATTTTCAGACTTGGTAAAAGGGGAATCCATTTGTCAACCCAGAAGTTTACCTCTTTGCCATCCCGAATCTGCCACATAATTCCTTTCTTAAGCAGCTCTCTCCCAGGAAGCAGGCTACTCCAGACCCATGATGGTTTAGTTTCACGTTTCGACTTCATCAGATCCTCATTAGGAAAGTATATCACCTTTATGAATTTCTCCTAGAAAGAGTCAGGCTAATGAATCAACCTCCAACACTGTTTTGCCAAAAGAGCCTGATTAAATAACTTGAAGTCTTTAAAACCCATCCCTTTTGATATCTTTGATTCTGCCATTATTTCTCATTTCCTTTAACAAATTTCATTCATCTCATCACTTCCTTTCCACCAAGCTTTTCACAAAAATTATTAGGGAAATCCGCCATTGACATGGCATAATTTGGGATAGCTTGGATTACGGTCTTAATCAAGAATTCCTTACTAGCTTGGGAGAGACAGATACTCTTGCACGCTTAAAGTTTTTTCGCTACTCTCTCAAGCAGATATCCAAAGACCTCATTCTTGGAACTTCCTCAAGCAGTGGGGATTCCCAAATACTTAGCATAATGAGGGAGATATTGCATCCCTAAGAGATAGTTGTAGAAACTCTTCTGCTCCTCAGAGGTGTTATTGGAAAAAAATGATCCCAAACTTTTGAAAATTTGCACATTATCCTGACGCTTCACAATACTTCTGTAGGATCCTTATGAGTTCCACAACTCCCCCTCATTTGCTTTTATAAAGAACAAGGAATCATCAGCAAAAAAGAGGTTAAAAATAGCAGGGCTTTTTCTCTTGATTCTAATTCCCATAAACTTTTTCTCTTCAACTCCTTTCAATAGCATGGCCGAGAATACATCAGCAACAAAAATAAACAAGTATGGGGATAGTGGGTTGCCTTGTCTGATTCCCCTCTATGACATAATTTCACATTTTCTCTCCCCATTCAGAACAACTTGAAATGTCACTGTACTAATGCACTGCATAATAAGGTAAACCCATTGCCTATCAAACCCCAATTTGAGCATTGTAGCTTCCAGAATGTCCCATTAAACTCTGTCGTAGGCCTTGCTTATATCCATCTTAATCGCCATTTTTGGAATTCTACCTCTTTTCTTCCCTTTGAGGTGATGGAATACTTCATTTGTAGTAACAATGTTATTCTGAATTTGTCTATTAGGAATAAAAGTAGCCTGGTTTGGGGAGACGATCGAGCCTAGCATATCTTTCATCCTATTTGCCTTAACCTTTGGAATCACCTTATACAAAAAATTACATAAGGCAATCGGCCTAAATTGCATAATAGATTCAGGCGTTGCCTTTTTTGGAATAAGAACAATATTGGTGTGATTGAGCTCCCTAGTCATCTGGCCCCTTTTAAAGAAATCCTTGACCATCTAATATACATCTTGCCCCACTATGTGCCAGAATCTATGATAGAAAACTCCTGGAAACCCATTTGGTCCAGAGGCTTTAAGGGCTTCTAATTCTCTCACTGCTGCCTGCACCTCTGACTTAGTGATGGTTCTTATCAGATCTTGATTTATCTCCGCATTAACCTTGTTTTGCACAACACTCAAAGCTTCAACCCTGTTTCTTTCCCCCCACCATTTTGAATAGGTTTTGAAAGTAGTCTCTTATATGAGAATTAATTTCCTCATTCCTTTTGAGCCAAACTACATTTTTTGTCTTGAGTCTCAGGATTTGGTTTTGATTCCGTCTCTCAATGGTAGTCAGATGAAAAAATCTAGTGTTCTGGTCACCCCCTTCAACCAATTGATTCTGGATCATTGCAGCCAATACTTTTCCTCTCTACATCTGACAAAGTCGATTTGAGAGTACAACTCTGCTTCCCTAATAAGGTTCTCATCTGAAAGTTCCTTCATCTGGATTTGGATTAGCCTTTTTTTCAACTCATGAATGATCTTTCTATTATTTCCAAACTTTTGTCTACTCCAAGCTACCAAGCTGATTCTGCACTTGTTCAGACTGTTGATAGCATTGAGCATAGTCGAGCCTGATTGCCTTGTGATCCCGCTGCTCTTGACCACCTCCTCACAGACTGGATCTTCCAACCACATACATTCGAACTTGAAATAGCAAGGTACCTTCTTTGTTTCAAACCAAGATCAATCATAATTGAGTAGTGCTCTGATCCCATTTTGGCTTCATGGATCACCTGAGTGAAGGGGAAACAGCCTCTCCAATCAAAATTAGCCAAAGCCCTATCAATTTGTTCCTGCACATTTGCTAACCCTGGCCTATTATTTGACCAGGAGAATCTGAGCCCACTGAAACTCAACTCCATAATGAAGCATTCTGAAAGTAGCTATTACATTTCCTCAACTTTCTTAACACTGGCAGTAATGCCCCCTTCTTTATCACCCAAAGAACTAATGACGTTGAAATCCCCAGCAACTATCCATGGCATGTCAGTTGACCTAGTCATTGCCTTCAGACCCAACCAAATTCTCTGCCTCTTCTCAAACTTTGTATCAGCATAAATGAACGTGCATTACCACATCTTAGGTTGTTGTTGGGAGCTGCATCTTGCTTTAATGAGATTCTTATTTTTTTTCCATCAATTGTAGATTGATCTATTTTCTCCACCACAAAGCCAAGCCACCCGATAGCCCCATAGGTTCCACATATTCACCAAAATGATAGTTCAAGGATCTTTTCAAGTGTTCTAACTTATAGGACTTATTCTTAGTCTCCATAAGAAAGACTACTGAGGGACGATGGGTTTCAATTAGCCCTCGTAGATTATGGACTATCCGGGGTTGCCCCATTCTCTGACAGTTCTAGGATAGAATTAACATGAATCGTGTGGTTGTTTGAGGTCAGCCACCACCACCTTTCCGAATGAAAAACTACTTTTCCCTTGTTTGGCATAGCCCTAGATGATTAAGAGATCTAATGAGACATACATAAATTAAGATTATTCTCACATTTGCCCTTTCTACTCCCATCTTCCTCCTTTTCTTGAACTTGTTGCTTTTGGCCCTTTGATTCCTCCATATATGCAAAGTATATCTCAGAGTAAGTCTTTTTGTCTGCCCCCTTATCCTCTTAGGCTTGCTCCTCATAGAGTGGTGTCTGAATACACGCTTTTCCCAATGTCTAAAAATGATAGATCAAAGTCTAGCGGCGGCCCTAATTGAGGAAGGAATTGGGGATTGTCCTCTGAGTTATTATTCAAAAATGGTTTGTTCCTTTTCCCTAACATTGGGTAGGCTTCCAAGTCGACATAGTCCAAATGGGCTTTTCTTTACAAAGACATGTTTTGGAAATGGATCTCCATTTTTTCTCCTATCTCTTCACTGCCACTTTTTGTGATTAATTAGACCTCTATATCTCTTGATTCTTGGGCTTCCATACTATCTGTGGGCTCAATAACATAATAGGACCCTTTTTTAATTGCAACCATCATTTCTGAGTCTTCTTGAGATACATAATGAATAATATTCTGGTCCCATTCTTGGTCCCCACGAGAAATAAACACCGCAATGAGAAGCGGGACGTGTTGTTGAGATCCACTTGTTTGATTCTACATGCTTCATACAGAGTCCGTGCCTTGGGGCATTGACACGTACCCTATGGGATCATTGTGGATGTCAAGGACCCTTGCATCTTGTACCTTGCTACCTTTTTTGAGCCACATGTGCCACCAGCTCATTATCTTTTTCGGTTGCTTGTAGCTTTCCCTTAAGTTTTTCCCTTCTCTCCATATTCTCTCGAGCTTTCAGAGACCAAGTTTTTCTGAAAAAACCTAATGATTGACTATTTTATGCTCGCAAATATGGACCATAGAGACCATTAGATCCCGAGATAAACCTCTCCATGAATTGGCTTTGTGAGTGGCTTATCCGACCACACTGATAGCAGAAGTCGGAGAGTCTCTCATACTTTAGATTAATCTAGATATCATCCTGGTTATCGCGAGTCAAGAAGAAACCCTTGTTTAGGGGTTCATTCATATTGATTCTGCATTTTACCCTTAAGAAGTTTCGCTGGTTTAAAATTCTCCATCCAAATCCTCTAACTGAGTGGGTTCACTGACTACCATCCCTATTCTCCAAGAGTTATTATTGGTCATCATGCCCAAAGGTAACCCCCAGACCTACACCTAGAACTTAGAGAACTGGAAATCAAAATCACTTATGATGCTGTGGTTGACACGTCTTTAACACCAGCAAAGCTCCCATAACAGACCATGGGCCTTCATTTAGGATCTCATCTCTATCTTCCTCTTCCTTAGGCACGAATATATACGTGTTTCTCTCCAAGTAGGTGATTGAAAATTTTTTTTTATTTGAGATGTAAATTTAGATCGTAAATTTGAGTTAAATCAGTATTTCTTTTTTTAAATCTTACGTTTCCCTCCAACTTTTTGTGCCCAATGATGGAGACCTAACTTGGAAGAAAAAAGCGCAAATCCCAAAGCTACACAAAGCAACACACTCTAATACCTCTCTCTCTCTCTCTCTCTCTCTTGCTCTCTCTCTGTCTGTGTGTGTGTCAATGGACGACGATCCAGATTACATTGAATACCTTGACGAGCAAGGATATCAGGGATACGATCAAGTCCAACACTTGACTGAAGAGCAAAATGTGGAAGACGACGACGAAGAAAATGAAGATGACGACTATGACCAAGAGGAAGAAGACGGCGAGTACGACGACCAAGTTTATGCGCGGTTCGTCACCTCGGGGGATACGATATCTAGGGTTTTGTCGTACGATCGTGGAAATACGACGTCGTATCAAGAGGCGGTGAGTTTTAGCCATCAGGGTTTGGAGAATGCTGTGGATGAAGAGAATGAGGGGAGTCAGGAAAGGATGCAAGGGGGTGAAACGTCGTCGTGGCAGAATGAGAAAGTCGAAGGTGGAGGAGAGTGGAATAGAAGTGAAATTGACGGGTTGTTTTGCCCTATTTGCATGGAGGCTTGGACCGATGGCGGTGACCATCAAGTCTGGTCGGTACAACTACTCTGTCACTATTTCTTAACTGCAATTTTCCAACGTTTATGCGACTCTGAATCATGGATATGCATCCATATATTTGTACGTGAGATAAGGCATTGAAATTAAGCAGATCGAGGAATTTGGAATTTAGGAATCGTTGGTATTTGAATGGTTTTAGATGATTTTTTTTAAAGGTTGAAAAGATGAGAATCATCACAAGTATGTGTACAACAATGCGCCAAAAAAATTCAATAATTTATTGTAATGTGTGATTGATTAGGGATTTTAGAATTATTGGGTGATGGACTCGTTTTCAAGTTGGCACTCTTGTGAGGATGGGTTGCAATATTGAATACACGTTCTTTTCATTCCATTTTGCATGTATATAAGCGTAGTGCTGAGGCTCCCCTGCTGCCCTGCGTGAAAACTTATCTTCACCTTAAAAGCAAAAGATTATTGCTTTTGTAAAAGAATAGAAATTGAGTTAAATTACATCTTGAAGAGGCTTTGACAGAGAAGGTAATGTGACAAGAAAACTTCCCATTTTGGTATTTCTGAATTTGACATGGATGAACATCTGAGGAATAGTTTTCGCTGTACACTATTTTGAAAAACACAATTTCAGTTGGCCACATAATTTTATGAACATAGATTGAGCTATTGGGTGTATCACTCAAGTGCAATTAGTTAGGTGATTAAAAGAGTTCCACTGCACAATCTTGTTCATTTGAGAAGCAGTGCATCTTTTTGTGTAGTCATTTGAGAACTGCATCTTTTATAGTTTTTTATTCATCTGCTCTATGATTTGAGGATTGCAGTTGCCTTCCTTGTGGTCACATATATGGTATGTCTTGTCTCAAGAGATGGTTGCGACAACGTAGAAGTTCAGGGAAGGTACTGTTGATTATCTATTATCTCCTTGTTTCTTAAATTGGTTAATTCACATTTATTTACTTATTTCATGAACTTCTGATTTCCTCCCTTGGCATTTAGTGTCCTCAATGCAACAGCAAGTGCACGTTGAAGGATGTTCGAGTACTTTATGCATCGCAGATTGTGGTTGTTAATGAAGAATTACAAAAGGTCATAAGTGGTTTGTAGTCTACTATTTAAAAAGAAACCTATGACATTTTTTTAATAGTGTCAAAATCTTGTTTGCAGAAAGTTCGATCACTTGAAGCTAAATGTGCTTCTCTTGAGAAGATGGTAAGAAAAATCTAGGCAATACAACTGCAAATTTAACATTTGCATTATAGACCTAGATGAGCATGACTCATTTTTTTTCTTAAGTGGTTTTCACTTGTCATACTTTTGTTTTAACAAGTTCTTTCACTTCCAACAATATCTGACAGAATCAGTTTCTTGAAATTTGCAGCTGATCAATTCTATTTCCTACAGTTGTCGCTGTCATGAATTATATTCTTTTTGGTGACTTTCCAGTGTTTGAAGTTTTAATGATATAAAACCTATTGATCAATGTCCTTATTGCAGATCCCTAATTGTATTTTAGGTTAACCTAGTTGGTTTGGTTAATTTACTCTTTGGATTTCTTGTATTGTTTTGGTTAATTTACTAGTTGGTTTGGTTTGGTTAATAATTGTATTTTTTGTTGAATGATGTTTCATATGCGAATTATGAAACGAAAACACTCCGACTTTGAGCGCCTTTCCACTGTTTGTTATTGCTTCCAAACTTGAGCTTCTTGCATACCACTTACCCAAGCTTCTGCTTGTTTCACATTGTTTTATTTGTTGTGTGTGTGTGTGACAGACTCTTATTTGTCACATGGTTTCTTTTCTGATACACATGTTTGACAATATTATCATTCTTCCTAGGTGCCAGTTTCCACTCCTTGTTAGTATCTACAAATTTTTTACTTGTATGTGCAGGGTGCTGACTGGTGTAAGAAAGAAGTTGAGTGGCAGAAGACAGAAGCAGGTTTGCATTTGCAAGTGCATCAACTTACAGAGGCATGTTATGTACATCTGCTTTTTGGATGCAATTGGAAAATTTTCCAAGTTTGATTGTGTTAAGAATATCACTGGTATTGGTGTTATTTCAATTTGTTGTTTGTGGCTGTTGTTTGTGTGAAGTCAATGAGGCTGGCAACTGTATTTTCTGTGATAATGGTATTAGGTGTGCACATTTTAAGCTGACTGTAATTTATGTTCATGGTTATTATACTCCTTACTTTTCTTCTGTCGTTTCCTGGTGCTGACTTCGTCTGAAGGTGTTATTATCCTTTGGTTTATTTTTTTTACGGAGCAGATTTTTGTTCCATATGTTTTAATCGTAGTGTCTTTTATGTCTTTTGTTCCTTATTTGTGGACTTTCCTTTTTATTGTTTTGGTTTATGTTTTCAAGATGCTTTGAAGCAAGGATAAAAATATTGTTTTCAACTATATTATTCTGAGTTACCACAATTCACTAAACCCTTAACGACCAATGATCTGGATACATCTATCCCAAATGAGGTGGGTTGACGATCCAGATCTTCGAAATGGACGGCCCCAAATTGTAATACTCACCCTAAATTAATTCACTTTAGAACATGTAGTACAAATATAAAATACATATTAATTGACTATATGTATATAGATTTATAATTATATATTGCTTTAGATAATAGAAAATCAAGCACAACTATAAGATAAATGGTAACTTTGTGATTCTGAATATTCTGTAATATATAATATTGCATAGTAGTGAAAACGATCTACATAAGAGTTTCAAAACAAATTACGACCTAAAATATCATACCAACTAATCTATCCCTATCGTACCGCGTACCTAAAAAAGTATTGTACCATGTATCCATGCCCGTACCACGTACTAAAGCGACCCACGATCCAGGTAACATTGATATTATTTCGGTTGTATAGGAAACGGAAATGTTTAGGAAACATTTTAGAAATAGAATGTAAATGAATAATAATTTGGGGATTTATTTTAAAAACATTTCGAAACATTGGTTGAAATATATCTAAACATCTTGAAATACCTCAAACATTTCACATCATTGGTCGAAACGTACCGAAACTCCTCGAGAAATTCCCAAACACCTCAAAACATTATTACTTCAATGTTCAATCACCGATTCGTTTCGGTTTCTATAGAAACGGAAAGCTTTGGTTGTTTCAAAACGAAATTTTGATCATTGCATAGAACTTACTTTTGGGTTTGTTTATATCATGTATGATTGGAGGAACTTATGAATAGCACTTTACATTTCAACAGATAGCTTTACTTATGGGAAGCGTACCGTATCTCAATTCTTGTTTTCATATAGTACCAAATTTTTTATTGTAAACTTGTGCCCTTGTAGAGGACCTGTTATTTGGAGGGTCTATTAGGAGATCAGCAAAACAAACTATCAGGATCCTTGGCTAGTAGTTGGGGTTGTCAAGGACAAGCCACTCTTGGTAATCTTTTGGTGACAAATTTCTGCTTGGTGGATTTCTTGTTTTTATGTGTCTTATTTTCCAATTTGGAATGAAACTTCTGATTGTTTTCCATGACTTACAGGACATAACCGTTATTTCGAATTTGGTATGCAACGATGTTCAAGTGGCTTCTCATTGCAGGTGTGGAATTTTTTCTTAGTCAATTAGGAATCTGACATCAAATTTGAGCTATTTACGTTATTTCTTTCTTTTGTATAATTTTGGTGATTCTATTCCAGGATAGACAACTAGAATTCCTGAAGTTTTTAGGATAAAAAGGTTTGGAACTAGCTTAGTTTATTGTAGGATTACAAGGACTTATTTGCTGGAATGATGTTACATGTGTAATTTTTTTACACTAATGTAAAAGTACTTTTTATGGACATGACTCTGGCTATTGCTGTTCATCATACTATAGCAGAGGTAATTATACATAATATTTCAATAGTGTACTCAATGTGATAAAATTCTCAAGGTTACATACTTTTTAGGTGGAAATACCTCATTGTAACATACATACTCATGGGTTCAAAGGGAAATTATGGAACAGATAAAAGAATGCAGGAGTATAGTTTTCAACTTGGTTCCCTCAAACCAGTGTGAGAAAAGGGGGGATGGGTGGGAGAGAGAGCAGTGCTGATAGCATGGTTCTGTGGGGAGGTTGATGTAATTTGTGGAAGTATCCTGGTAGACTCTTTTTCTGAGAGGAGTCATATTTGAGAACACTTCATAATGGAATTTTTCCACAATTTGGTCTTTGCAAGATGGGCGTATCCTATTCATCGAAATAAGGGTATGGTATCCATAAGAGACCCTACCTTTAGGCAAATGTCATTTTCATGGGGTTTACATTTCTCTCATTTGGTCAAAGGTGCTTGCACCAACTCCCAAGTGGGTAAGGAGCTGCTAAATATGTCTTCTAACGATGTGTAAACCTATTTAGGCTTTTATGGAGCATTGTACTCGTACAAGGTTTGTGGTAGCTTTTCATGAATTGGGCAGCTCTTGATTTACTTACAGGTCTTTGGTTGTTCGATGGCCCAAATAAGATGGATTACATGCTATCATATAGTCGAATGATGGGTCATTCTCTCGCTGCCTAAGAAACATGGATACAAACAAGGGATACAACGCGAGGGGTAAAATGTTGGATCGAGACCCCTTAAAGTTTCGAGTCTCAGCCTAGGGACAATGGATTCTCTTTATGCTCCTGCATTTTCATTGACAAAGTTGTATTGGTAGGCCATTGTTCTGAGTAGCATATCTATTGGCATTTGTCCTTTGAAACACAGTGAGCTTAAAATCCCAATCAATATGGCCCTTTTGACTTGATAAATTTGTGGATCTTTTTTTCGATTCGTTTTGTGGGGAAATTTTTAAAAAAATGTTGCAGAAATTTTCGTTTGTCTTGCCCTCTCCCCCTTAAAGTGCATGTGCAATGTTTTCTGTTTTTTTGGACATTCCTGATGGAGTTAATCTGTATCTGACCTAATTTTATGAGAGGCCGTGTGGAATTCTTATCAGGTCCTGCCAGTCCATGAGGTTTGGCGAATCCCTCTGGGTGTTGTGCCAAATTCTTTCAGCCTGATAGGTTTGCATGGGCATGATTCTTATTCGTTTTGCCATAGTTTGAAAATTGGAAGGGTTTCTATGATTACTCAGATAGATGGGGAGAAAAGGTTTTGGTTTCTGTATTGTATGGTGGATGATTTGGTCGTGAGGACAGGGAGAAAGATTCAAGTTCTTTGTTAAAATAAAGGGAGGCTTTGTGTGGTTTGGTTCATATATGGATGACTCAATTGAGCAAGTAGAAAATCAGGTTACTCCAGCCAAAGTTGAACAATGAGGAGGTTGTTGCTGGGAACATGGTACAAAAAACTTAGGGTGCTAATGATTCAAGTTTGGAGTCTATAGTTTTGGCTGACGCCTCATGAATTCAAACTTGGACATTCTATGATGTCTTAAAAGTTGGTTGTTGCCATTTAAATCAATGGTGAAATTTCTTTGGAAACAAGCAACTTGAATGGCCTGATAATGGGGGAGTCACTGGAATGAGTACATTTTATAATTTCTGACAGGATCTTGTGATATCCGGGTGATAACTCAGTGTCTGTGATTCTATTATATAGCTTGGGTATTTGTCAATTGTCAGCCATCGTTATCTGTTGTCAAACACTAAATAGAAAGAAGAGGTTTAACAAGGATGATTGTCACGTTCTGTGTCATTTCTGATAAGATCTCTTTGAGATATCTGTGCGATACCTCTGAATCTCTGATTTCATTAATATAGCCGCAATCATGGATTAGTGGGGTTTTTCCATATTGTTGTTTTTTAAGTTATTCTTAATTTTTTTTTTATGATTTCTTATTTGCATGAGCCTATGTTATTCATGGTTTGAAAACCATCATTCAGCTGCCTGTTTAATTTTGACCCAGTAGCTGTAATTTTTGCAGAACGAGTTCAAGGTAGATGGTGCTCGTTTTTTTGATGTGGATGTTTGCAGTGAACTTCTTGTAATTGCTCGAAGGCTCTCTGGAATGGGTGGAAAGCACGTGGTTACCAAGGTAAATATTTATGCCTTGGATGACAAATTGGCAAAGTGCCAAAGTGGTATTGTGTGCTTTTTTGGTTTACAAAAACTCAAGTATTTGTGCATGTGGATTCTGCAGATGAGCTTGACAGCTCCAGATGAAAGGGAAGACATTCAGCTTCCTGTGAGCACAAAAGCTGTCAGAGACTTGCATGTCTCCCCTCATGGAAGACTTGCTCTCTTCGCCTCCTTAGGGAAGAAATTGTCAGTTCTCAGGTGGAGCTTCTTTTCTCTCTCTGCCCTCTTTCAGCCCAAGAGTTTCTTGAAGCTGTATCTTTGCGCTCTCTTCTCTCTTCTATTCTAGACGAGTATCTTACTTTGTTGTTCTGTTGTTTCAGTATGGATAGCAACAATACCATTCTTACCTATGATTTACCGGTCAGTATTCAATTCATTCATTGATACAGTTTTTCTGTCATGCAAGATATAGATATTAAATTAAGGTTCCCATGCTGCTTCTTTCTTGCTACCATATGTAATAATGTGGAATAATATAGTTGGATAACTAGAACATTGTGGGATAGTTAGCAAGACTACTTGTCTGCATTGGGCTACGAATGAGCTGTAGTGGGACCTAGTGAGCTCCTAAAGAAATAGAGTAATGTTATTGGGACCTAAAAAACTGACCTAATTTGCACGATGTGGCAGTGATGTGGTTCGATAGTGTTGTTTTGACTGTAACTCTTAAACTTTTTCATTGGAACTACATCACTTGACACATCATTATGTCATTAAATTGGGTCAATTTTATAGGTCTAATAGCATTAATCAAAGAAATGTGTGAAATTTCTGAAAAATCTTTGCTTCAATTTGTGACTGTACCAAGGAAAAAGAAAATGTGACTATTTCATGAGGCAAAAGAAATCATGAAAGCAAAATGGGCTGGTTACATTGATAAAAGAAAAAGATGTTGCATATTTGCAATCACAGGAATTGATTGTACAAGTTTTTTAGTGTGGATCAATGATCAAAATGTCGTGTCGAAACGTCCGAAACGTTTCGGAATTTCAACACACCGACACGAAACATGGGTTGAATCCCAAAATTTCAAAGTTTCGGTCGAAACGTCACTGTGTCGGACCGTTTCGGTCGAAACATGTTGAAACAGCACTGTGTTAAATATCTAGAATTAAGTATTTATATGTTTTAATCATAATGTACACAATGATTTTAATATTAATGAAATAATATTATTTATTAATTTGAAAACACAATTTAAATTAATAAATTAGTATTATAATAATATATTGCACAAATTAGTATTATAATAATATGTTGCACTTAGTATTATTAATTAGTAATTAGTATTATAATAAAATTATATTATTAATTGGATCATATTCTAATTTAAATGATTTCTGCCTCATGTCAAATCTTTTTTTCCTCAAATTTAAATTTATTCTTATATAAATGGATGTTAACCGAATAAATATGTTAAATTAATCAATTATTTAACTTATCTTTATAAATAAATGGATTGTATTTATATTTCTACATGTTTTCACGTGTTTTCATATTTTTTTTGCGTTTTCATTGCGTTTCCGAAACGTTTTCGTTTTTTAGCTGACCGAAACGGTACTTCGAAACGATATTTCGATCCTTGGTGTGGATAACTGTAAACTTGCTATTTGTCTAGATTTTACTAAGTATCTTTTTCTTCTTCTTCTTGTTGCTTGTGTAGTATTACTATGGGATAAATAGATTTTGTTTCTTTAAATTTTCCATGAATTAATAAGTTTACCTAAGGTGGTGTTGTACTTGTAGGCCGCTGCTTGGACATGTTCATGGGATTCTAGCGGTTCACAATATATATATGCCGGATTACAGGTTCTACCCCTTGAATCTTCAGTTATCTTGATGAACCTAGCTGGTGTTTTGCATGATTTTTTATGTTAAAACCTAGAAATTTTGCAGAATGGCATGCTTTTGGAGTTTGATATACGTCAAACTGTTAGACCTGTGGAATCGATGACTGGGTTGACGTGTAACCCAATTCATACCTTACAATCTCTTTCACCCCATGGAACAATCCATTCTGGCATTAGAACCATTCTGACTGCCTCTTCAGTTGGCTTGTGTCAGTGGAATTTTGGTGGTGCTGAAGAAAGGTAGTTCTAGTGCTTTGTTTATCATCTTCAAGTTTGTACTTCTTTTGCGTACACAGCTTCATAGCTCTACGGATTTGGATGTCCTTGAATTTTTTATTTGTCTTAGTGATTTACTTATGGTAACTGGGAAGAAACTGAAGTGAATAAGCCATTGTCCACCATTCTTAGAAATAGGTGATGATAGATCACTGTTTGAGGAGTGTTGCTTGAACCCAGGGTGTAGTAGCAATAGTGAGAGTGGCAAAGACCATAGACATATAAATGATATTCGGTGTGCCTTTGTTCGAGGAGAAACACAAAAGACACCAGGCAATTAGAGATAGAAAACAAATGACAACTATGGCAGATGTAACGCCCTGGTTAACTTGAACACGTTAGTCGATAGTTCTTATACCAAACTGTCACGCCTGACCTAACACATGCAAATTAGAGTGCTAATAACCTTGAAATGCAATAATTGTCATGACCCTGAATAATTGATTAAGCTCTGGTATCCACTCGCTGCACATCAACTTAGTTACATACTTTTGGAGCTTCTATAAACTTGGTAGGCCCATGTGATTCTCAAAGTTAAGCATTTCCCACACCGTCGAAATTAAATAATGTGCTCCGAGACCAAATTTTCATAACATCTTGGATCACCTGAGGATGCTACCCAATAACCTTAACTCGAAACAGTACTATTTCCACTCGACTCAATGTGCAAGTGTGTGAGTACATGAGATTGTGTCAAAAGGAACATCGTTTTACAATTTTAACCGTGCATCTTTCTAAATCGGTACATTTTCAAATGGAAACATGTTCAAGTAACATAAAATACTCCAAGCTCTCTTTCAAACATTCCCCCAAACGCTTCACTTTCCAAATACTGAAAAAGAGAGATTAATATAGGGTGAGCATCAATCAGTTCAATAAGTTGATCTAGTTCAGAACAAAAATGGTTTGGAAATAGTATAGCATTTTAATAATTGGGATGTAAAAAATCATTTAAGCATATATACATATAACTCAAAAGCAACTGTTATTGTCACGTACCCAATACCAAAACATAGTTGTGCCATATCGGGGAATAAAATCCTAATGACTGCGTTGGGTTCGTAGACATATCAATGTCTCAATCAAATAAACTTTTTAGGGTACTCACACCCCAAGGAAGTTATGCTTCCTATTTCTATCGGTATTGAAGCTCCAAAGTCAGAGGGTTACCAGAATCGAGGAATGGATCTGTGGATCTCTCTACGGACTCACCGCCACCCATAAGCCCTTTGCCACTCAACCCGGTATGCACAATACTTTTCATAAACTGGATGTAAGAAATTGATTTCACAACAATAGCTTAACAACCCAATAGTTCATAGTTCCAAAAAATGGTCATCAGATCTAATATTAATAATAGAATTCAACCTAATCATATTGATCAAGAATATTTATCAAATAATTGACAAAATATTATGCATATGAAAAAGAGTTCACAGAAATAAACTTGGTTTGGTCAAAAATTGCATTGGTTATTGAAACCTGATCCGATAAAGGGAAAAAAGGTCAACTCGGGTGCAATATGCAAACATTGTCAGATTTTGATGAGTCATCCATCGTTAGAAAGCCCAAGAAAAGAGGAGTGCTATGGGACCCAACCACAACCCCACGCCTAGTGATGTTCACCCTACTCGACGAGTAGGCATTATGGTATTCTATCTTCTTATCCGATACTTTGTGGAAGACAAATTTCTTGGCCGACCCTAGCCGATCAAGGATAATATTCTAGCTGAATTTCGTTCAAAATAGTCGGGTAAAAAAATAGGATAAACATATTTTTTAGTTATTAATTTTTGGATCATTTTAACAACTCAATTAAGTAACCTACACTAATTAATCAACACAATAAACCAATAACACTAAAGAAAACACAATAAATTCAATAATGCATGAACAATTGCAATAAAAAAACAACAAAAAAGTTATAAACATCGTTACATCATAATTGTTGCATAAAACAATATCAGTTGTTTTGGGTCTAAACTATATTGATTGCATATCAAACATCGTAACTATTGAAATGGATTAGCACAAATCAAGTAAATCGGTGCAGAAACAAGTCAATGTTTTAGTAACTCAAAAATCTACAACAATAAAAATATTATAAATTATACCACAAAAATATTCTTATAATTATTGAAAAAAATATGTAAAAGTTAAATTGCACATTTCTTGCTAGTGTAATTCACCTATCTTTACTCAAAATCAATTGTAATTTTCTCTTGCAATTATTTCTGAGATAAAAAAGAATAAGGAAAAAAATTAGATACAAAGAACTCATGTGGCCAAACAAATAATAAAAAAGTAACAAGAAAAGTATAAAAACTTGAATCTAGTTTATAGCTTTCTGAATCCTTCAAAACATCTTCAAAGTCATAAGAAATGGATGGTGATCGAAGCCAATTTTGTGCACATATGAGACTCTCAATTGTTTTGGGTGCCAAGTAACTTTGAAAAGGATCTAAAGTATGACCCATGATGCTAAAAGCCGATTCTGATGCCACCGAAGAAATGAGAATAGCTAACACATTGCAAGCTATTTGGGCAAGAATAGGAAATTTAGAAGAATTAACCTTCCATTAATTTAAAATATCAAAATTGACATTAGCTAATTCAATATCTTCCATCAAATATTGATCCAATTCTGATTTGTTCTCTACATTACCTCTCTCAGTCCGATACTTGCGATATCTATTCATGAAATTTGTAGGTACTTGATCTTGATGACACATCAGCCGAATATACATTTTTCTCATGGTCACCACTTGACCCCACTCCTCACCCCACACTAAATCTAGTGTACTATTGGCATAATCGATCAATGACCCTTTTATCTTTTTAACTAGTTGAACCTTAATTGCTTTCTCCTCATCTTATAATTGCTATTGATCCAAAATTTTAAAGTATCCAATATATAGCGTGGGTCAAGGACAATAGCAATAAGCAACATCAAATTAATATTATCTAAATGACTAGTACTTATCATATTTGTTTTTCATTCTCATAGCCATAGTACTCAAAAGAGAGTCATCACATTCATAATAACCTTGCAAATGTTCATACACAGTAGAAAGTTCTTCCAAAAACAAGTTAAGATATGAAATACAATGATTCAGAAATGCGCTAAGTGATTTCATAGAAAAGTGTCAAAAACTAGGTAAAGACACGAACAATGTCTCAGTCATCAAATATAGGTGGCCCCAAACCACCCCACACACTCAATTGACTAACAAATTGTCCATTATCTTCTAGCAATAAATCAAATGCACTTTGTAGAGTTTCATCTTGTTGGAACATCAAAGCAAAGAAGACGCTCCTCACCAATTTTTTGCCTCTAAACACATGACTTAAACTTGTGAAGCCTTAAAGGTGAAGACTTCACATGTTTAACATCATTTTGTACCTTCAAAATTGACATGTTCACTTCCTTCAAACTCTCCATGACAATTATATTCAAACTGTGTGCACAATACCTAACATGCATAAATTCATTTTCTAAGATAGTGCTCTTCCCATCCTTAGTTTATCTCTTTAAATAATCAAGAGTACCATCATTAGAAGTAGCATTATCCACTGTAATAGTAAATATGCTTTTATCCCCCACCTAAGCATGCATGTTTCAATTTCCCTTTCAATTATCACTCTTATGATTAGAAACTTTCAAAAAATTAATTATTCATTTGTCTTAGTTCCAATTTTTATCAATGAAATGCGCAGTCTAGGACATATAAGTTAGATTTTGAATAGAGGTTCATGTATCAGTAATAAGGCAAACCCTTTAACTAGATCAAACAAATATATGCTTCAATTTTTTTTTCTTCATTAGATATAATCGCACACAATTCTTCATCACAGTGGTACGAGAAGGTATAAGAAATTTAGGTTCAACAGTCATCATCAAATCTCTAAATCCTTCTGCATCAACAAACTGGAATGGCAATTCATCCTCTATAATCATTCTAGCAATTCCTTCCCTAATTTTCTTTTCATTGTATTTAGCAGCACTAAGGTTATTACTAACACCATCTCCACCTTTTTTTATTGCACCAATTAACTTTAGTTGAGATGTGTCCTTATTCACACTCGCCAAATAGGATTTATAACGATCTAAATGATAAAGTAAGGATGAAGTATTTTGTTTTCTTGGATGACAATTGTAACTATTGCAAGGTGGATTGGAACCATCAATCTTTTTAAAATGATCCCAAGTTCTAGATTTGTTTTTTTTGTTTCTTGTCCTTTATCAATATCACCCGGAGTGTCATTGGTAACTTGGATGTTACTGTTAGAATCAACTTGAGTAGATGATTGTTGAGTAATATCATCCATAATGATCTGGGAACAGAAACAGAAAAATCAGCAAATGACAGCATAACAAAGCAGACAATCAGAATTAACAATTCAGACAAAACAGGAACAAAATACATAAACAAAAGCAGAAGGCCAATTTTTGAAAACATAAGACATAAAATGAAACAGAAAGTAGAAGCATAAGCAGAAAACAAGAAAAAGATTTTCTGAAAACAGAAAACAGAAGAAGTAAAAAACATAAATAAGAAGTAGAAAACAGAAGAAGCAGAAAAATAAAATAAAAAAGCAGAAACTAAAATCAGAATCAGAAACAAAAACTGGGAACATAAAAACAGAAAAAGGAAACTCAAATTTGGCAATTCTTTAAAGAGCAGATTTTTTGAAAATTTTCAAATTGGGTCTTTTTTAGTTTGTTCAAAGTATTATCAAGCAATAAACAAGATGAAGGTGACAGAATAAAAACCTATATCATATCAATGACATAAACACCAAATTTGATAATCCTTATAAGAGCAAAAATTTCTGAAATTAAATGGGCGTTTTTCTAGAAAATTTCTCATGCTCAATCCTATACTAGCTAGTTACAGACATGGGACATACATTCATAGAGAGGAAGAACCTGGGATGCTTGTGTGTGGCTTCTGGCTTCGATCGATGGAGAGAAGAAGCAGAGACAGGCACATATACTCTCGAAGAGGAGGTGGAGTAACTAGGGATTTTAGGGTTTGGCAAGTGGGTGCTTCAATTTATATGTGGGCTTAAATGATATCATTTTGTGGGATTGTATATATTTTTTTAATATGTAAATATATGTGCGGGTAGGGTAGGGTTGGAAGACAAAAATTTCGTGGATATTCTGCATTCCTATCCGATTTTTTTGTGAAATACCCAAAATGTTTCCATTAACCTACCCGATTTTTTGCGGAAGCCGATCAGTTAGGTCGGTTAGGGTTGCGTAGGGTTGAAATATGCGAGTAAGTGGAAATTTGAACACCTACTCACGCCCTCTCATGCGTTGTCGGTGTGGGTTGCTCCTCCACCCTCTTCTTCCTTTTTCGTCCACCTTTATTTCCCAAACTTTGTTCTTCCTCTTTTCTCAACCAAATTGGTTGCTTTGAACGCTATTCTATGCTTCTTTCACCCTTCGATCTGCCCTCCTTTCTCAACCAAATTGATTGATTCGAACGCCATTCGATGCCTTTCACTCTTGGATCTGCCCTCACAAGTCTCTTTGTATTTTGGGAGCAAAATATGCAGCAAAATCAAGCAATGGATCTTAGAAGAATGAAATTTTGAACGGCATTACTCTTTCTATTTCTGTGTTGGATATTTTAGTTGTCTCCCTTCTGCTTTTCAATTGACACACACGACGTAGATAGCTCCGATGGTCCCCGTTTTTGCCTTTGCGGCGACAATCCCCACCCCGTACAGCCACAGCATGGAGGAGCTTCTCCTTAATTCGCACTACAACAAATCAAAATGTTCTCTAGGTTGATATATGATACTAAACATAGAGAGAGAGCTAGCTGCCCCCCCCCCCCTTTTTTTTCAGATTCAAGTGTTGGGTTGTGCAAATCCAATCTAGAAACCCACGAAAATTAGCTTAAAGTTGAACTGAAAATGGTTTTTCATTCAGGGAGACCTACAAATTGATTTTTACCAATTAAACGACCATTTTTGCTCAAATAGAGCCCAGAAATGAACTTCTCGCCCCCAAAAATATTGGACGTAGTCCCCTTTAGAGCTTAAAACCAAAGTTTTCAAAGACCCATTAAAAACAAACATAAAGCTTAAACTAGGGTTTGATGGTTCTCTGTACTCAGACCACAACAAGGTCTGAAGTTTAAACTGTAGACTCTCTAAGCCACAAAGAAGCTTACCCTCTAACGGTTTTGCAGAAGGTTATGTCTATAGAGATCTCACTTTGACCTCTTCAAGCTTCTCTCTCCTGTTTCTTGCTTCTCCCTTGGTCAATTGACTTGTTAGCCCAGCCCCTTAAAACGCTCTCTTCAAATACTGCCATCATTCCCTTGCATGGATAAGAACATACACGAGGGAGACACCTCTCTTAGTGAGGTGTCAAGCCTCCAACATGCATGCGAAATTATCGAAATCTAAGAAACCTCTCCTAGTGAGGTTTAAACCCTAATATCAAAATTATGTTTTTTTTACCTAAATATGAAGTTATAAAATTTAATGATTTTATAAATCTAAGAAATTTCTCTTTTTCCCAAAATTTGATCCGATACTTTTATTGGACGATTTTATCCTTGACTTGTATTCGTGCATTTTTCGAATCAACATTTTTACTACGACCATTTCAAAACCACCAAATAATGTAGTCCATCTTATTTATTAACGTTCGGGTCACAAGTGTTGCAGCAGGATCTATTGCGAGGAAGAAACTTTTAAATGACAATTTTTTAACAAGTTTTTTTGGGCACTTAAAATGTTTTAACAAGTTCTTGTATGATAGGTCATAGGTGGTATTTTTGTCCAAGAAATTGTTGGCGAATTGCTAATCTTGTCTTGATGTGGGTAGATTTGTGCAATCCCCTGCTGTTCCATTGACACACACATGCATTTTGTTGGTGTAAATGTGAGGCTTGATTGCTTTTGGAACACAACTTGTTGGAATCAATGGTTAACAGTGCCCAGCAACTTTGTCAAATTTCCGAATATGGTGCCTTTTGAGATAGGAATACCAATCATGCGAGCGTATATTTTTTCATCTGTACTCTAAATAATATAATTTTCTCTTTTTGATTACCGAAGGTTGATGGTGTTTTGGAAAGTAATTATTCAGAGACTGTTTCTCTGTATGCATTGTGATGGAATGTTTTAATAATCTATTGACTTTTGTTGAAGGCAATTTTTGATACCTGAATCGGAGAATCAAGGAGTTTGTGTATCTCTTGCTTATTGTCCTAGAACTGATGATATTGTTGCTTCGTTCCGTCCCAAAGTTGATATTGCTGGTGACCTGGATATTTCCCAGCCTTTGCTTACTCCATCCGCTTCTTCCCTGGGTCAAGGAGTCCAGGGCTCTCACGTTCTTTACAAGAGATTGGGTAACAATTGTTATCAAAAGTTAGGATCTACATGTGCCAATCTAGATGCTGTCCGACTGCAAAAATCAGCAATTATCGACAGAAATAATCACCGGTCATTTGTTTTTGGGGATGAAGTGACACATGAATTGCTATTGCAAGATTTGCCGTCGTTAATGGTTGCTCAACGTCTTAAATCTTGGAAGCATCCTCTCCGTGATGTGAAGTACAATCATGTACTGAACTCAGGATTGCTTAGCTGTTTAGGTGATGATGTGTTGCAACTATTCTATGACAAGCTCTTGTGAAGAGGTAACTTTGTTCGAGCCTTAGCTTTTCATGCTTTCAGCTGATTTATAATTGTGGACTACTATTATTGAGAGTTAGAATCAATGGGCTATTGCATGGGGTTATTACTATTGATTCTCCTTCTGTTTGATCCGCATTATGGGGTGCCTGCATAAACAGTAGTGTTGATTGAGGACTGGAATGCTTGCTTTAGACACAATTCTATAGTTCAATCTTTTTTTTTGTTTAAACTGATTTGGTCATATTAACAAGTATTGAGAAAGTAGAAGCACTTTTCAAAGATGCAGATTTCTGGCCATAGTTTTGTAGTTTCAAGTAGTCAACTTGCTGCAAGTTATGGTTATCAAATATATATGAACATGGCTCTTGATGTGTATTGCTTTTGTACTTTTCATCTTTTATGAAACATATACATCGGAAAGAAAAGAAAAACAAAAATAAAACTTAGAGTGACCAGTTTTAGGAAACATACACTTGAGAAGTTATGAGTATATACAGTGATTGGAAATAGTTGAATGTCGGCAAGTCTTGTCATTAGTGTGGTGGGGTTGGATGTCACAAGTAGTGTGTGATGGAACTGATATATTTGATCAAAAAAGTTCAACACCACTTTTTTTTCTCACTATTGAATTTTGTTTCAGGTTGCAATTCAATGGGAAGACTCACTTGCAGATCTTGTATATTGGTGCATGGCAATCTTTCTCTCGGCTAAATTATGTGTTTTCATTTTTTATCTTGCGGGTAGTTGAATAGAGACATTGTACATAAAATTATTTATGATAGAAGATTACAGAACTATATGTTAACAAGTTCTAGTTGAAACCTTGGAACCACAAGTACAAGTTCTAGTTTAACTTGGAGTCCTGGCCAAATGATCCAATTTAAGGATGGTGAATTCTTTGTGGCATGTACAAAGCTATTTCAAGCAGAGCCTCGATAGTTATGGAGAAGAAACAGGGGCGGCCTAAGACTATTCGAGGCTTAAAGTGACTTACAAATGAAGTATTTTATTTTTAATATTAATAATTGTCTAAAAATTATTTTTTTAGATTAAATGTAGTCTAATCTTTATTGTAATAATCGATTTTAGGGAAGATTTTACCAATTTTAATTTTAAACAATCATAATCTACTGATTTTAATTTTTATAATTTAATAAAAAAATATTTTAGTTTATTTTATGTAATAGAAATAAAAAAAAATGTGACAAAATAAGAAGAGAATTTGTATTTATTTGAGAGGGATGGTCTTAGTTTACTATAGAGAGAATTATTACAAATGAATAGTGTATTTTGGTTAATTTATTTTTAATTGAGTTTAAATTCTCATTTGACTTTTTTTAAGGCCTAAAATCTTATGAATTTAAAAAAATTGATTTGGATTAACTATGCTCTTAAAAAATTTGGGGCCTTCTTGAAATAAGGGGTCTAAAGCCGAAGCTTTGTTGGTCTTGTGATAGGCCGGCCCTGAGAAGAAAATGTGGGCATCGGTATCAGGATCTATTATACCGGGGAATCTCTTTTGGTCTTGGAAGTTGGGGTGCCAGGGGAGGTTTTTCAAAAGGATAATGCCACTTTGAGCCGCTTCAAAAGAACAAGGCCACAGAAGAGAGTTCTTGGGTTGCCATTGACCATACTTATTGTACCATGGAACAGATTATGCAAGGCTCTGTAAATTTCAAGGAATAAGCAAATTTTTGGGGATTTAGATCCATCTCGTGCAGTTGTTCTTAAGATCTTTCAACGGTAGATCCTGCGTATGTGTGTGGTTGTAGGAGTTATTTATAAAGGTGAATGTTTGAATTCAAAGTACTTGATCTACTTGTAGGAAATTGAAGGTGTATTGAAGAGAATTTCACTCCATTTTTTAAAGTTGAATAGCTGATTTTGTGCAACAGGGCCGGCTCAACAGTGCAACCAAAAAAGCGAGGGCTTTAGACCCCAACTACAAAGAAAACCTCATATTTCAATCCAAGTTTTTAAATACATGACAATATAAACTCCATAAAAATCCCAATAAAATGTACACCTGATAACTAAATTTCAAATTCAATAATTGGGCACAAAAATACAACATACACATTTTGTTGCAACAGTCAAAACTCAGTAAAAATAAATAAATAAATGCAAAACTCTCCTCTCTCTCTCTCTCTCTCTCTCTCTCTCTCTCACACACACACACACACACACACACACAACTTTTCATCTTAAATCATGCACCAAATCAAACCCACATAATATAACCCACTTAATTTTGCAAACTTTAATCAATAAAGAACTAAAATATTAAATTTAATGCTGCAAATAACTGTGACAAATCAAATTTTATTGTTTTTATATTTTTTGTAATTTTAAGCTCATGTTATATTATGTAATTATAGATACCATATGATTATTTAAAACTAATTTATTGATTATGTATTATAAATATAACAACTAGAAAATAATCATTTAGATATGATTTTTTTTTTCCAAAAAATGAGAAAATTTTAAAATAATTGAATCTCAAAATGATCTCTTTATTCCTACTACCAAACAAAATGTCAAAGAAAAATAGTTTGAAGTCTTGCAAATAAACAATTAATAGATCCCAAAGAATAAGAAATAATAAAATAATACAAGAAAATAATAATAATAAAATATTCACGATAAAAGTTAAACATGAAAAACACCTATCCGGGATGCAAAATATATATATAAAAAAAGATATTAGTAATGAAAATTTTAAAATTAATAAAGTCATACTTAAGGTTGATTATATTAAAAGAAAGAATAAGAGAATTAACGATACAAACAATTAAAAAAAAAGTCATATTTACAAAAATCGCTTTAGGCCTCAAGCTTTCTTGCGCGGTCCCTGTTGTGCAAGTTATCAAGGAGGAGCAGTTAAGAAAGTAATTGACAAATAGTTTTGCTACTAATTTAAAGATACTAATAAATGGCTTTGAATTTGTGACATACTTGTGTCGATGAATCTGTTAGAATAAATTAAAATAAAAGTTTTAAAAACTACATAACTAATTAATTTGTATTAATTTTTTAGTTTTAAACTTTATTATTAAATTTTAATTATTGCATGTTCAATGTCATTTAATTATAAAATTGATATAGGATTAATAGCCTGTCAGTTACATACTAATATATTTTAAAACATATTATTCAAGAGTAATTAATATGGTGCCTATGTTACAAGGTGGCTGATTTGGATAGAAGAGGGGTAGTTTTACCATTTTTCTATATGCTCATCTTCCATTGAGTGTTGTTATTCTATCTACACATTTCTTTTTGCCTATTTTTACATTTGCATACCTACAAATATGTGGTATTAGTTTACTTCGGGCATTCGATTCGAGTCAGGTTCACCTCTTCTTTCCCGTGGGCGTGACCATTGAGAAGGTATTGTTGCGTGAGTCTGGGTTTGATCTTGGAGTCGCTGGTGTCCGTCAGTACCCTCACGCGGGGAGGCTCAGCTACTTTAGGATAGTATTCACACGACTTTCAGACTCTTAGGCCAGCTCTTTCTAATTTATAGTATCTATTTTATTCTATTCTAAAATTGATTGTTATTTTATATTTATTTGCATATTCTTGTTAGTTTGTGATTTGAATATTATTTTGTTAACTAAAATTATGTATAATTGTGCTAATTTTCCCAACAATTTAAAGCAGCTGAGCTGTGCTATATATGTTTAGTATGTACTGTAATAATACGGCAAGATCATGAAATCATAATATAGCCCTCGTACTCTAAATTGCTTTTGATTAATCTGTGGCTAGTAGTTGATATGTAACCGTTGAATTTTTCCTACAGCTTCTGTAGATTCTAACATTAAAGTTTTCAGGAACCTAAAAGAAATCATCGTGCACTACTTATTTCGTTGAATACCTATGAAACAAAGAAAGAGATATCACAGCTTAAACAACACATGAAAAAAATAATCTTATATGTCTCATAATAAAATAGTTACGGTTAAAAAAAAAATCATAGTTTTGGTTGCTTGATTGATACATTTGATAGATCTTATTGCATGTTATGGTTCACGTTTCTTAGGTCCTGTTTGGTAACGTTTCCGTTTTTCGTTTTTGAAAAACGAAAAACGGAAACCAAAAATGACTTTTTTTTATTTTTGAAAATCGTCCCTCGTTTATCAAACGATGACAGAAACGAAAAACATTAACGGTTACTAAACGATTTTTTTTTTCCTTGTTTTTTCTAAATATCAAAATAAAAACGAAGAACAAAAAATTTAAACGTTACCAAACGAAGCCTTATATTTGCAATTTTCAGCCTACATATGCACTTGTTTGATTTTTAGATACAGACCATTATTTCACAAGAAATACTATTACCTATTTAGTGCAGAACAATGTTTGAAATGGGTCCCATTTAATGTTATCAGTTCAAAGTTTTGGGATGGAAAAAAAAAAAGAACATTTTAATTCAAAAATAGAAACCAATTTTGTTTATGAAGTTTAAGGGAAAAAAAAAAGGAAAGACAAATTCAGTTTTGTTATTAAATAATGTTGAGCAATTAATGAACTTAATTATTTGTGAATTGTTACAATTTAATGTTTATGTTATTTTATAAGAGATTAATTTTATATCCATTGGGCATTTGTCTTAGACATGAATATTAACTGTAAAAGAGAACCAACCAAAAATAGTACTGTAAACTTGCATTAAGTTTGAGAAAAAAAAAATAGACAGGGTCAAACAATCCTAGGCATAGATCACTGGTAAAAAAAAAGGGGAAGGGGGGTTTCAATAAAAGAATGCATGACTCTTCGTGTATGATAGTTTCTTTCGCTCTTGTTTATGAAGTAAATAACTAGTGTTGAATTTCTATTTTAATTATCTGTGAACTTGAAGACATATCATTACAGGGAGGATTCATAATGATATCATGAGTGTGTAAAGGTCAAACTCTACTAGAACAAGGTTTGGAAAGGGTCTGCTCACATAGAGCTTTGGTATGTTACCAAACTCAAAAGCTCCTAATTTTGAGGATATGTTCGTTTGTTTTTTTTTTTTAAAAAGAAAGTTATAACTAAGATAAAACTTAAAATCAAGATAATTGAATAAATTATCCTTTTAGCTAAAAAGTGTTCTTTGGCTTGTGTGGTATTAATTGTCTTTATTCCAATAGTTCTCTGTTAATTAGTGTAACTGTGATAATAAGTTAAACTAAATTTTGCATAAACATGGAGTTTGATACATATTACAATGTATTATTGGGTTGATAAATATGATTACTAAATTATATATCTATTGAAAGTAAAAAAAAAAAATTGTATATAGAAATATTGACCAACTTGTTATCGTTGCTAATGACTTAGTCAAAGATGAGCATAATACTGCCAAATTGATTAAAATCCGAGACAGGTCTTGTGGAACTATTTTGATAGTTGCTCTTGTGTCCATTGATTTTTGATAACTTTGTTATTTAGTACATTACCTAGTCTAGGGATGAATCCTTTCAATTATTTTAATGGAATCTCTTATTTACGTTATAATAAAATTGGTAGCTTAATGGGTTTTCCATTCTGAAGGAACTCAAAAGTAGGTGGCCACATTAGTTGTCCATGTGGGTTGTTGAGTCATTGATCAAAGCCTTTCACATGAAGATAGCAAACAATTATTATAGCAGTCTCTTACAATTTGTAACGGTTAGGTTTGCAAATTGAAATACACTATTTTATTTTTAGTTTATATTCTATGATCCTAACAAAATTAGAGCAACTCATCTCTTAGAAGACTCAATGAATACTCAAAAACAACTAAATTGTGAATTAGTTATCCCTAGACACCAGTCTTTTCCTAGTGTCATATTCCTACCCTAGTATTATTGAGAAGGGGCCCACATAATGATTGATTGAATTTGAATATAATAATTTCTAATTTAGATGGCTTGACATTATATTTTTATATCGTTGAATTGTCGGTATTGTTATTCTTTTATAAACTATAATATTAACTATTTTTATATTTTTTGTATTCAATCCATATTTTGACACGTGAAAAGTATGTGAGATTTTGTGTGGCAAAGTAATCGTGGATCTTAATATTTGTGATATGTAAATTCTTAAAATATGAGGGCAACTTCATGATATTAGCGACTTATTTGTATTTGGATTAATGCGCACAGTTCAAAATTCGATGATAGACTTTAGTAACAATATTGTGATGTATGGACGCACACCAAATTCATGAGACTCATTATTTTGTTTTTACTATTGTTATATCAATTTTATGTTTATACAAGCCATCAAATTTTATTTGATAGTGACTGAAGTGTAATTTAAGTAGAAAAACGGTATGTATAACTTTGTGAGATTGGAAAATCTTGCAATGTGGGGGTTGATGCAAATGCTACTTTTACGAAGCATGGATCAATTTTTCATAAGAATTCTTGGAAATGTGGGGATATACGTAATGTATAGAAGTTCTAATATTCTTTATATGATCGTATATGTGTTGTTCAAAAGTAATGCCTTGGAAATTTGAGAAATTTAATAAATGTGGTAGTTATATCTTAAGTAAGTACACTCAATTAAAGCTATTGACTTTCTAAAATATTTGTAAGCATGGGTATTATAAGTGCAATTGGGTTATATATTCAAAGCATACTTGTGTTATGTGTATAATGTTTTTGTGCATATACAAGTCCTGAGGTTCACTTATTCAGAAGCACTCATTGAACTAGATTCATCCAATTTGAGATATTACCATTGGGCTAGGTATTCCTATAATGTGGGGGAAAAATCTATTTAAGTTATCTTGAATTAATTATTATCTCTAATGTGGAGATTACATATTTTAATGTACAAATATATATAAGCAAATTGTTAAGGCTTGCCCAGTGAAAGTATAATGATAGAAAGAAGTCATTACTTTGATGCATTTGATTATGTTTTGTGATCTTAAAAAACAGGTCAAATCAATGCAACGAGGAATTAAGATGGCGTGCATGTTTGAGCAAAACATTCATCTGTGAAGAATGATCATTCTATATTGAAATTATCTCAGCCAAACAAAGTTGGCAAATAATTATACAGCTTTTGAGGAAAATCATGAGACATGAATATATGAAAGATGATTGATTTTATCAATGAGCTTCTGAGGAAAGCCAAGCTTTTGAGAAAAACTGTGTCTCAAGAACTGTCGAGAGGAATGGGCCAAAACCCGCAAGGAAGTCACTTAGGGAGGTAACCCAACTTCTATGATTGGGGACCCCATGAAGGAAGTTCAATGGATAGTAACAATTCATACTGCATGATTCATTAACACCGTTGGTAAGAAAATATCCTAAGAGGAGATATTTTCATGCTCATCCCTATAGAAGAAGTACATATGTAGTGTGACAGTAAGAAATTTTTTTTATCCTGAATGAGACCAAGGCAGGAATACTCTTGCAGGGTATTGTACACATGTGCCCTTGGAGGGCTCACCTAAGTGAAAGCAGTCGTGAGGCCGCGACTATGAGAATTGGGCTATTATCTAGAAACTCTCATGAGAATCAAGATCAAGTGCATGACCATTAAACGCACTGACCCGTGAATCCTGACAAATATCGGTATTGTGTGTGTGATAATTAAACTCTGGCTTAAAAGGTCTAGTTCAAGCCTTTGGTCACTATCATCCTTCATAGGAAGACTGTTAATGCTAAGTGATGTTCAAGTCCGAAAGATACCTACACCCATTGCACAGTATAATAGTTGTTCATATTTTTTATATATTATTTTTATATAAATACATTTGGGTCATTTCGAAATTTTTAAACTTGTGGGGGATTGTTAGAATAAATTAAGATAAAAGTTTTAAAAACTACATAACTAATTAATTTGTATTAATTTTTCAGTTTTAAACTTTACTATTAAAATTTAATTCTTTCATGTTCATGCCATTTAATTATAAAATTGATATTGGCTTAATAGTCTGGAAGTCACATACTAATATATTTTAGAGCCTATTATTCAAGAGTAATTAACATGGTGCCTATATAACAAAGTGGCTAATTTGAATAGAAGAGGGGTAGTTTTACCATTTTTTTATATGCTCCTCTTCCACTTAGTGTTGTTATTCTTTCTACATATTTCTTTTTGTCTGTTTTTACATTTGCATACCTACAAAAATTTGGTATTAGTTTATTTCGGGCAACTTTGATTCGAGTCAGATTCACCAATTCCTTTTAGTGGACGTGATCATTGAGGAGGTGTTGCTGCGAGCGTCTAGGTTCGATTTTGGAGTTACTGGTATTCGTTAGTACCCTCATGTAGGGAGGCTCAACTGCTTTAGGACAGTGTTCACATGACTCTCGGACACGCAGACTTGCACTTTCTAATTTATAGTATCTATTTTATTCTATTCTAAATTTATTGTTATTTTATATTTATTTGCATATTCTTGTTAGTTTGTGATCTGAATATTATTTTGTTAAGTAAAATTATATATAGTTGTGCTAATTTCCCCAACAGAATCGTCATTTAAAGTTCAGTGCCTTAATGAAATATGAAAAGGACTAAGAATGTAACGCCCCAAATTCCCATTTGAACGACATTACTATCTAAAATCATTCACATCATGAGAACAACTAAATGAACTTCATAAGTCAAGAGAATTTCATTCATCATCCACAATATATACAACATCATCCAAAAGAATGTGTCAAATTATGCCAATTATATCTCAAAAATCAGTTGTTGACTTGCAGCGAAATAACAAAAAATATTAGACTTCACATTGTCTCAAAATGAATTTCCTAATCTAGAAAATAAGAGAATATAACTCTAAACGTCCACCTCAGAATTCACGTTTCCATCTATCGAAGCTTTCCAATGTACCGGCTCATCAACTCCTAACTTCTCCTCTAGACCATAATCTGAAAAAAAAATTATTGTTTGTAGGGGGTGAGCACTAAGCTCTGTAGGAAAATCCTCCCAAACTCAAACAAGGTTTAGAAAACATAAAACAAGTCGGTCTCATTTCAAAAATATCATATGTAATTTTTGACAGAAAATAGTGACAATTTATAAAATCTCAAGTTTCCACAGTAGCAATATATTAAATGAAGAAGTAAAACCATGATAGTTGAAATGATCTCAAGTGTACAAATACAATGAATCAATGACAGGAATAAACTTGTAAGAAGTTGAAGCAATTAACAAATAACTCAGTAACATTATTCCATATTCTCATGTATGTTGGTTGCTTCTCAGGAATCTACACAACGATTCTACCTCGTTCACCCATCACAACCACACAATCTCAATCATTCCCCGCAGGGCACATCACAAACACTTTAGGAAGGGCATATATCGTCTCCCACGATATTGATGAATCCTTCCTAGGAAAGTTATACCATCCTTCAGCCTCGAACCTACGTGAATAATAGTGGTTGCTCTCACAAACAACAATCCACTACAAGTGTTAGAAAATCATTTCACCCCCACTAGGATAGACTAACCTTTAACACTCTACGGCAGCTCTCAAAGGCAATTCAAGGCTGTCACAACAAACCATACAAGAGATACCATACCAACCATTTTCTCAAGTCATAAGTAAATCCAAAAATCCCCAAATTTCATATCCACATTTATTTTTTCAATGGAACAATTTAAAAAAAATGAGCAAGAGATCATCAAATATATAATTTTTAGTATTTAATCAAGCACTTGAGTTTTGAAACTAAGAACAAGTGAACATTAAGAAGAAAAATTCATATTTCTCAAAAACTAGGGTTTTTATGGCTATCAAACCATAAATACTTTCAAAACGTGGTGATATTTGTAAGAACTTCAAGAAACAAGTATTTCATAGCATATATCTAAGATTTAGAAACAAAATATGCATATATATAAACGCTAACCTCAATGAACAAGAATAGAATAAAACATCTACCTTATTCCTTAGTTTGGTGTGAAGAACTTGAGATTTTGATCTTCCCCAACTTGAATCAACACTCTAATCTCTTGTTTTTTCCCTTCTTTTTCCTTTTCTAAACCTCTCTAGGGTTAGAAATGTTGAAATAGGGCCAATGGAGGTTTCTTTAAGTATTTATAGTGGAAGAATAACCTCTTGTGCGCGATTCTGAAACTCAGATCCGTAAGAGCTCATCAGACACCAAAGTACTAGGACTTACTGTCGTTCGAACATCGATTCACGTTCGAATGTCATCCCGGTTTCTGGTGAAACCTCCATGGAAGTTTTGAACCATTTAAAGATCGATTTGGAATTTTTTTGTGAAATGCACCTTTGTAGCCCTAGATATATAGTGTCTACTGTCAAAATTTCAGCTTAAACGAACATCAGGATAAGAAGTTATGGTGTAAATACTAGACAGTATCCAAAATCCTTTCTACCCAAATTTTATCTAAATTGTGCTTTTACTCCGGAATACTTCCAAACTTCTACAACATGCTCAATTACCTCAACTAACATTTTTTTTATTTCTACTTTTACAATCTACATTGTTCATGCATACATCAATACCTATATTAGCATTTCAAAATATAATTACGTTGTTATATAAAGATATGAATGTGGGAGTTTAAAAAGAACTTATAGAATATTTGTATTAGTTTTGTCTTTAGATAAAACAATATATGACAGTCAAGTGTCATAATTTCTTCAATAATTTTTTGAAGAAACAAAGTGAAACAACATGAACCACGTAGCTATTTTAGGAAAGACAATCTGACGAGATTTAAAGATAAACTAGCTATAGAAAGAAAATATTGAAACAGTAAAGAAGATCAATTGGATACTAAAAACAAAATCTTAATAGATCAGATTGCAAATCAGAACACAATTTTGGTTTGATATGTAGTTCATGAAATTTTAGAAAAGCAATATATTATTTATTTCTCAATTATTATAAATATGTCACAACCATTTAATATGTGGCTCAATAGTCATTCGCAACACTCCCAAATGGAGTTGGGCCATTATGGGTTCAAGACTCGCCAATTGGAATATTTTTTCAAGTTTTTTAGGTGTGAGTATATTTTTTTTGACTTATTTGAGAGAAAATGTATGAATAAGATGTATACTCTATTAAGATCAATTTTAATAAAATATGTCGTGATTAGGTATAAAAATTAAATGACCTTTTTATTTATTTTACTTACTTATTTTTCCTTAAATATGCATAATTCTTTTTTTTTCACTCTCTCCCCCCCTTTATTTCTCAAACCTTGTTTTCTCTCTCTACGTTACTCTCTCACTCTTTCTCCCCTATTTTCTTTATCTCTCTCTCTGTCACTCTCTCTCTCCCCTATTTTCTCTTTCTCCAATTGATAATTTATTTTCTTTTCAAATATATAAATATTTGATTTGATTTAATTTTTTCACCTCTCTCACCCTTAGTTTCTCTTTCTTTCACTCTCTTTCCTTATTTTCTCTCACCGTACTCTCTCTTTCTCCTTATTCTTTCTTTGTATCAACATTATAATAACACAATTACACAAATCAATTACAATTACTTTATCAGTTACTATTCTGATAAACCAAATAGTTATACCAAATAATTATACAAATTATGATACCAATTTTAATTTGTCATTCAATTGTTCACATAAATCAAAGAGTTCAGCATTTGGTATCACAACATGGTTACACCAATTATATACATCAAATTTGATGTAACAGTAAACTCTTGTATAATGATAAACTCAATTTGGTGTATATACTTGGTGTAACCATGTTGTGATTTAAATGGTGTAATTCTTTGGTTTTATATAAACAACTGTATGACAAATTAGGTTGATGTTGTAATTTCATGTAATTGTTTACTATAATTGTTTGGTTTATTAAAATATAAGAGTAATGATGAGAGAAAATAGAGGGAATGTGTGTGTGTGTGTGAGAGAGAGAGAGACAGAGAGAGAGAATAGGGGAAAAAGATGAAAAAAATCAAATCAAATATTACAGATTTGAAAAAAAATAAATTATTAATAAGAGAGAGAGAGAAATAGGGGATAAATAGAGAGAGTAATAGAGAGAGATAGAGAGAGACAATAGGGAAGAAAGAGTAATAGAGTAATTAATGACCTTTTAATTTTTTTTTTAAAATGCACTTAGGGCCAAATAAGTTTTCTTAATGTAGCTTAGTTCAATTAAGTCTAAATTTTTGTACTGACTTCTAAATTTTCCTATTTTCTCTGATGTTCCTCTTTTTATATGTATTAGAATTTTAATATATAGCTGTCCGTAAACAAAACTTAAGACTACTTCAAATCCATTGAACTCGATCACAGAAAAATAATATGAGTAAACATAAATGACAGTTGATGAAAAGTAAAATTAATGACTTCAACGAAAATGGCAAGATTTAAACTTTTGATTAATTACAGTTCAAAAAAAAACTTTTGATTAATTTTCTTCTTTATCATCACATTTAAAACTGTATCTAGAACTCCAACGTTTACATCCCAAGAATTTATATGCAAACATAATGTCCAATTCACAAGAAAAAATATGAAATATAACAGTGACACTATGTAATCACCGTCACCAAATACTATCATATAATACATTAATACTATTGAGACATAATTTAGGGACATCATTCGGAGACTTAATGCATTATGACCATTAGATGGATAGTGTTGAGATCCAGTAATACTTTAATGTTGTGACCCATTGACAATCTAATGGTCACAATCATTAAGTCTCTAAATTATGTCCCAATAGCATTGCTCCATATAATAAAAGTACAACAAAATAGGTAAAACGAATTGTACAACAAAATGGATAAAATGAATTTCACTGCTTTACACAAAGAACAATGCTACATGGACCTTATTTGGGACCTTATTTAGGGGTCTAATAATGTGACTTTAATGCAACTATTAGATTAGTTGTGAGTTATAATGTTAGATGAAACTCACAATCAATTCAATGATTATACATCATTATGTCCTTAAAAAAGATTCTCAAATAAGGTCCAAATAATATTTCTCTTACACAAATGATTATTAGCTTTCGCAGTCGAGTAGTTATTGAATTGTGTGAAATTTATTTGTTTATTTATTATATTTTTATTAAATTATGTAAAATTTGAGAAATGTTATTTGGACTTAAAATGTGTACTTGATAATCACATTTCTTTAAGTCTAATGAAATTCACATGACCTTTCCTTTCTCTTTTCAAAAAGAAAATATTATGTAACCCAAATTTATATATCAAATGAAAAGGGACTATTGGATGAATGAGTCTCATCAACTTTTTTAAATGAGATCTACTGATTCAATAAAAGCAATGCTACATATCCCAAATGTGCATCTCAAATCAATAAGGATGGTTAGAGCAGTGAGTCTCAATTAAAAAAATTGATTTGACCCATTCATCCAATAATTCTCATTCATTTGGATGCACATTTGGAATATGTAACATTACTCATTCAATAATCACTTTTCAATTCATTTGAAATACAAATTTAAATTATAAATTTGAATTATAACATTGCCCTTTTCAAATTCCTTTACTAGGCGCCATAGAGCTTCCTCCCATGCTAACCAAAACCAGCTCAGTCACCTTGTCCTTATATATGATGAAAGGCTTCACTTCATCAGTCACTTCTCTCTCTCTCTCAGCAACATAACAAAAAATGAGAGCCCATAGAAATGCTCTTATCAATCTCATTTTGATCTCGACACTCATATTCTGTGCTGAGTCTGCTCAGCCTCCGTTCTCTTGTGACTCGTCCAACCCACCCACCAAATCTTACCCATTTTGTAACTCAACGTTACCCATCCCCCAGCGAGTCGAAGACCTCGTCTCTCGCCTCACACTGGACGAAAAGATCTCCCAACTCGTTACCACAGCGCCGGAGATTCCTCGACTCGGCATTTCGGCATACGAGTGGTGGTCTGAGGCTTTGCATGGTGTTTCTAGGCATGGACATGGCATCCGGTTCAATGGGACTATTTCTTCTGCCACGATGTTTCCTCAAGTGATTCTCTCGGCTGCTTCCTTCGATGCCAATCTCTGGTATCGTATTGGCAAGGTGAGTCCATGTTTGAGTTGACTCGTACACAACAATAATATTTGAAAACCATATTGGCTCCACTTTTTTTTTTTTTTTTTTTAACATGGCATAATCTGTATTTAATTTTCCAAGAAAGGGATATAATCTGTAGTTAATGATGGTAATAAATTTTCCGTAACAGTTAGATATGCAAAAAGCTAGCAAATATCAATATCTTCTTCCTTTGAATGCTCAACATGTAACGGAGTAAGGGTAATTTACAACTTATACCCTGGTTTGAATTGAGGCTTCTTTCAAGTGGAATTTGAGTGACCAAATTGAAACTTGACCCTCAGGTAAAAAAAAAATTGAAACTTGACCCAAAATAAAGAGTATAAATTGTAAATTACCAAAGGAGGCTGTTATGTATCACCTGATTTTTTTCATCTTTTGTATCACTGTTTTCCTAGAAGAAAATGATTTCTCCTAGTTTCTAACTAATTTGTTTTTCATCCAAATGAGGAAGAATCGCAGAGTTGGACAAAAAAGTGATGATAAGGATCCTAATTTATCATTGGGAATGTGTGCAGGCAATTGGAACAGAGGCTAGAGCAATTTACAACGAAGGGCAAGCGGGAGGGATGACATTTTGGGCACCAAATATAAATGTGTTTAGGGACCCAAGGTGGGGGAGAGGGCAGGAGACACCTGGGGAAGACCCACTGGTTGCTGGGAAGTATGCAGTGTCTTTTGTTAGAGGGTTGCAAGGGGATAGTTTTGAAGGTGGGCAGCTCAAGGATGGACAACTTCAGGCCTCTGCTTGTTGCAAGCACTTCACTGCTTATGATTTGGATAGCTGGAATGGTGTCAATCGTTATGGCTTTGATGCTCATGTAAGTCTCTAACATTATGGTCTTTACTTAATGCTGTTGTTTTTGCTGTTCAATTTTTTCCCTAATTAGTGTAGTGGGTCTCGGATCCAAATTCACTCCGATACTTTTTTTCTCCATTTCACTCCTTAGTAAAACACCCAGAGTGCATTAGTGATGTCTCACTTATGCAATTGTTCCACTTGGATTTATGGTAAGTGGTGTGTCATGAAAAAAAATGGAGAGAAAATACATTAAAATAGATCCATCTTACCCTTCAGAAATCATCCACATGACAATAAAAAGTATTAGACAGGTGGGAGTCCTTCGTTGAATTTTGTATTTATCTGAGCTTGGTTTGTGGATATTTTTCCAACATTGATTTTCATTTTTGTAAGTTTTATTTACCTTTGGTAAAAGAAAAAAGTAGAACAAATTGATGGAACTCCAATAACATGGTTCACAGAAGCAAGAAGTTTAGGTTGCACTGTGCTTTACTTAACTGTATTTTAGGGGTTAGAGAATCACATTCTTCTGTGTACTCCCCTTTGCTTGTTAATTTGGTGACTTTTAAGATATTTTTATATTTGATCTTCCATGTAGCAACATACTTTGTTAAATAATTTTTCTTGGTGCTTGTCCTTTTTCTTTTCAATGATGTTGGTTTGGGTTGTTCAGGTCACAAGGCAGGATTTGGCAGATACTTACCAGCCACCATTTGAGAGCTGCATAAAACAAGGCGAAGCCAGTGGGATAATGTGCGCATACAATCGTGTTAATGGGGTTCCAAACTGTGCTGATCATAATCTTTTATCCCATGTGGCTCGTGGACAATGGGGTTTTCGAGGGTAAATTTGTTCCGAATAAATGAATTCAGGTTCAAGATTACGCTATCAATACCACTGATATATTGCCTTTTCTTTTGAACAGATACATTACCTCAGACTGTGATGCAGTCTCAATCATTCATGACGTTCAAGGTTATGCTAAATTACCTGAAGACGCAGTTGCGGATGTTCTTAAAGCTGGTACATTTCATCCATCTACAAATACACCCATAGATGAATTTCTAAAAAACTTCATTGATTGAACTAATAAATTTACCTTATAATTTGTCCAAAACAAATGATGTCACAGGCATGGATGTTGACTGTGGTTCTTACTTGAAGAAATATACCATGTTAGCAGTTCAACAGAAAAAACTGTCAGAATCTGAGATAGACAGAGCCGTCCACAACCTTTTCTCTGTTAGAATGCGGTTAGGGCTGTTCAATGGTGACCCAAGCAAACAGCTTTTTGGTGAAATTGGTCCAAGCCAGGTGTGCACCCAAGAGCACCAGGAACTAGCCCTTGAATCTGCTCGAAATGGGATTGTCCTTTTAAAGAACTCTGACAGGCTCCTCCCACTTTCAAAGACCAAAACCATGTCTATTGCTGTTATAGGCCCCAACGCCAATAGCACACAAACACTAGTTGGAAATTATGAAGGTTTTCCTTGCAAAAACGTCACAACGGTACAAGGACTGCAGAGTTATGTAAAAAATGTATTGTATCACCCGGGTTGCAATTCAGCTGTGAACTGTACTTCTCTTGCAATCAACGAAACAATGAACCTGGCAAAAGAGGTAGATTATGTGATACTAGTAATGGGGTTGGATCAAAGTCAAGAGAGGGAGAGCCATGATCGCATGGAATTGGTGCTCCCAGGGAAGCAAGAAATTCTTGTCACGAGCATTGCTAATGCTGCAAAGAAACCTGTTGTCTTGGTGCTGCTTTGTGGAGGTCCGGTTGATATTACTTTTGCGAAAAATGATCCAAAAATTGGAAGCATCTTGTGGGGTGGTTATCCAGGCGAAGCAGGAGGGATTGCACTTGCAGAAATCATCTTTGGTGACCATAACCCGGGTAAAATTTATTAACAACATAATGCAAAACACAAGTTGTTCACACTTCACAGTTTGAAACACACTACTTAAAGAACCAACTGATTCAATACTTTGATGGTGCACTTCTTTCTGTCAATGCAGGAGGAAAGTTACCTGTCACTTGGTATCCAAAAGATTTCACCAGACTACTAATGACAGACATGAGGATGAGGCCTGAACCTTCCTCAGGCTATCCTGGACGCACTTACAGATTTTACAATGGCAGAAAAGTTTATGAATTTGGCTATGGTCTTAGCTACTCAAATTACACTTACGAGTTCGTGTCCGTTACACAAAACAAGCTCCACCTTAATCAGTCCTCAACAACTCAGGCTGTCGAAACCTCTGATTCCAATCGTTACACATCAGTTTCAGAAATCGGGATAGAGTTTTGTAAGAAGAAATTCTCAGCTATTGTTGGGGTCACAAATCATGGGGAGATGGCTGGTAAGCATGCAGTATTACTATTTGTGAGGAAGGCCAAGGTTGGTGAAGGGAATCCAATGAAACAGTTGGTTGGATTCGAGAGTGTGAGATTGAGTGCAGGGGAAAGAGCTGAAATTGAATTTGTATTGAACCCTTGCAAGCACCTTAGTAAAGCTAACAAGGATGGTTTGATGGTTATTGAAGAGGGATCTCATTACCTCCTTGTGGGAGATAGAGAGCACCCATTTAACATTTTAGTTTGATTATTACATTGTACCTTACTACCTTCAAATGAGTAGTGTGTACTTGTAGTAATTGTAGTCCATGTTTTTGCTTCAGCTGTTGCTTCAATAGATGACCAATAATGATATTTGAGCCTAATTTTGATACAAACAAAACTCCATAACGAAAAATCATTATATTTTTCCTAGAACGATAGACATTGGTACAACAGGAGGTTTGATTTACTAATATAATTCATCACAATCATTAGATTAGTTGCGGATCTCAATAAATATTAAGGCTCACTGTCAATCCAATGGTTATGAATAAGTAGTGAATACGTAGGTTAACAAATTAAGTCAATAAATTAATTTCAAGTAACATTATTGAGATATGAACCACACACAAAAGTAAGAGCTACTCTATGCTTTCTCTCCACTAACAATAATTATCTTATGAATCTATAATAAAAATTAACACAATATGAATCGGGACTTGACTTCAATATCAATTTTTTTTTTAATTGGAGTTTTTAGAATTTTTGCAGATGATTTATCACTTTTGTAGGTATTTTTATCACTTTTATGAAAATTTTTATCACTGTTGTAATAATTATTCTTACCATTTTTATGAATATTTTTATCACTGTTGTAGTAATTATTCTTACCACTTTTGTGGTTCAATCCTTAAAAAAAAATGAAAGTAATTAAAGAAAGAAATCTCGGTTTAAAGATATAGAAGTACAAAAGCACCATCGGAAAAGAAACAAAACATCCGACCTGCCGGATTCGAACCAGCGACCTAAGGATAGCTACCGGGTGTTTCCCACTACAGTCCTCCGCTCTACCAACTGAGCTAAGGTCGGTTCTGAAATGAAGTTTTGAATTTTTAATATTAAACAAAAATAGTCCAGAATCCCGCACAACCCGGCAGAATTAAACAATTGGGCTATTCATAACCCAATATGAATAGTGAATTTTACTACATGTATTTGAGTTTTATGATAGTCCAAATTTGTTCCATTGGGATTAGGGTCTAAATTACTAAAATGTCCTTGCAATGAATAAAAAATGAATTGGATGAATGGTTTTAAAGTCAAAAGACGATGTCGGCATTGCAATAAAGAATATTTGATTTATGTCGCATTATGGAACTCACATGTTTTTTTATTCCAATCCTACAATTTTTGTTTGAGATATGATAATATTCCTATATATTTTTTGGCGTACTAAAATATAACTTTTTTGATATTAAAAAAAAAAGAGAATTACACCTAAACTCCTTCAGATTTATCACTTAATTATTAAGGCTTTTTTATATTTCAAATATTACACACAGACTTCTTAAAGTTCGTACGCACGTAACACTTAGATTCTTACCGTCAATGTTCGTTAGTATATCCATTAATAAATTACACTCAGATCCCTTGAAATATGTCAGCGTATAATACTTAGACCTCTTAAGTTTAAAATGTTATACTTAGATAAAAAATTAATTCAATTAAAGATAGAATATCAAATATTTTAAATTTTACAACTAAAATTCATGTTCTATTGTATTATTTATTGAAATAAAATTAAAAATGAAAAATTAATTTATTTCTTAAAAAAACGTAATTAGTATATAATTATACTATTTATTGGAATAAAACTAAAAAAATCAAACAAGTAGTCTAAGTCATTTATAATAGAACATGAATTTTACAACTAAAATTCATGTTCTATTATGTCATTTATTAAAATAAAATCAAAAATAAAAACTTAATTTTTTCTTAAAAATCATAATTAGTATACAATTATATTATCTATTGGAATAAAACTAAAAAATCAAACAAGTGGTCAAACTATAATTGACATAATAACTTCTAGCTTTAATTGTGGTAATTTTATAGTTTAATTTGGTAGTTTAAACAACTAAATTAAATTTCAATAGATAGTATTATTGTATACTAATTATAATATTTTAAGAAAAAAATTAGATTTCAATAAATTTCATAATAGAACATAAAATTTAGTTATAAAATGTAAAATATTTGATATTTTATTTTTAATTGAAGTATTTTTTATTTAAGTATAATATTTTAAACTTTAGGAGATTTGAGTATAATTTATTAACGGATATTAATAACGGACATTGACAACATGAGTTTAAGTGTTATGCACGCACAAATCTCAGGGAATCTGTGTATTTCCAACTTGAAAATTAAAAACACACATAATGAATGTCACCACCATGGACCCCATTCAAACCGGATTATAATTCCAATTTCAGCATATATTCGTTAACATTTGCGTGTCGAAGAAAATGGTATATGTTCTAAGAACAAAACTTTTTGGTTTTTTTAGGAGTCTTAAAATTTAATATGATACGAAATTAGAGAGTTTGAATTTTCATTTATCAAATAAATAGATTCATTGAATAATAAACGAATTGGGTATGAATTAAATTAATTAAAAAATATATATAACACGATTCATTTATTTATATACTAAATATACAAAATTTTATAAACTATCTGAATTTGATATAATACCATATGTTAAACATGAATTAATAAAGGGTTAATCATAAATTACATTTTGAAAGATCTTTCAAATTTAATTTGTACCATTAAAAATAAAAAATCTCAGACTAAAATTAAATGGATAAATTATACCTAGACCCTATCATATTTCTCATTTAATCACCTGAATCTCTTAATTTTTAAAATATTACACCTACACCCCTTGAGAATCTAAATATGACTAAAAGTGTTATTTTAATTAGATATTTAAATAATTCTGTTTAAGTGATATATTGCATTGGATATAAAAATATTATATAGTATTAGTGGGTAAGTTTAATTTTGAATTTTAGTATATAACGATTAACAAAATAAAAGGTAATATGAAAATTATAGTTATTTATTAGGATGATATCATTTTTTTTAAATGGATATTGATGATAGGGGGTTATGTGTTATATGTGCACAAATATTAAGGGGGGTAAGTGTAATAATGTGAGGGTCCAATGATTAAGTTATAAATTTGAGAGGGTCTAAGTATAATTTATCCATTTAATTTTAAACTACAAACTGCTTGGTACTGATACAAATTTATATTTTCATGGTATAAATTAAAATTTTTAATCTAGATTCAATAAATCTTTAATGATGCAATTTATAATTAATTTATTAATAAATAAATAAAATATTGTTTAATACGAAACCACAAGAAACGTCTCACACCCTGAGTTTGTTTTGGTTGCATCGATATTTGTGTGCGGCATCTATAATCCTACAGTTTATGAAAATTCCTTTCCAAAATCATTCACGCTGAGGTTTCTGACCCAAGTACATCTATCTTTCTTGACTCCAAAAATAGAACCCAACAACAAATCTTCGTACATTTCTGAGCCCTCCAAGCTCAGTGCTTGAACCCTTTGACAGGTGAATTTCAGTTTTAGAACATTACGAAGAAAGACGTTGTTTATAATTCACCGACACCCTTTTGTATTTGGTTTTTGTTTTGACTCTATTTTCCGAAAGAAAGAAAATTCTTGAGAATACACAAACCCATTTCTCTGTTCTGTTTTGAGCTTGTATTTTTCGACAGAACGAGGATTTTATTTAGCTCATAGAGACCCGTTTCCCTTGCTTTGTTTTGACTTTTGAGCCTCTATTTTTTGAAAGAATGATTTAGTTAGGACCCATTTAGTTTGAATCTGTTTTTCGTGCAGAAAGTGCTCAAGACATAATGGAGATTGACAAGGCAATCAGTGAAAGCGATGATCGAAGGCTGAGGACAAAGTACAACAACGCCATCTATGTCATTCAAAGAGCTCTCGCTCTTTATTCGTTAGTTTCAATCATCTTCATGATTCTCTACCAATGCTTTAAGTTTGTGTTTTGTTTTGTCGGGCTTTATATTTTGTATGTTCTGTGTTTATCTTGACCTGGGTTTTGAGCTATATGAATCTCAAGGATATTGAAGGTTACCCTGTTGCTTGAACGATTTTATTTCACTTCTCTTTTGGGGGTTAATTCTTACGGCATTAATGTCGGTTTTGAGAATCTGAGAATTGTAGTCGAAATCAGCATGCAGGTGTATTTTATCAACATACTCTTTGTTAAAGTTTGTTTCCAGTTTGCGCTTTTATGGTCAATCTCTATTGGGTTTAAGTGGGTGTCTTGTTTTTGGATGAGTGATATTAATAAACTTAAATTGAAAATCAACACTTGCGCATCTAACTGTTTCATTGTAATGAACTGGTTTCCATTCATATGTGCTTCAATGGTTGTGTGATCCCACTTATTAATTTTCATCATCCTTGAGTATTTGGAAGTGCAGAGTTAGAACAAGTACCTGCAGGTTGGATTTTTGGTAAATGGCGCTACAGTATGATTTTGGCAGTTATAGAATGTTGTTTATTTTAATCAAATGCAAAATCTTTTAGTCCGCTCAATTTAATGGTAATAAATGTTCCTACTTTGAGGTACATTAATTATTAAGTCACTGATTGTTTACGAATGAAAATTGTTTGTGAATTAATTTCCAAGTCAGTTTATTCTGGAGGTAGGGAGATTTGAGGTAAAGGTGCTGGTATAGTACCTGTTTTCGTTGACTATTGTCCTTAGCATCATAGTACCTGCGGATTTTCTGCATGTTCCGCATGTTGCTGGAGTTCTGCACATTGGAAATTATGAAATATGTTTGTGGATGGCTGTGGGAAAATTTCAGAGGCATAGTGATGGTTGGTAGCACGGTATCAGTGTATTTGGCTACCAAGGACACTTGTCATCCAAGAATATCCCTAATTTTGGACAGCCCTCTTGGTAAAGGACATTGGTTTTAGAACTGGCGTTGCTTTTTCTTGGACGGTTGCCATACTATCACTGAAGCAATATTCTCACGTTCTTTTTTTATATTCATTCATTACAAAGTGCAACTTCTCTTGAATAGATTAATTAAGCTCTATTTTTTTTTGCCTGGACAGTATCGAAGAGGTCGCCTTTAGCTTCAATGGTGGGAAGGATTCAACTGTAAGTTTCCACATAATTTGCTTAAACTGTCAAAATTTCTGTATCCTGAATCAATATTTGACAATGAACTGATGTTGTAGGTATTATTACACCTGCTTAGGGCAGGGTTTTTTTTGCATAAAGTGGAACAAAGCCATTCCAATGGGGATCTCAGCGATTGTGGATTCACATTTCCAATTCGGACGATTTATTTTGAGAGCTCTTCTGCCTTCCCTGAAATCAATTCATTCACTTATGAAATAGCCTCTGAGTATGAAAACCCATTCTTTACATATGTGTGTGTGTGTGCGCGCCTGTCTGCCTGTCTGTCTGTGTCTTAGTTCTATTTTCACTTTTGCCTCTCCCTATTCTTAGTTTTGCTTCCAACCCCCACCCCAAGTTTGAACTGTTTGACAGATAGATCACAATAATATTTTTCATTCTGGATATGATCTGCAAGTATCTGGTTTTTGATTTGACTTATGTTCTTGGACCAGCTACAATTTGCAAATGGATATTATTCGTCAAGATTTCAAGTCTGGTTTGGAGGCTCTTTTAAAGGCTAAACCAATTAGAGCCATTTTTCTTGGTGTCCGAATTGGTGATCCTACTGCTGTATGTAAATGCATTCTCTTAATTAGAATAGATTGTATTCCAAATTATGCATGGTTTCTCCTGAAGGATAGACTGCAATGAAATATTACTTTATATGTCTCATAATTATTTTGCAGATAGGTCAAGAACAATTCTCCCCTAGTTCGCCTGGATGGCCACCGTTCATGAGAGTGAATCCAATCTTGGATTGGTCATACAGGTCCATTCATTTACTGCTAGTCTTGCATACATGCGATTATGTACCTAGCTAGTTAAGATTCTTTAGGTGGGGAACAACTATTGTTTCATAGGAGAGTTATGTGTTCACTACCCCGTACGCTTAGTCAATAAAGTGGAAAATAAATACTAGCCCTGGTGGGCATCGATTGCCATAGGAGTACTTTAACCATTTAGTTCCCAGTAATTTGTGCTAATAAAAGTGGTTTACTCAATATTTTGTACTACAATACAGTATAACTCAACACTACAATGATAAAAAGCTTCGATCTTGGTGTGCACTATCAGCTGTCTGTTGCCCAGTGGCTGTCATAGAATTTCACAGGCGGCTTCTTGACCTTGATCGGGTAAATTGGAACTCATGTAAAGTTGGCATTTTTTCATGTCTTAAGTGAGGAAGCTTACAATGTTTTTCTACTGTGGCTTGATGTAACATCAGCAAGGCTTTTTATTGTTTTTTCCTCAGCAACTTGACGAGCACGTGGCGTAACTAATCATATAATGGTTTCTTGAAGTTGAGCATAAAATCCTTTCTGTCGTTATTCTTCACTTCCAGATCTCCCTTAAATCTTCATATCCTTTTTGTGGATCTTGATAATGGTTTGACAAATGCAAAAGCTGTTGATTTGCCACTACAGTTTCTTGTAGTGGCCGAATAATGGTAGTCAACTGAGTCAACTTCATAAAAAGTAATTAAAGGTCCGGGAGTTGGGGACCTGGCCGGAGTCAACTTACAACCCTCACTTGATTTGGTATTCCGTCATTGGCTTACTTAATAAGGGTGACTTTACTTTTCTGCCTTTTATTGGGGGATTTGACCGAGCCTTCTAAGCTCATAAAATGGAAATGCTGAAGGTTATTGTTGTCTGGAAGATTTTTTTACCAAGTGTTCATTCTTTTTATATCTGTAGTGGATGCTTATGGAGTTTGGAAGTGTCATTTTGTTCTACACGGTTTTTCAATTTTGGTTAGATATGAAGGGTTAACTTCCTTATTTTGATTTGACAGAGATGTATGGGCTTTTCTCTTGACTTGCAAGGTTCAATACTGCAGTCTCTATGATCAAGGGTAATACTGCATTTATTGAGCTGTGGGATGTGCTTTCAATTTATTTAAGTTTTATTTTCATATAAAGAAGCTATGTTCAATGTTACACGGACTTGGATACATTTGTTGGGTGCAGGTATATGTCTTGCCATTGATTCTGTTTAGTCCCCAAATCTTGTGACATAATGACAGCTAATTCGTATTTTTTGACATTCCAATAATAATTTCTTTGGGTGAAATGGTGTTCTATGTTATGCAGCATGCTTACTCATTTTAAAGTAATCATACATTTATGTAGTGAAAATATCGAAGAGTTTTCTGTACAATTATTTAGTGAAATTGGATTTTTGGATATTCTTGTTTGTGCATGACCAATGGGACATTTATCACATCCAGGGCCGGCTCTTAGGCTAGGCAATCGAAGCGGTCGCCTAGGGCCCCATACTTTTGGGGGCCTCAATTTTTTTTTAGATTTATATTTACTTAACTTGAAATTATTATTAAAAATTTTAGATTCAGGTTTAATTAAGTTTAGATTTGTTTTCAAGGTACCATATAAAACTTTTAGATCTATGTTCAATCAAATAAAATTTTACTTTTGCCCCTAATTTTTTTTATAGACGCAGGTTCAATGAAGACAAATTTTACTTTTACAAGTTTTATACTAATATGAGATTCATTATATTAATCATAACACTATTCATATCTTGGAACCTACTATGTATAATAAAAATATGTAATTGCTTCATTCATATATTGTTTCTAACTATTTTGATCAACTTGAAAAGTATGTCTTTTGTTTTTTTTTAGAATTTGATGGTGTTTTGATAAGTTATTTTTTTTTAAATTTAAATTGAGTTTGTTAATAGATTTTTTCTGTTGCCATAAAAGCATAAACATCACTAGAGTGTCTAATATTGAACTTCAAATCTACTCCCTTACTATTTTGTTGACTATTAGTTATTGAATGAATTTTATAAATCTAAATGATATGCTAAAGAATTTAAATACATAAATTTAAATAGTAAGTTGGCAGCTCAAATAAAAAGAAATTTATTTTTAAATAAATATATTTTAATTAAAATAAAAAAATATTACATATTATCATAATAATCATAATTAATGGGGCCTCATCCAAGAATTTTTCCTAGGACCTCCGATTGGATTGAGCCGCCCCTGATTACATCATGTCAAATGTCTTTACCCTGGTGTTGAGTGCCCGACATGTGTACTCGAAGCATTTAATGGAGCCCATCTAAGATAGAACATATTTTGGAGCTGGAATTCGTTGGTTTGATGCATGATGCAAATATTTAAACATCCTTTCCAAGGTCAGAGTGGATTTCTACTGGTTGAGTCCCATGAAGCATTCTTTTTTTTTTTCCTGTTGACAGTTACACATCAATTGGGAGCATACATGACACGGTTCCAAATGCATTATTGTGCATCTACAATTCCACTAATAGCAAAGCACAATTTAGACCTGCATATCTGCTTCCAGATGGAAGATTAGAAAGAGCAGGAAGAGTGAAGAAGTTCTCTCCGGCAGGTGGGCTATTTCCTGACATTAACAATGACTTGAAAAGTATGGATCCCCATCAAAACAGCATATTCACAGCTTCAGTCATTGTTGTGGGTGATGAGATTCTGTAAGTTCCTCGTAATTGTGGTGTTCAATCGGGAAAGGTGTCTGTGCTTGTTTTTGTTTTGAGAATCATTTATCCTACAATCCTTAATGCATTATTATGGTGCTCTTTCCCCCTGTGGTTGTAGAAAATGAGGTTTTGTGTGCTCATAGTTATTAGTTTTGGTTAATTGAAACGTTCCTTTGCTGGATTACATTTTTGAAGTCACTTGTTTGATACCTAGAACAGAATAAGGAGATGCTATTTATTTGGAGCTTTGTTAGACTACGTAGTTTGCTATTTTCTTTCAATTTTTTTGTGGTTCTTAGCATTCCATCATAATTTCTTGCTTTTGAGTTTAATTTGTTGATTGTTATGATATAATGCTATATTTGACTTGATAGCAATAATTCATCAGTCTAATATTCCACACTTTGACTTCTTACCTTTCTAATCCTGTAGTTTCCGCCTTCACACAAATAAATATGCACATTAATGCTAGTATTTATGATTCCTAAACATGTGATTCCTGATGTTTCCTATTTCTTGCATATCTGATTTTTGCATATTGGTTCCATAGCTCAGGTTTGGCACTGTTGAGGACCAGTTGGGACTGGCCTTGTGTAGAAAGCTCCATTCTATAGGTTGGGTGGTAGCACATATTTCCATCGTCCGAAATGATGTAAGATTTTATTACATTACTTTCCAGCATTAGTGACTATCTTTGTTAGAAAAAGTTCTTTTGTCAAAAAAAAAAAAAGAAAAAACTATACATCCTCCCTTTAGTTTGAAATTTTTTTTTGTGTCGAAATATTGGCTTTGATGCATTGTCTTGACAAATGTTCCGTGTCTGAAATTTTTTTATGGAAAAACTATATAACTATTATGATTTTATGGAAACATTGTGGCAGTAATTATGTGGTTACGTTACAGTGATAATCTTGGACGATATTGTGACAATAATTGTACATTGTACGTCAGTTATAAAGTATTCGCCAAATTTTTTGATTATGGTTTCTCCATTTACATTAGTGGGAAGATAATTTCTTTGGAAGATTTTCATTTTGTACAAACAAGCAAGGTGATTAATGTGAGAATCTATTAAATAATAAAGCTTGTACACTTCATAATTTTTCCCATCAACGTTGCTCTAAGCCAATTTTTGTTTGGAGATTTTATGTATGTGTCAGCTTTATCTCTACGCACTTTAGGGGACAGAAAACTCATGGTCTTGCTTGTTAATTAATAAATAAAGAACAATGAGGAACTCTAAAACTTTCCCTTTCCTGACTGACCTTCCACTTAACTTTTTCATTCTTTATGAAATTTTTTAAATCCAGGTGGATTCTGTAGCGGAAGAAGTTGATAGAAGGAAGTTGGCAAATGACATGGTAAACCTGTATCCTTTGTTCTAGAGCAATTTATGTTTTTCAGAGAGAGAGAGAGAGAGAGAGAGAGAGAGATGTAGAAGAGAGAGCTCTTTTTGTGCTTTGTCTTTCTGAAATCTGATTCTTTATGTGGATCGACATTGAGCTACCACTGCAGGTATTCGTATATGGAGGGGTTGGTCCATTGCCTTCTGATGTTACTGTAGCAGGAATTGCGAAAGCATTAGGTGTTCGTCTGGTGAGTCACATCTGTTGAACAGATAATTCCCTGTTGCCATATCACAGTGTACGGTGTAGATACATTTAAAACTTTGAGAGTGGAGATGATATTGGTGTGAGTCACATCTGTTGAACAGATAATTCCCTTTTGCCATATCACAGTGTACGGTGTAGACACATTTAAAACTTTGAGAGTGGAGATGATATTGGCCACTCTAATCTGAATGGGTCAGAGTCATGCCATTTCTCCCCAAGTCTCACCATACTTCTATTCTCAGTCCGATATTCTTGAAAAAGAGGTTTGGGACATGCTAGTCTTCGTCATTGGAAAATGAACTTGGCAATAGTGACTCCAAACTAGTGTCTCGTGTATTTTAGTTTGTAGATTTCTAGTACTAACCACATTTCCTAATTTCAATTCTAATTTAGGCTCCTGATGAAGAATTCGAAGAATATCTTAGACATCTGATCGGTGAAAAGTGCACTGGGGATCGGAATGAGGTATTAAATTTCAAGTATTGATTGTTCCTGAGGTGTCTTGTTGTTTTATCCAATGTTGTCCTGTTTGGAACTGATAGGGCAAGTAGATCTGGCTTTGTGCTGAAATATACAACCATGTGCTATTTGAAATTAGGGCATTCTGATAATCTATAATAGGGAGAATGATACATTTTAGTGTTTTCTGAATATGAGATTATGATAATCTAAAGTTTGGAGAATGATACATTTTAGAATTTAAAGAAACTGTGGTTATTGTGTATATCAGGGGCATTACTTAGACCATCTCCAATCCTTATCCTTTTTTAAACCCTTTTTAAAAAAAGGCAAAAAAACTCTTAAAAATCTTCTCCAATGCTAGACCCATATCCATACCAAATGAAGGGAAACACTTTTTTAAACCAAATCAAGGGAGATCCTTTTTTAAACCGAAATCTTTAATGGTGAAATTACACTCTCATTCAAAAATCTAAGGGTCATATTTTATCCTCTTTTAAATTTGGGTTTGTCCTTATTTAAATTTGAGTTTTTATTCCTTTAAAAAATGATTTGTTTGTTGGAGAGGTTTATACCAAATCAAGCATTTTACTCTTTTTTTTACTTAAATTTGGGTAAGGGTTTGGTCTCCATTGGAGATGATCTTATGTTGTAGTTAGCAAAGTTGGTGCTAAAATATTTAGATCTATGGGTAAAGTTACTTATCAATTTATATTTTGCCTACTAGTAATTTGGGACTATGATTGTGTAAATGACCTTGCTCAAACTTTATCATCAATCAATCAAAGGGAGAGAAATTTTATATTAATCCTGGTATCTTTCATTATAATATGGTTTTGAGTTATGAAGCATGAAATTGGTCTCATCCTTACATTTTTTCCTTTTCCACTTTCACTTTTGCCAGATGGCTCAATTGCCCGAGGGTATTACAGAACTACTGCATCATGAAAAGCTGCCTGTGCCTTTGGTATGTGTTTAGGATCCGACTTATGGTGCTATTGTTTAATGATATTTAAATTTAAACGGACTTTGGTAAACCATGGTAAAACATAATTAGACAAGAGATGAACAATGTTTGTGATACTATATTTCACATGTTTCATTTGAATGAAGTTGCTGTTATCTATGAGCATTCAACTGCATTTATAGCATTAAAGAAAAAATGGTTAATAGTACTTCTGTTCCCCAAGAATATTTGTTTTGTCAGTTTAATCTTTATTGTATTAATTTTGTCAATTTGGTCCTTAAAGTTTCAATTTCTGTTAATTTGACCCCTAATCTGACAATTCGTTAAGTTTTTTGACAGAAGTGATCACGTGTCATTCTTTCAGTTGGTATCACGTGACTTACACGTGACAATTTTTTCGAAAACTTAATGGCCTATCTGTGTAGGGATCATTTAAATACGAATTGAAACTTTAGTGGCCAAATTGACAATTTATACTTTAGGGACCAAACTGACAAAATATACTTACTTTAAGTACAAAAATTACTATTAACCCAATAAAAAATGGAATTTTGCCCTAGCTTTGGCTAATATACCTGTGGTGACCATTAGCTGGCCACAAAAATTAGAACTTATATAAGTGGTCAACTGGGATATGGACGCTGAGTGTTAGCTGTTGGTGCACATCTCTCTTAATGCAGGAAGGGGATAGTGTGAAGTGCATCCTTGTTTATTTCTTATTTTTTATGAACTCTTTTTAAATATAAGTCTAAAAGCAAGACAGAATGTTGAAGAAGACTATTATTAGGTCAGGTTAAATGTGGTTTTTTCTACATTCATTTTAGATAACATTTTATCAGAGGTTAAGGAGTTTCAAAATGTCTGTCGAAATATCAATATGTTAAGGCACTTCCTAATGGTATGTAAACAAGGTATTTCTGGTCCTGTGTAGAGAAGAAATATCATATACACTCATCAAACTTCCAGGTTACAACAGAGTAACCTTATCACTACGCAATGGTCCGCACTCCACACACTTCTAGGAGTTCACATATATTAGGGATAAATTAGAAGGCTAACAAGATGAACTTCTCCAATTGAATCATAAGTTATTATGGAAGAGGAGAAACTCTGTAGTCCCTTTGTCTTCACAAGCTTCTCAACTGGATTCCCTTAGGTCATCTTCTCCATAATGGGGATATTGATATTGCAAGAGCTCTTGCTGTTCTTGTTTGTCCATGACCCTTTGGCTCTTGAAATCGAGTCTGCTGTGGAGGAAAATGTATATAGTTCTGGTACCTACATGCAAGACATATTTGGATAGCTGGTCGTATTTTGTTGTAAATTGTAATGAAGGCTTTTTGAGTTGATCAAGCTGAGTTGAAGTACATCCTACCAAATTATGGGGGCTATATGCCAAAAGCTGTCATGATCCTGTCCTTTAGGGCTGTAGACAGCTGTGTCCTAGAAATGCTATTCTGGTGCTGGAGAACTCAAAGGATAAGAAATAACCACCCATTGTTGTCTCCCATTTGCAGTATCTATTTTTCATTGCTAGCTTATTCTGGTTGCATCTTGTTGATTGCTAATATTGTACTTGTTTTTATTCAAATATTGGTGATTGATATACGTTTTTTATTTTCTTTCTTGATCAACTACTTTCTACGCGTCCATATAGATGATATGATTCATTCAGTAAAAGCTTGAACAATTGAGTATCCGCGGTGGTTTTTGTAGATCAAGTGTCTCAATGTAGTCATTCTTACTGCAACGAATGTTAACGAGCTGGATCAGCAGTGGGATTGCCTAATTGAATTATCTGGGTCTGGTGGCCTGCTAATATCAATGAAACCATTTGTATCAAAGCGCTTGGAGACAAATCTTTCAGATGTATGTTTGACTCTAATTTTCCGTCCTCTTGTCATTTATCTAGTCCCATCCTTGCATTGTTTTTGCACACTGCTAGAAACTTCGGTTTTTTCTGTTTGCCTTCATCCTCAGACTTGCCAACCAGAATTTGCCTGCAGTTGATCACATCTTCAATGTGCTTGACAAATGCTTTCATTTTTTTTTTGTCTGTAATTTGATATCATCTGCTCACTTGTCAGGAAATGCATTCTGATTCATCATGTACAGTGATTCCACATAACTCTTTATGACTAATAATTAACATATCTTGGTGGACGGTGTAGCAGCAAAGTAGTGTTCCTTTCAATGTAAAATCCATTGTTTTAATGTTTTGTTCTCAAAGTCGTTCTTAATATTCTATAACTATCTCTGACAAAATTATGGGTGTACTCCAGAAGAAAATAGTTTTCAAAGACAATTTTTTCCACGGGGTTCTACACTTCTACTCCCTTGAAGCGAGATTTAAACCTTAAGCAAAAGGAGTGAGTTTTTTATTCTTTCTTTTGTATGTATCAAAAAACAAAATTGCAATGGACCATTGGTTATAGAAGCAAATCACAAAATATATCAGCATAGCTTGCACATGTTAATCATTTAACATTTTATCATGAAATTATGAATCTTTTGTTCTTGGACGCGACATAAACCAACAGATACATTGTTGGTCATTTTGTGAAAGGAAAAGAATGAAGGAATTATAAATGCAATTGAAGGAGTGAGCCCCATGACTAGTTGAGACCCATGCTTAAAGCCTTGAGGCGTTTTAAAGACACGCTACCAAGAGGCAAGCCTTGAATCTGTCAGGAAAAACAAGGATGAGTACCATTATAAAAACTTTTTCATTACCAAGAGCATTCAATATCATTAAAAATTATGACCTAGAGAACTCTAATTGGACGATATTAAATTATTCTGTATTAGTATTTTGCAGTTTTAGCTTTCTAGACTAGTGAGCCAAATGGATTTTTGCCTTTTCATGCTTTTTTCGTTGCTTTGCCCAAATGCTTTTCTGAGTTTCCCCACTGTATTTTATAGTTCTCCTGACGTTATTTTAAGCAGAAGCTGGTAGAAAATGTGTCCAAGTTGTTCAGGTATTTTTTTTTGGTTTAGGATCTTGTTTTGTTTTCAACTCGATGGTTGCAGAGAACATAGTATGAGAATTAGCAACACTGGATATAGGAAAATAAATACAGGTTTGATAATAGGCAATATTGCATACTTGGGAATATGGAGTTTTTCTCTGCTATATTGGTCATTAGAAGTACTGCTTGAACTGGATTTTTCTGGTAATTATTTGATATCTTATTCTTACTTTGTTAATGTTGTCATCTAAATGATTTGTGTACCACATAATGCAGGTAGAAGCTGCTCAACCTCTATCAAAACTTGGTCTTGAATTCCCAGACCTTTATATTGGTTAGAAGTTTCAGAAATTGTTTTGGTTATCCGGTGTATAGCATATCTAGTTTTTATCTCTTCTAATTATTTCATTTTCTTTTTTTTCTCTTCTAAAATTCAAGGTTTTTATCGGAAATCCAGAAATGGGCCTTTGATAATTAGCTTTGAAGGCAAGGTAAAGGGTGGTTCCAAAAGATTTGAGGTGGTTTGAAAGTCACTAAGCCATAAAACTAAGTGGATTTAGTATATAAGCCTTTTGTGATTGGCTGCAGGATGAAGCGAGAATAGAAGCAGCCGCTGCAGCACTCTGCATGAAGTTTCTTCCTGGAGCATTTTCTGAAATTAGCTGACTCTATTATCAACTCGTCTCTGAAGAAGGGTTGCTGAAGCACCAATGACACTTTCCAATAGCTACATTGATGTATGGTGCAAGGATTCCCTCTATGAGGCAGGCAATCCTCCAAATAATGGGAGGACGAGTTGGAAAGGCAAACGGGCAGAGATAGAAGACTGTAATGGTACTCATGCAAGAAGTGATATCACAGCAACATCCCTGTTTGGTTTGATTCTTCAGAACTGTTTTTTGTTCTCAAATATCAAAAAAATTTCCAAACTTGTTTGGTTTGTGATTTTGTTCTCCAATTTTTAGAAAAAAATAGGGCATTGGAGCATAAAACTAGAAAACATGCTGGGGTTGTTTTTAAGGTTTTCTGACAAAACTTTGAAGACAGGGAGACACTCTAAACTTTAAAGGGGTCTCCCATTAGAGTTCTCTTAGAAGCAAAACAAGCCATAATATAAAAGGTTTTTTTTAGCTTTTGCCTTTGTTCCCAGGCTCTCATCACTCTCTCTCTCTCTCTCTCTCTCTCTCTCCACAGACTCTCTCAGCTGGAAGTATTCTTTGGTGACTGCGCCTTCTCAGACAACTGCATCTTCTCTGGCAAAACATACACGCTGACACTGGAGCTCTCCGACGACTAGATCTATGCAAGCTCTTCAATAATTGGTTCAGATATGGTTCAATCGACGAAAACACATATCTGAATTTTTTTTGATCTGATCTGATCGAAAACACAGATTGGCGATTGATGTTTTTTTATCAAACACAGATCAGATTTTTTTTTTTGATATGATCTGGTATTTTTGATTCAGATCTCAAGTTAATATTGACACTGATCTGATTTTTTTTATCAAACATAGATCTGATTTTTTTTATTAAACATAGATCGGATTTTTTTTTTTAATATGATCTGATTTTATTGGTTCAGATCTCAAATCTGTCATCATCTTATATATAAATTTATAAGATTTATTGGAGAACAAATCTGTGTCATCATCTTATGTATATATTGAATTTGTCATCATCTCAAATTGTTCGGTTGATTAATTATATATATAAATTGATATTGAATTTGTTATAAATTAAATGCCGTTTAATCTATTTGGTTTATGGGTTTTACTGTTTTCCGTTATGTAAAACTGTTTTTGAAATTATATAATTAAGCAAGTTTTTGTCTCAGAAAAAAATTAAAAACGCTTTCTTAAAACTCTTCTAAAAAACTATTTTTGAAAATTATTTTTTGAAACACAAACCAAACATGCTCTAAAATTTGTACGGCTTTTGGAATCCAGCTTCCCGTTCTCTCTCTTGCGGTACCCTTTACTGTGCAATTAAGAAAACATTATCTGGAATCCAGCTTCCCGTTCTCTCTCTTGCGGTACCCTTTACTGTGCAATTAAGAAAACATTATCTGGGTAATGATCATCATAATCTGCAGTAAATAGTCATTCTTATGTAAAGCACCCCAGGGTGCTGGTGATGTTCTGCGCTGTTTTATTTCTGAGTGAGATGCTTTTCTGTTGATCACGTCTTCAATGTGCTTTGGCAAATTTCAGTGAGATGCCTTGAATGGTTATTTCCACACGACAAATAGCAAACCGAACGATTAGCAAACCGAATGATTTTTATGATACGAAGGAATTGGCAGAAAGAGATTAATTTCTAACCCCCGCCCCCCCAAAAAAAAGACTGGATTTTATTATATTAGTAATTGAATACTAACAATGAGTTAAACCAACAATTAGGCCCAAATAGTGCTATGTATCAACTATATTCACAGTTTTGTATTGATGAGTAAACTAGTATCTCCTACATTACATAGGCATACAAAGGCATGGGAGGAAAACAATTCCACCCATGTAAATGGTCGGCGGCGAACAAATTGAACTTGGGTTGTACTTTGATGACCCCAGGCCTTGAGTCTTCATAATCATATCTATTCTTACTAAGAAAACTTTTGATAGCTGCTGGAAGGACAGGCTGTCCCCGGCTGTGACTACCTCTTCCGGTTATCACCAGTAAAGATCTCTGTCTCTGCCTATGTGATGTTGATACTTCACACTCAATCCTTTGCAAGTGCTCTCCGAGGGCTTGGACCGCCTCTGTTGCATGGAGACCATGCAAATCCAACTTCCACATGTCGTTATTACGGTTCTTGATACTAAGAATTTTTTTAGCTGCCTTCGCATGAAGTGTCTCACCAACTACTCGTTCTACCTGAGCCTTCAGTGACAACTCTTGGGCAGAAATATGGTCCCCTTTTCGATAAGCATCACGGGATGCTTTCGAATGTAGGGATGCTAGCTTTGTCATTTTCATTGCATCTTTTCGTCGGATCAAATAAATATCATTACCTCTTTCCTGATCAAGCTCTATCAACTCTTCAATCTTACTGTCGTCTTGATTGAGAACATAACTCATCAGCTCTTTAAGATCCATATTTGTAATTTTTGCCTTTTCATCCTCATCATCATGATTCCCTGTATTTGAATTTTTGTTAATATCGTTGTTTACACATGCCATAACGTTTTTGTCGACATAATAATGAATTCTTCCCAAAGTTTGATCATATGAATCATTACCTCTATTGTTTTGTTGTTGGTGATTGACGTGAAACGAAACCCAATCAGGAGGGTTAGGATTCCACCATGAAGGCATCATCACACTAACATAAACCATCGTCTTTGAACTTTGATGTTGAGTTTTTCTGGGTATGGAGTGTCAAAAAAACCCTACTGCTACCTCGCGTTCTTTGTTTGCAAACCAAGAAATTTGACTGTGTAACTCTATCCAAGGCTTCAAGGAGTTTAAGAGATTACAAAAACCTAGAAGATATAAATGCTTGAGTTCTATTTCAAATGGAAAACTAAACTAAGAACCTTCCAAGTGTACTGTCAAACAAATAGAGAAGAAACGAGGAAGGAGGGTAAGAGTTATGGTAACCAAATTTTAGTTTGAG
>CM042200.1:7997325-8032587 GCA_023539305.1 Ilex asprella
ATTTTTCAAGGATAAATGAGTATGTAATTTTTTTTTTCAAACATTAAATAAAATTGAAAATTATTAACATACTCATTTATCTATGAAAATTGACAGAAGACTAGATGCACCAATTGAACTTGAAAGACTATGGCGTCTCAGGAACAAGTCCCTACCCACGCTACAGGTTGGTATTTTAGGACATTCCTTACTTAGCCCACATCTTTATTTTTGAACATCTAATAAAAAGATATTTATACTTTTTACAAATATTCGGACCATTTACCTTCATCCCCAAATACACAATTTTCACAGCTTTGTCAAAAGAAGAAAAAAAATCTAATCCGAGTCATCGCTTGTGTCTATGTCATTATTAGTGACACTTCCAACTTCCTGTCACACATAACGTGTGAGTCCCAGAGTGGAATAGGATGACGTGTCAGGAAAATCCTTACTCAGCCCATACACTATCCAGTTTAATCGATCGGTCGCACGACCCGAAATTGGTTTAGAAAACTGATTATGTTTTTTTATGTGAAATTTTCTGCCATATTGGTAACAAGCACCCAGTCGTTTGGAACGATGACGTTTAGCAAAAGAGTTTCTGCCACACAATGGTTTTGCTTGTTGCTCTCGGATTTCAATTTTTCTCACATCTCTTGCTTTTCTCATTATCACAGCATGCACATCAGATGGAAAAGTGCGAAAAATGCTTAAACTAAACCAAAAAATTTTATTGTCCATACTTGCTAAACTACGGACACCCTATCCGGTTCTTTAATGTCTACCAGTCACAAAGACAATTGAAGCTGCATTCGACACGATCATAATAAAAAAATACTATAAACATACGCAAATATAAAACTGAAATAAACTAAAATTATAGATCACAACACCCCCTAACAAACTGAACTATTTCCCAAATGATTCGAATTTACCAGGTCTGCAAATAGAGTTGGGGTTTGAGAACTCGAGATCCGTTCATCTGCCAAAACCTACAAAAAAAATACCCAATTTGATTATCATTTTTTGAGATAAGGGTTTCGACAAGGCTGAAAATTCTTCAACCTAAGTGCAGCTAGAAGAAGAACAGTCATGTACAAATATAAACATATAATGAAAATCAATAGACAAATGACTGGGTCTTTTGGGAATATGGTCATGGATTTGCAAGGGGTGGGTTATTTTTACAGAGAACAGAGAAAAAAGAAGAAGAAGAAGAAGAAGAAAAAAAAGGAAAGAAGGGAGAAGAAAGAAGAAGGAGGGGGCCAACACCGGTGGGTGGAAAAGTTTGAGGCATAATAAAGGCATCCCAATTTTTTTTTATAAGTGTCGGCAGAGAATGAATATTCATGGAGAATATTCTTTTTTTTTTTAAAGGTGTCGGCAGAAAACGAATATTCGCGGAGGAATATTCTTTTTTTTTATCGAATATATACAAAGGAATATTCTAGATTCAATATTGGTATAACATGCAAATAGTGCACTTCACCCCTAACTTGATTCGCGCATTGTCCTCAATGCACAAGATGATATGAAATGTAATGGATTGTAGAAAGATGAGTAGGGATAGAGGACTCCTCGCATTAGAGCTTTTGACAAAATACCAATATCTGAAGCTAGGAAAAACAAAGCTATACAACAAAAAAAAAAGTAAGTGACATGAAATAAAAAAAAAATAACATAAATAGATAAAGACAACTGTACATATAAATACTAGCTACTCCTCCACCAAATTCGGACACACCGGATCAGTTAAATCCTCCTCCACCATTTGCTCTTCAAAACCCTCAAAGAATGGCTTAAGTCTTTGACCTTGACCTTGAATGTTTGGCCATCTTTGGGGTTTGTGATTTCCACCGCTCTATTGGGGTAGGCCACCTTGACAAGATAGGGGCCATCCCACGGGGATCTTAACTTCTCTTGGAAGATGGAGAGATGAGAGTTATATAAGAGCACTTTTTGCCCAGGTTCAAACGACTTCCTCGTGATAGAATTGTCATGAAAAACTTTAGCCTTGGAAATTTTAGAGCTCTCATACGCATCTCTTCGGATCTCATCCAATTCATTCATTTCTAATTTTCTCTGCTCCACAGCCATTCTCAAGTTAAAGTTCAAGGTTTTTATGGCCCAGTAAGCCTTGTGCTCCATTTCAATAGGCAAATGGCAAGCTTTTCCATAAACTAGCCGATAGGGAGACATGCCTAAAATAGTCTTATAGGCAGTACGGTATGCCCATAAAGCATCGGTTAACCCGTCTGACCAATCCTTTCTACTTGGGTTAACCATTTTTTCTAGAATATTTTTAATCTCCATGTTGGCTAGCTCAGCTTGGCCATTGATTTATGGGTGGTATACAGTGGATACTTTGTGTGTAACACCATATTTAAACATTAATGATGCAAATGGCCTATTACAAAAATGGGATCCACCATCACTAATTATTTCACGAGACATCCCAAATCTTGAGAAAATATTCTCCTTAAGGAACTTGACTACGATCCGGTGGTCATTAGTCTTGGTTGGGATAGCCTCTACCCACTTGGACACGTAGTCCACCACCAGAAAAATATACAGGTAGCCAACCGACATGGAAAATGGACCCATGAAATCGATGTCCCAACAGTCAAATATCTTAATGACAAGCACGGGAGACAGGGGTATCATATTTCGACGGGTTACACTACCCAATCATTGGCATCTGTCGCATGCCTTGCAATATGAAATACAGTCCTTAATAAGAGAAGGCCAGTAGAAACCTGACTGAAGAATTTTGGCTGAGGTTTTCTTTGCCGAGAAATGTCTATCACATGCTTGGGAATGACAGAATGCAAGGACGTTCCGCTGTTCATTTTCAAGAGCGCATCTTCTCATGATCTAGTCTGGGCAATACTTGAATAGGTACGGATTGTCGAAGTAAAAATACTTCACGTCTGCCATAAATCTCCTTTTATCTTCAGGGCTCCACTGTGGCAGTATTTGTCCTGTTGCAATGTAATTACAGATGTCAGCATACCAAGGACAAATTGAATGGATTGAGAGTATTTGCTCATCAGGAAAAAAATCGAGAATAAGAATATGCTCATTTGTTTCTTGCACCACCAGTCGAGATAAGTGATCCGCCACAACATTCTCTACTCCTTTCTTGTCCTTAATTGTCAAATCAAATTCTTGCAAGAGGAGGATCCACCTAATGAGCCTTGGTTTAGCATCCTGCTTAGCTAACAAATACTTCAAGGCAGAATGGTCAGTGAAAATAACAATAGGCAAACCAATAATATATGAACAGAACTTATCTAAAACAAACACTACGGCTAGCAATTCTTTTTCCGTGGTGGTGTAGTTCATTTGAGCCTTATTAAGTGTCTTGCTAGCGTAATGAATGACATACGGTCGATTTTCCTCCCTATGACCCTGCACTACACCAACCGCGTAATCACTTGCATCACACAGGAAGATCCCAATTAGGTGGTCGCATGATAGGAGGCGTGACAAGCATGCTTTTTAATTTTTGAAAAGATGCCTCACAATCATTCGACCACTCAAATGGGACTTCTTTAGATAGTAACTGGGTCAGGGGTTGGGCCAATACACTGAAATTCTTAATAAATCTACGATAAAAACCTGCATGGCCCAAGAATGACCGGATTCCCTTGATGGTTGTAGGCGTGGGAAGGTTGGAGATGGTCTTCACCTTGGATTTTTCAACTTCAATGCCCCTCGCCGGCACTATGTGGCCTAGCACAATTCCTTCCGTCACCATAAAGTGACACATTTTCCAATTTAGAACAAGATCCTTTTCTTTACATCTCTCCAATACTCTCTCCAAACTCTCCAAGCATCTGTCGAAGGAATCACCAAATATAGAAAAATCATCCATAAATACCTACACAATCTTCTCCACCATATCGCTAAAGATCCCCATCATGCATCGTTGAAAGGTCCCCGGTGCATTGCATAGTCCGAATGGCATACGGTGATAGGCGAAGGTACCATATGGGCAGGTGAACGTTGTCTTCTCTTGGTCCTCCAATGCTATCTCAATCTGATTGTAGCCAAAGTACCCATCTAAGAAGCAATAGAATAGGTGCCCAGCTACCCGTTCTAAAACTTGATCTAGAAATGGCATTGGGAAGTGATCTTTCCTTGTACAAGCATTGAGTTTTCGGTAGTCAATGCAAACTCTCCATCCGGTTATGATTCGTGTTGGTATGAGTTCATTTTTCTCATTTTTCACTACCGTGACTCCCGACTTCTTTGGTACTACTTGTGTGGGACTTACCCACTTGCTATCGACGATCGAAAATATGATGCCCACATCAAGTAGTTTTAAAACCTCCTCCTTCACCACCTCCTTCATGTTGGGATTTAGTCTTTTTTGAGGTTGTCGGGAGGGTTTAGAATCCTCCTCGAGGTAGATACAATGGGTGCAATTGATAGGGCTAATCCCATTTGTGTCTGCGATAGTCCATCCAATTGCTCCCTTGCGCCTCCTCAATAACTCTAAGAATTTTTCTTCTTGTTCCTCCTTCAAGGTTGAGCGTATGACTACTGAGAACGTCTCACCTTCGCCAAGATAGGCATATTTCAAGTGGGAGGGTAACGGCTTCAATTCTGGTTTTGGCTTTTGTTCCTTTGACGGAAAATTTTTTCTTTTTCTTTCTTGCTTGGGTAGCTCTTCAAAGGTGGGAATCCAACTACCGATCCCCTTCAAGTCTTCACTCTCCTCTTGCTTTTCCAATTCCTCAAAGTCAATAATTTGTTCTTCCTTCTATTTCAACATTCTTTCCAACTCCATTTGCTCTTCGACCAAGATGTCAATTCAATTTACCTCGTTCACTTCCTTGTCATCTCCCGGTTGTTTTGCTAGGTTGAACACATTCAGCTCTATAGTCATGTTCCCAAATGCCAATTTCATCAAACCATTCCTGTAATTAATCACGGCATTAGATGTAGCAAGAAAAGGTCATCCAAGAATAAAGGAAATTTGGGAGATCAAATTAGCTACGGGATGTGTGTCTAAGACAATAAAATCAACGGGGAAGTAAAAATTATCAATTTGAACTAAGACATCCTCCACTACCCCCTTGGTGTGCGGATGCTACGATCCACCAGTTGGAGTGTAATTGAAGTGGGCCTCAACTCCTCAAGTTGAAGTTGTTGATACACTGAGTAGGGGAGGAGATTGACACTTGCTCCCAAATCAAGCAAAGCTTGCTCCACCCGACAATTCCCTATGGTTATGGCAATTGTTGGACAGACGGGATCCTTGAATTTCAGAGGAGTGTTGGTCCTCAAGATGGAGCTCACTTGCTCAGTCAAGAATGCCTTTTTTCGAACATTCAACCTTCTCTTTACCGTGCATAGATCCTTCAAAATTTTTACACAAGACGGTATTTGTTTGATAGCGTCAAGGAAGGGGATGTTGATCTTCACCTGCTTAAACATCTCTAAAATGGCAGTATAATTAGCCACCTTGACAGGTGGCTTCAAACGATAGGGAAAAGGGGCAAACATAAAAGGAATAAACAAATTCTCATCTATCACATTTTCTTTTTCACTTACAACTTCATCTCTATTTTCGCCCTTCTCACCTTTTCTGTCCGTACTTTCCTTGGCCTCACCCTCACTTTCTCCTTGTATTGGAAATAGGGCCTTGGGTGCAACCTTTGGTACCACGGTCTTTTCAAATTATTTGTCACTTCGAAGAGTGGTGACCGCCTTGAGTTGTTCACAACTCTCTTGGATGGGTGAGGCTGCTTTAACCACATGTTGGCCTTTGGGGTTGTCTTAGGGTTAAGCGGGGAATTTTTCCTTCTCTTGTTGAGACAACCCAATGGCATTAGTGATCATGGTGAGATGGGTCGAAATGTCCTTGTTGAAGGTAGTTTGACTTTGAATGAAGTTGTAAAGTACATCCTCCAAGTTCCTCTTATGGGGAGGTTGGTAGGTGGATGGATTTGATGGTCCTTGATTAGAAAAGCCTTGTGGAGGAGGATTTTGTAAAAAATTCTGCTGTGGTGGTGTCGACTGATACCCTTGCGGATTTGTCCGTGGGTATTGGGAGCTAGACGCTTGCCCATGACTCGGGTATTGACCTTGTTTAGGTGGTACGGGAGATGAATATGCATTGGACCCATGGGGAATAAGGTTCTCATTTCTCCAACGAAAGTTAGGGTGGTTCTTCCACCCTGGATTGTAAGTGTTCGAATATGGAGAGAATGATTGCCTCGGTTGGTTTAAGGCGTGGACTTGTTCCTGGTATGCTTCCCTAAGCGTCGGAATGCTCGGACACTCCAATGTAGAGTGCTCAACATTCTCACAAATAGAACAAGCCTCCTCAGTTCTTGACACTTGAGACACTTCCCTTCTTCTATTCACTTCAAGGTTCTCTACTTTCCTAGACAATTTGGAAATTTGTGAAAATAGGTCTTTCCGGTCTTTTAGCTCATAAATTCCTCCACCTTTTTGTTGGCCACTCCCCTAAGGCAAAGAGCTTGGCACATCAGTAGAATCAGTGATGTGCCATGACTGTGAATTTTCGGACAAGGTATCAAAATAGTCCAACGCCTCATCGGGTTCTTTGTTCAAGAATTTTCCGTTGCACATCATGTCGATAAACTGTCGATGGCCCGGTGTAATTCCTTCATAGAAGAAACTAACCAATTGCCATGGTTTAAAACCATGATGTAGAATGGACTGTAGTAACTCTTTGTACCTTTCCCAGCATTGGTAAAATTGTTCGTTGGGATTCTCCGAAAAAATTTGAATTTGTTTCTTAAGGGTGGTGGTTCTGTGCACCGGAAAATATTTTTTCAAAAACACGGAGATTGCTTCTTCCCAAGTTGTCACAGTTCAAGATCTTAAGGACTGAAGCCAAGTCTTTTCTTTATCACTCAAGGAGAATGGGAACAATTTCATCTTAGCAATTTCTTCCATATTATAATTAGGGGTGAAAGTTGCAACTATTTCTTCGAAATCCCTTATATGTGAATAAGGGTTCTCACCCTCGATTCCGTAGAATTCGGGAAGTAAGTTCAACATCCCTGGTTTGACTATGAAGAGATGAGCCTGGACTGGAAGAAGAATGCATGAAGGTGTGATGCATCGAGTTGGTTGAAGGAAGTCTCTCATTGACCTAGTCGGAGGGTCAAGTGGGAGGTTATTCCCCTCATTCTTAGGTGGCGGAAAATGCACTTGGGGGTTAGGTCTCCCAGGTTGTTGCAATCCCCCGTCCTCCTGGACATTAGGATTGGCACCAACATCATCAAAATTGTCATCTGTATCCTCGGGTAGGTCTATTTCAAGGTTCATATTGGGGTCTAAGTGTTGTCTAACTAGTCGATTTTGTTCGTCCCGACCCCACATATAACAAACTATCTAAAAAATGCAAACAACAAAAGTATATACAAGGATCAACGTACCTCAGCCCATGATGAACATCACGAGACTTACCTCCGTTTTTCGGAAATCACCTTCTAGGTTCAACGCTTGCCTTCCCGGGCAACGGCGCCAAAAATGATTGTCAAATTTCCTTGCAGTTCCTAACTTACTAATATCTCCCTTGATGTATGTATGATGTGTGTGTGAGGGGGAATGTCACTCTCCCTTGGGACGATGTCAAAAGAAAGGGCAAGGAGAAAATGAAATGGGATGAATGAAATGTGTTTGTGTGTGTAAACAAAAGTGCTCCCTAATCGCAAGGAGACTTTCGTGAGTTGTGTTTTACTTGGAAAAGTATTCCAAGGTCGTCTCCTCAAGGAAGGAAGTGAACCATTATGAAGGTGTTTTTTATTAAAGAAATGGGAAAAATTATTTTGGGTTGGAATTTGGTGGTAGTTTGAGTTGTGATAATGAAATGAAAACAAGTGTTGGCTAATCCAAAGAGGTCATTCCAATGAGAATCTCAATTCAACTTGAAACCTTCCTCTACTGGTGTATAGATGAACGATTGATTCGTGGGAAGTTAGGGACAAGATGATGAGGATCCAAGCAAAACCCGTGACCAGGCCTACGGGATATCAAAGATTCACAACCACATCCACTCTCAACCCAGTCAAACTGAACCATCCTACACCTAGAGGAGGAAAGACAACGAGTTGAAATGACATACCCAAGAGGAGGTCTCCCTTGGATTAGCCAACTAAAAGCTTAGCTACTCATAGTTAAAGTAAAGACAACAATTAAATGGGAAGACATTATAAAGAAATAAATGTTAGAACTAAGCATAAACGAAATGCATCAATATAAACGATCTTCGACAAAGAATGAGTGAATCACGTTCCACCCTTCATGGCTTCGGTGAAGCTCTAGAAAAGTGGAAGAGTTTTACTCCTCTAAGGGAAGAAAGAAGCTCCAACAATGGAAGTAAAATAAAACAAGACTTAAATTAAAACAAAGCAATAATTAATTGGCGGGTATTCCACAACCAAGAGATAATAACACAATAAAAGAAAGCAATAAACGAAATGCATCAATATAAACGATCTTTGACAAAGAATGAGTGAATCACGTTTCACCCTTCACGGCTTTGGTGAAGCTCTAGAAAAGTGGAAGATTTTCACTCCTCTAGGGGAAGAAAGAAGCTCCAATAATTGAAGTAAAATAAAACAAGACTTAAATTAAAAGAAAGCAATAACAACTTGGAGGGATGTCCACAACCAAGAACTCTAGCAAAAACTTATATCTAGCAAAAATTTCTTAGCAAAAAACTTATCTTTCTACAAGCCACAAAGGGGTGGTATTTATAGGCAAAGCCTTTACAAACCCCAAGGGATAACATTTACAAACCCCAAATATACCATTCACAAGCCCAAGGGATAACATTCACAAGTTTCCAAATGTTGTCATTCACAATCTTCCAAAAGTTGTCATTCACAAGCTTCCAAAAGTTGCCATTTCACAAGCTTCTAAAAGATGACATTTGGATTACTTTAATCTCTTTTTGTTTAGAGCTTTAATAATTATCATCTTAGAATTTGTAGTCTTGACTCCCCGGTGGTTTGTAGCTTTGACGAATAAAACCTTGAAAAGAACAACAATTAATGCATTATCCCTAATTCACACACTAACCTTAATAGGTCAATTTTGATTAGTTTAACTTGTTTAAATAACACAATTGACCTATTAACTTAATTAAATCATGCATTAATCAAGATTAATCACTATGACGCCCCAAAATTCAGGAGTCCTTTACTAACCATTGACCAACCGTCAACCCGCGAAAATAACCTTGCTTGTCGCAATTCCAGATCTCATGTCAAACGAATCCCCTTAATCGGGATTTTAACCCACACATGTAACTCGTGTTCCTGTAATCAGTTAATTCATCCGAGGCCCAATATGCCTTAATATACCTCATTTAAAGTCCATTTTTATCCTTTGAACCAAAGAAACCAAAGTCCAAAAGCATAGGAAAATAGTGTTAAAATTTCAAAAATTTGGAGACAGTACCAGTACACAACAGTACCGGTACATAGTTTCGGTACGGCGAACCTTCTGGACCATATCGTACTGGTACACAGTACTAGTACTAATTGCTCAATTTTGCTTATTTCTCCTGTTTTTCGTCCACAATCTATCTCAAACCTTTCCACAACCACCCAATACATGTTTAATAATGTTTTCCATACAAAACATGGCTTGTTCAAGTTACATTACAGTCAATTCCATGAATTTATACATAAAATAGAATTTATTTACAAAATCTTTATAAAATAACCATAAAAGCCACAAGTCGGTTTTTTTCATCCTTGGGGCTCGAAAAGGGAGCCTTCCACCGGTGTAAGCCTCGCACCTGAAATATTTTTTACATAAAGGGTGAGCCACGCTCAGTAGAATATTTCCTACAGAGACTACTCCCTAACCTAAATGCATATGAAATGTTCACATGCAACATTCAATAGCTCATAACATTCCAAGCAAGATTATGCATCCAATGTTGAAATTTACCATGTCATGCCATGAAATGAGATGAGACTCACCCATGCAATTCATTCCGGGCTCCCCAACACATGCAATTGTCAATATGTATGAACCCGTCATCTATGTTATACATCAAATGACATAATCCATTCTAGGTCTTTTGTGGGGTGGGTTGCTATGGACTTACACCAACGGCACCCAACCGACACAGAATTTATGGACTTCCACCAACAGTTCCACATACACTGACACACTTAATGGACTTATACCAATGGAAGTGCGTATCCAAATCACCAGGCCTCCCACCCAAGGGATCTTCTAGCCCTTCTTGCTAACCTCAACCCTCTTTACCTTGCAAACCATGCGACTAAGCCAAGTCATCGACTTAGCTTACTCAAACCCACCCGTCATCCACACATGTGGTGTTGACTATATCCATGCACAACCACCCAATTAATACAATGTTCTTGTGCATATGCAATGTAATGCCTCATTGCAACTACGCTACAATGTTCAATATTCTATGTATGTCATATGAACTATATCCAACACATTTCATACAACCCATGACAAATTATATCAAAAGCATATAAATTTCATAATTCTCACAATGTCAATATGTAAACATGTATACATCAACATTTGAACTCGAATCCAAACCCAAGGATGCTATCACATATCAAGCAATAACACACTTAATTTCTCAAGGCATTATGTAAGCACATAGCATGCCCACAATTCACATAAGTAAAGAAATTACATTAGACAATTTCTACATACCCAATTCAAGATAGAATTTATTATTCCCAATTTTAATACCCATTTTATTAAAATCTCATCAATAGGCAAGTGATATACACATCTATCAACCTACCCATTTCAATATAGCATCCTAGGTTATAAATAAGTCTAAGTAGGAGAAATCCTACCTCTTCAAGTGTAAGGAATGACCATAGGAAACTCCAAAATTCAACCCAAGCTCAATCTCTAAGCTTTCCCAAATTTCGGTTTTCACTCCATCAGTGAAAGCCCTCATTTTTTGTACGTACATGCAGCCTTTGTCAAGGAAACCGACTTTAGACCTTGGCCCGAGTGGATTTGAGCTCTCTAACATCGTAGATTGTAGAGAAAAGTTGGAGAAACTCTCACATTTCCCTCTCTTCTCTATCGGCTGAGTCAAAATTGGGAGAAAATTTGATTTTCTCCCCTATTTATATTTGCTAAATGTTTGGTCCACAATGCGTTACACGACCCTCTTTTTTCGGGTCTTTTAAACGATTAAATTTCACTCCAGTTCAAGTTTCAAATATTTTTATTTTAACTTGCCTTCATTTATTTTCCAAAATTTATCATTTCCTTAAAAATTTCGTATCTGGGTCACCCGAGGCCCGACCGCCTCGTAAAACGTTAAAAATTTGACTATCTCAGAATTCGATAAAATTTGACAGGGTAACTAGATTTCGGGAGAGGAAACCAACAGTGAGGTCCGTTTCATCATTCGAGCTCTAAAAAATTTTAAGTTTACAACCCAAACTGTGGTGGTAATTTACTGTTTAGTCCTTTATTCATAAAAGTTCAAATTTTTTTCGGATTTTACAGTAGGCTCTAGATAGTTTGTGACCATCCTTTTAAGGAATTCTTAGAGATTATGTCTGCATCAAGTCATCCCAAGGTTTCTCATAGGCCGAAGAGGAAAGGTACCTGATCCTTCTAGTAGACTCTTGATGGTTACTACATTGTAAGTTTTTTGTCTCACATCAAGTTTGCAGGTACTTCTATTGATAAGGCGATGATGGAGGATGGCTATACTTCTAGGGTGGCATCTTCCCCTCTTTCTTCTAAAAGGGTGAGGTCTAATACCCCCGGTGTTTCTCGGCTGAGGTCTGCCAGCCAAGATAGTCCCCAAGAGACAGGACTTAGTGATGACCCCACTCCTTTCCCTGCTATGGTACCATCGCATTCCAGAGTTCATCCCAGTAAGACCATTGGTATTGAGGCTTCAGTGTAGTCTCTTACGAGGACCAGGGCTTTGCCTGGCTGTCCGACTTCCAACTGTGGTTCGGTGTCCATGTTGCAAGATGTGAATCTAGCCAAGGAGTGACTGTAGGGTTTTGTGACATTCGCCCATATCCAGGAGGTTGGTTCTCGAGGTCCAAAGGGCGTCATCGCCACAGGGGTGGAGGATTTTGCTTTGGTATGCCCTTTACTCATCTTTGATCTTGTACCTGACTTCTTTCTTTTCATGTTCTGCATTTTGAATGCCTGTAAGTGGCTGCTGCTTTTCCTTGCTTATTTTCAAGTACAATAAAGCTTAGAGAGACACTCAATAGTTAGGCAATGGAGAGGCAGGCATGGAGGGTTGTTGAGGAGTAGCTAGGGCTTGAAAGGCTGCCACAAAGCAGTCGATGATAACACATGAGAGAGTTGTCACACTTGAGACTGAGCTTTAGGCGTCCCGCAAAAGGACTGTCAAGCTAAAGGCTGACAAAGAGGCTGTCTGCACGAGAGTAAGGACAGAGATGCGAGCGTCTTGTGAGAGGACAGTTGTAGCAAAGGTTGACCTTCGAGTAGCTCTTAAGAGAACTACTAGGGTAGAGGCTTACTCCATTGAGATGGAGAAGAAGAGAGATGTTGAGAGGACTATGGTAGGTGCCTTTATTGATAGCTATGAGGAGCTCAAGGGGAAGACCTCAGCAACTTTTGCCGCTTATGATTTTTTTGGCTTCGTCCCCTATGAGGCTCCAGGGACTGATGACGAGGAGGCGAGCGATGATGGGAGCGGATCCGGGGACAATGAGTAACATCAGGAGTATGGTATCTTCGTATTATGTTTTTGTTGTTAGTTCTTGTTCTATATTTTGTAAATGCTTTATGAGCTTCTATGAGATACAACTTTTTGAAAAAGACTTGTGAAATTTTATTTCATAATCCGAAGTAAATATTTAGGGAAATATACCAAAACAGTAATAGATAATCTAAATGGTGACTACTAACTTATACCATCACTGTCTTGCCCCCAACTACTAGTAATATTTCTTTAGGTGTTCTGCGTTTCATGAATGGGCCAGAACTTTTCCTTTAGAATTCTGAATTCTTTAGGTGACCCGTCTTACAACTTCCGTGACTGTGTAGGGTCCTTCCTAGTTAGGTCCTAGTTTCCCTTTTGGGGAGTCTTTAGTAGACAAGATGACTTTTTTGAGGACTAGGTCCCTAGCCAAGAAGGAACGAGGCTTCACCCTCAAGTTGTGGTACTTGGTCATGCGACGCTTGTACTCTGCATTCCTGAGCATAGCTATCTCCCTCTCCTCCTCTACAAAGTCAAGGTTGATGCAGAAGCCTTCTTCATTACTAATAGGGTCATGGTGATAGACCCTAAGGGAGTGTACTCCAATCTCAACAGGTATGAATGTCTTTGTCCCATAGGCTAGGGAAAAAGGGTCTTGCCTGTGGGGCTTCTTGGTGTCGTCGGGTAAGCCCACAGCACTCCCGAGAGTTCGTCCACCCATCGCCTTTTTGCACTCTCCAATCTGGTTTTCAAATTACAAAAGATGGTCCTAACGGTTACCTCCGCTTTTCTGTTCGCCTGTGCATAGGCCGGGCTGGAGTGGGGTTGTTTGATATGTAGGTCAGTGCAAAAGTTGTTGAGGAGTTTGTTGTCAAACTAATTTGTGTTATCTCTTACAATTGCATAGGGTATCCCGAAACGGCAGACTATCTCTTACAAAATAGTATCGTGCAAGATTAACAGTCAAGTGTGTGACAAGGTGTAATTAATGGACAATTAATAAAGCAATCAATGATAGTAATGTAAATATTTAGTCAACACACGGATATATAGTGATTCGGTCTGGGTGACTTACTCGACTTTGAAAAACGTCAATGGTGGCCAGGAGGTCTTTATTGATGAAATATGGTAAACGAGAGAGAGAGAGAGAGAGAGATCATTGGTTAGCTTCGACAGAGGTACAATAGCTAGGCGAGAGAGAGAAAAGCTATGTGTGTGTGTGTGTTCGTAGAGAGATGTAGAGATGTGTGAAGAGGTACCTCTCTCATGTAGAGAAGGCTTACATTTATAAGCGCAAAGCCTTGGTTGAGGCCATAACGTGCGGGTAAAGGCACTAGTCATTCGGGGAGGACATCTACAATAGGTAAGTATAATTAAAATTGCCTAGATCTTCGAGAGTAGGTATCCTGATGATCTTTCTTCCACGTACTCTTATCTTCATGAACTTCTTGAATCTTGGACTGGGTCGGATTGATGAACCGGGCTCTGCCTACCTTTCTAGTGGATTTGGGCTTGCTTGATTTACTAGGTCTGGCCTAATTAGATCTGGGCTCGTCAGTTTATAATTGAAAAATATAAAAGATACAAAGGATTACAAAATATCATGTTGTTTGCAGTTGTGTGTGAAATATATCATTTCTATTTTATGCATTTGATTAATGCAATTACTTGCTTCGCTTAAATTGTGCCAAGTGACCATGTGAGTTGCAACTTGCAACAACCAAGACACCCTGAGCAGCATGCCATTCTTTGTCATTACAATACTATCTATAATCTCTTGGAATTAAATATCTATTATTCGTGATGGAAGGGATTTTTTTAATAGTGTGACACCTATAAACTCTTCGTTGGTGTCAGATCTGTTTTCCAACATAGCATTATTGTGTATGAAGCTCTGATTTGATGTGCAGGTTCAAATGGGATGCATTCCATCACCCTGAGTTATCCTCCATTTAGGAACCATCCTGATGAATTCTACTGTGAATATTGTGAGAAAGAAATAAATCTAAAATGTTGGATGGACGTATAATTGTGTTTTCTGTGATCAATCTTTTCTTCCTACATGCTTTCACAGCACTTTTGGGTGCACCCTTCAAGTTGATGATCATTAAAACACTTGCATCTATTAGAATGGTGAATAAGAAGTGCATATGTTCCAATAGTGATACACCTTTTGACAATGTTACCTTGTTTGAATATCAAAAGTGTAATTATGTGGTTTGCATGACAAGTTTTGTCAAAGTTAGGATATAATGATCTTCATATGCAAAATATGATCAGTGTTTAAAGATTTTCTTATATTTTCTAGGACAAGGATGTATTGCATGTATCATGCTAATCAATTAAAATTCATATATTGGTTTTTTTTTGGCAATAAGTATAAGCAACCATAAAGGGCATACTCCAAAAGGTATGACCCTCACCTCTCATTGGGTTGGCTATAAGGAATAAGTTTTACTATATCTCATTGTTATTTTAAAAAAATCATTAGCAATTAATGTTTCTGTCTTCACACAAAGTTGGTAAACACCACCTTCAGGGCTTAGGTTTCTGATTTCCCGACACAAGACAAAAGTATCAATGTACAAAAAACCAATGACCATGTCAAAAAAGATCTTATCAATATAAACTGGTTGAACACCACCTCATTTCTTAATTTTTTTACTTTTTATATTTTTGAAACCTTTATATGTAATAATATCCTATTTACTCTTAATATTAATATCATAAATCCCTAAATCATCCTTGGTTTTAATTATGTAAACTCTTACTTAGTGTATATTCTTACTGGTCTGTATAACTAAGATTACTCCGCAAATTAGGTAACTGTCCCTATTCATTGTATTACATCTATCCCTCCTAATTTATCTGTATATATATAGATAGCAGTATTGCTTAAATTTAGGTAACGGTCAATAATCATGCACTCCCTCCATCCCATCTAGGATGTTTTCTTAATTGACTACTAGATTTATGGTTGGGTTCGAATTATTATTAAGTCAAAGAACTAATACTTTGGCTATAGAGGTTATTACTCGTAAGTATAATCATCGTAAATTTTACATCAATTGTCCATGCATAGCATCGGTTCCCTGTTGTATTTAATATATATTTCAAAATATAATATATATATATATATATATTTCTAACATATATATATATATATGTGTGTGTGTGTGTGTATAGAAAAAATAATTTATTTAAAATTATTTTTAGACCTATTGGATGACATGAACAATACACATTATGACCATTTGTTGTATTACTTATATTGCTTTAATTTTATTATATTACATGGGAATTGAATTTTCAAAGACTTTGATCGTTGGTTAATAACCGTTAAATTTTACAATTAACCGTTGGATGCCAACCAATGCATCCTTCTATTATCCAACTCTTCAACTAATATTTAAATAATTTGACGGCTTGTGTACAAATAGGAAAGAAAAAAGAAGAAAGCAAAGCAAGAAAAGAAAGAAATGCAAATAGAAAGAAGCCTATTGTTCATAGACATCATTTTCTCAAAACTTTGGCACATTCATTTTGTTATCCAGTGAATTTTCCCATGTAGTGGATTTTCATACGTAGTGGGTTTCCTTGAGTTGTTTATCAAATTGCTAGATCCTAATTTTGATATACTTTCAAATATACTACTACTTTAGATCTTGGTATTCATTTGGCAACGATCAAGAGTTGTCCGTGACACCTCTATATTTGCGAGTGCACGCTTGTGGAAAAGCGATAGTTGAATCCTAGGGGATAGGATGCCATAACCTTTTGCACAGAGTTTCATACTCAGAGGGGCGGAAATCTATTCTTAAGGACAGTGACTACACGCCTCTATCGATAAGTTTTATTGTCTTGTTTATCATCTGATTTTTTTAGCATTCTTGAATTTATATTTTCATAGCAATCTTAAGAATAGAAACAATATGGATGCTACAATAAACAAACAAAAATTGAGCCTTTCAATAGGTCTAATTTTAAGCGTTGGCAATAGAGAATTATGATGTTACTTAATATAGCAAGTGTTGCATTTTTTTTGACTGGTTTAAAACCCGAAGAAGATACAGAAAATTATGTAAGAGAAAAAAAAAAGGGAAACGGTGATAAGGTTTGTCGGAATATTAGCTTGAATGTTTTATCAAATGAATTGTTTGGTGTTTATTATCATTATAAGCATGCTAGGGAGATTTGTGATAGTTTGGTAAAAAAGTATATTGTCAAAGATGCGGGGATTAAAAAATATGCAATAGAAAATTTCTTAAACTATAAGACGGTTGAAAATAAGGATGTGTCTTCTCAAATTCATGAGTATCATTTGATTATTAATGAATTGAGGAATGAGAAAATTACTTTGCCCGAGTCATTCGTAGCCGATGCTTTGATTGAAAAATTTCCCGATTCTTGAAAAGTTTACAAGAACAATCTTAAACATAAAAAAAAGGATATGTCCTTGGAAGATGTGATTATCCATTTTAGGATTGAGGAGAAAAATCATTTGAAGGATAAAATTGAAAAGGCCAAGGAAAATGTCTCTAAGGCCAATGTTGTGGAGACTACGAATAAGCCTCAACATGAGCATAAGAAAAGGAATCACAATGGAAAAAATCTTCATAAGGCTCAAGGTTCTAGTTTTACGAGGAAAGGTAATTGTTTTTTTTTTTTTTTTGTAGAAAAGCAGGACATTATGCTCAAGAATGCCGACACTGAAAGCGGAATGACAAACCTACCAAGCCGAATGTCAATTTGGTTAAGGTGGATGATGTTATTGTTGCAGTTGTATCCGAAGTTAACATGGTTGCTACTACAAAAGATTGGTTGATAGACTCTGGGGCTAGAAAGCATATCTGTGGCAATAGAAGTGTTTTTACCTCCTACACACCTGTTGTGGATGGAGAGGAACAAGTGTGTGTGGGTTACTCTAGACCCTTGTCTATTATGGGTAAGGGAAATGTGTTATTAAAATTAACTTCTGGAAAGATCCTCTCATTGTCTGAACTGCTCCACGAGCCTAATATTCGTTCGAACTTGGTGTCGGTATCTGTCTTGAATAAGGTGGGAGTGAAAGTAACATTTGAGAGTGATAAGATCATTATGACCAAGAATGGGACATTTGTTGGGAAAGGTTACTGTAATAAGGGTCTTTATGTACTAAATGTTGCCGAAGTTATGAATGAGAATAAGTCTAGTTCTTTTGCTAATGTGCTTGACTCTCTTGGTATGTGGCATGGTAGATTTGATCATGTGAATTTTACTTATATCAAGAAAATGAGAGAATTATGTCTCATCTCAAATCTTTTGAATTCGAATGTTGATAAATGTGAAGTTTGTGTTGAATCTAAAATCACTAAGAAGTCTTCTAGAACGGTTGAAAGAGAAACTGAATTATTAAGCCTGATACATAGTGATTTAGGTGATCTTAAGAATACCATGACAAGAGGTGGAAAAAGATATTATGTTACTTTTATTGATGATTATTCGAGGTATACTAAATTCTACTTGTTGAGAAATAAGGATGAAGCAAGTGAAATGTTTATCAAGTATAAACTAGAAGTCGAAAATCAACTGAATAGAAAAATAAAAAGGTTGAGGACTGATAGGGGAAGAGAATATGAATCTAATCCTTTTAATGATTATTGTGAGCAACATGGTATTATACATGAAGTTACTCCTCCATACTCATCCGAATCTAATGGTGTAGCCAAAAGGAAAAATAAAACTTTAAAAGAAATGATGAATTCGATGTTAATAAGTTCGGGAGTACCGAATAATTTATGGGGGAGAATTTATTCTATCGGCATGCCATATTCAAAATAGAATTCCACATAAGAAAATAGGAAAAACTCCTTATGAACTTTGGGTAGGGCATCTACCATCCTTAAAATACTTAAAAGTGTGGGGGTGTTTAGCAAAAGTTATGTTACTAGAACCTAAGAAGAGGAAATTAGGTTCTAAAACTTCAGATTGTGTTTTTATAGGCTATTCGATTAATAGTACTTCATATAGGTTTCTAGCGATAAGAAGCGAGCATAACATTTTAGAACCTAACACAATCATTGAGGCAAAAAATGCTATATTCTTTGAGAATATTTTTCCTATGAAAAATAAGGTATCAATTGAGAGTAAATTAATTCATGTTAGTAATGAACCCAAAAATGATACCTCTAGGGAAGAAGTACTTGAACCAAGAAGGAGTGAAAGAGTAAGGAAGAAGACTAACTTAGGAGATGGATTTTTTTACTTTTTTAATTGATAATGACCCACAAACATATGAAGAAGCTATTAGGTAACAAAATGCTCCTTTTTGCACAATTAAAAACGAGTTAGATTCCATTATGTCTACTCATACTTGGGAATTAGTATAGTTACCTCTTGATGCAAAACCTATTGGGTGCAAATGGATTTTTAAAAGAAAATTAAAAATTGATGGCACAGTTGATAAGTACAAAGCCCAACTAGTTGCCAAAGGTTATAAACAAAAGAAAGATTTTCATTCTCTGGTTACAAGAATAGCATCTATTAGGGTTTTGATTGCTATAGCTTGTATATATAAATTAGTAATTCATCAAATGGGTGTGAAAAATGGCGTTCTTGAATGGAGACTTGGAGGAGGAAATATACATGGAAAAACTGGAAGGATCTATTGTACCAAGTAAAAAGCATATGGTATGTAAATTGATTAAATCATTATATGGTTTAAAACAAGCACTGAAACAATGGCATGAGAAATTTAATAATGTGTTAGTGTCAAATGGTTTCAAAATTAATGGCGCTGACAGATGTGTATATTGTAAGTTTTGTGATAATTTTGGTGTTATTATTTGATTATATGTTGATGATATGTTTATAATGGGTACAAGTCTAGAAGTTCTTACCAATACTAAAAAGGTCTTAATGTCTAAGTTTGACATGAAAGATATGGGGGAGGCAGATGTAATTTTAGGAATTAAAATTTTGAGAACTCCAAATAGTCTGATGTTATCTCAAGAACACTACATAGATAAGATACTTAGAAAGTTTAATCATTTTGATTGTAAGCCTATTTCTACACCTTATGATGCTAGAATTAAACTAAAGAAAAATAAAAGTGATCCTATGTGTCAAAATGAGTATGCACAAATAATTGGAAGCTTAATGTATCTTATGAATTGTACATGTCCTGATATTGCATATGTTATTGGTAGGTTAAGTAAATACACACATAACCCCAATAAAGAACATTGAAATGCTATATCTAGATTGTTGAAATAGTTGAAAGGGACTGCTAATTATGGTTTATCATAAAGTGGATTTTCAGCTATACTAGAAGGGTATAGCGATGCTAACTGGATCTTGGATTCAGACAAGATGAAATCCACAAGTGGTTATATATTCACCCTTGGTGGGGTGCAGTGTCTTGAAAATCTTCCAAACAAACATGTACAGCTCGGTCTACTATGGAGTCTAAGTTTATTGCCTTAGAAAAGGCTGGCACTGAGGCTGAGTGGTTAAGAAACCTCTTAGCGGATATCCCTTTATGGATGAACCAGTTCCATCTGTATCTAGGCATTGTGATAAGACCTATAATGGTAAAAATAGGCATATACCCTTATAGCATAATATTTTGAGGCAGCTGGTTAATGATAGGATAATATCCCTACACTTTGTAAGGTCAGAGATGAATTTGGTCGATCCTCTAACAAAACCACTAGGAAGAAAACTAGTGAGTGAGACATCGAGGGGGATGGGACTTATGCCTATACAGAAATCGCAAATGATGGTAACCCAACTTGCATGAATGGAGATCCCATGAAGTAAGTTCATAAGGGTAATAACAAGTCATTGGGTGATTTGTAACACTATTATAATTTAATTAATATTCAAATCCCATGCTTATAGTGTAGATAGTGAATATTCTACAATGTATAAGGTTGAGTTTATCCCTTAATGAATCCATAACCTAGATTAGGTAGTGTATCTAGTTGCAGTGTACACTTGATGGATTCACCTATATAGATGTGGGAGTGGGGCCGCTTCCTATGAGAGCTTTGGCAGGTTTTCTGGAACATCTATGAATATCCAGATAGGGTGCATGACCTATTCGCACCAACCCGTGATGAACAAACTCAGATTAGAGGGTCTAATGTAGGTGATGAGTGTAGTCAGTTTACACTAAAGAAATCTAGTTCATAGAAATTTTTTATTTCACTAGATTTCTGTAAGCTCTGCCTTATTTTCCCTAAGTGATGGTTCATAGTCCAAAAGACACCACCACAATGCATTAGATGCTCGTGTTCCCAAATCAAAGTTTTTATTTTTATATATATGTTATATTTTGAAATATGTGGGGGATTGTTGTATTTAATATATATTTCAAAATATAATATATATTTATTTATTTCTAACATATATATATGTGTATACAAAAAACAATTTATTTAAATTATTTTTAGACCTATTGAATAACGTGAACAGTACACGTTATGGCCATTTGCCTTATTACTTATACTGCCTTATTTTATTATACTATATGGGAATTAAATTTTCAAAGACTTTGACCGTTGGTTAATAACCGTTGAATTTTGCAATTGATCGGTGGATGCCAACCAATGAATCCTTTTGTTAAGCAACTCTTCAATTACTATTTAAAGCATTTGACGGCTTGTGTACAAATAGGAAAGAAAAAAGAAGAAAGCAAAGCAGGAAAAGTAAGAAAGGCAAAATAGAAAGAAGTCTATTGTTCAAAGGCATCATTTTCTCAAAACTTTGACACATTCATTTTGTTATCCAGTGGATTTTCCTATGTAGTGGGTTTTCATACACAGTGGGTTTCCTTGAGTTGTTTATCAAATTGTTAGATCCTAATTTTGATATACTTTCAAATATACTACCACTTGAGATCTTGGTATTCATTTGGGAACGATCAAGAGTTGTTCGTGACACCTCTACATTTGCTAGTGCAAGCTTGTCGAGAAGCGATAGTTGAATCTTGCTGGATAGGACGTCATAATCTGTTGCACCGGGTTTCACACTCAGAGGGACGGAAATCTATTCTTAAGGACAGTGACTAGACGCCTCTATCGATAAGTTTTTTTGTCTTGTTTATCATCTGATTTTTTATTATTCTTGGATTTATATTTTCACAACATTCACGCACTACAAAAATTAGGGTCTTTTGAGATAATTTTTATACAATGGCAGTGTCCACCGTCACAAAAAAAAAAAATGTTTTGGAGATTTTTTTTTTTTTTTTGTGTGTGTGTGGCAATAGTGCAGAAACAAAAGGTTTATTTTCTGCCATAAAGTGGAGTTTCAAAAAGTCTGTGGCGGCAACAACCCATCTCAAATAGTATTTATGGAACAAATAAATCTTTTATGACAATACTATAGCCATAAAAAAAAATCTTCTCCAAAACACTGTTTTTTTGTGTGACAATGAACGCTACTATTGTACAAAAATTTATCTCAAAAAACTCTAATTCTTATAGTGCCGATAGTATGAAAGAGAGTAAGGGACACAGAGAGAGAGAGTCAAAAGGCACTATGTGTGTACAGAGAGAGACAATTGTTGTCATCTTAGCTATTAAAGTTATAGGGTTTCTTGTTTGGTGCAAATGTGATGTTACTGATCATGGGGAAAAATTCATCATCCTGCTTGAGCATATGTTGTATTGATGAGTGGGTTTTATACCTAAGAATTGAGTATTCTTGGCTTGATGAAATTGCAAGTTTTCAAGTATTTTATGTTCTTTTTTATTTGTTTTGTGTGTTTTTATGTTATTTTGTAGGGATCATCATTTTGAAGGAAACAAGGTCATTTGAGAGCCTAAGTGTAGAATTTTTTAAGACTAAGCAATAAGGGCAACTCTAGGCTTAAAAAGGGATCAGCGCCTCAGTGTTACAAACCAGCACCTATGCACTAGAAGGACAGAAAGTTAGTGCCCATGTGCTGATTTTAGGGGCTGCAAAGATTTGTTTTAATGTGGACACAAATTTTGGCTTGTTTTTAAGTCGAAATTGAACTCTAATGATATATATGCTAGGCATTGAATTGGGATAAATTTATACTGATTTTGGGGACTGCTAACAATAAAAAAAAACAAGGATTGATAGAAAATTGAAGGCAAGAATCGAAGGAAGCGACGCAAAGAAAATTGGACTTGAAGGCTAGAGAGGAATTGAAGATTGCAACTAAGTTTTCATTCTTTTCTCTTACTTTTAGTTTTGATTTTTTGAGATGTTAATTAATTTGATGATGATGTTTTTCAATTACATTATGAACTAAATTTTTATTAAGATTGAAACGGAACTTGATGTTTAGTTAAATTAATCTACTTTCGTTTTTAATTGTGAGTGATCATATATGAGTTGTTTATCATATTTTGTGCTTAATATATGATTTTGTGGCCACCAATTAATTTGATTCCCTAGATGAAATTAGGAGATGAATTCCAGGTTTATATTTGAATAAGATAACATGCGTCTGATTAATTCTTCTTAGGAATGAATAGTTAGGTTTGTATATAGGATATGAATATACCTATATGCCGTGTGTAACTTTTATGAGAGTTTGAACTTAATGAATCTATTCCAACTTATTTTGCATAGGAATATAGTAATTTAATTGGGTGAGATATTTTTATCTAACTATCGAAAGAGGTTTGATAAATAATTTTGAGTTTTCAATTAATAACTTATTTTGATCAATTAACTATAAAGAGAGTGGAAAGATTTATACGAAGCATTAAGAAAAGTTGTAATCTTAAATTCTTTCATCTGGTAAATTCAATCCTTGATTATTAAATTTAGATTTAGTTAAATTAGTAATTTCATAGTTTAATTTCAATTGTTTAAATAAAATTGAATTGATATAAAGTTAGTACTTGAAAATTATTAATAATAATTCTTCATGGGAACGATACTCTACTTATCACTTTATTACTTGTTGATCGTGTATACTTGCACATAAATTGACAATTTTGAATTCGGACAATAAGTTTTTGGCGCCGTTGCCGGAGAATTAGTCTAGTAATTATTTAAATATTAATTTTAATCAATTTAATATTAGTTTAAAATTATTTAATTTTCTGTTTTAATTTCTTTTGCAAGCACTCTTGAATTTTGTATGCTAACACGATCTAAAGGTCAGGAGCTACTACCTTACAAAGACAAAATTGAAAGAAGGCTCCAAAACTTGCGAAAGCATTATCAAGAAATAAATAATCAAAAATCTATGGCTGAAGAAGAACAGAAATCGCTAAAGGATTATGTTATGCCGTTTGTTACAAAAATACAATCGAGCATTCAAATACCTGTAATTCAACCAAACAGTTTCGAGATCAAGCCGAGTACCATTCAAATATTTTAGAATTCAGTGCAGTTTGGGAGTTTGCCTAACGATGACCCAAATGTTCATTTGGTGAGTTTTTTGGAGATATGAGACAAGTTCAAGTACAACGGGGTTACCGAAGATGTGATTAAACTCTAACTTTTTCCTTTCACACTTCGTGATAAGGCAAATAGTTGGTTGCATTCATTGCCGCCGGGTTCTATTACTACATGGATAGATTTAGTTCAAAAATTCTTAGCTAAATTCTTTCCACCAGCTAAAACTGCAAGGATGAGGAACGACGTCACTTCATTTACACAGCATGATTTTGAGACTCACTATGAAGCTTGGGAGAGATTCAAGGACTTACTCCGTAAATGTCCTCACCATGGTATTCCTAAGTGGTTGCAAGTTCAAACATTCTACAATGGGTTGTTTAGTGCTACCCGAACCAGTATCAATGCAGCTGCAGGAGGGGCATTAATGGGGAAAATTTTTGATGAAGCTTATGAGTTATTGGAGACGATGACAGCCAACAATTATTAGTGGCCTTCTACTAGGATCAATCAGCCAAAGGTAGTAGGGATTTATGAAGTTGATGCGGTTACTGCATTGGTTTCACAAGTTGATACATTAACAAAGAAGATTGATGTTTTAGGGGTGCAGCCTATTTAGAGTATGATAGTTGTTTGTGAATTGTGTGTCGGGAACCATTCGAGCAATCAATGTGCAATTAGTTCAGAGTTGATACAATACGTTAGTAACTTCAATAGGCAGCAATATGGCAATAATTTCAACAATTATAACCCTGGTTGGAGGACTCATTCGAACTTGTCTAGGAATAATAATCAAGCCCAAACTTTTGCTCCAACATAATCATACCCACCAGGCTTTTAGAATCAAGCTTCACCACAGCAGAAAAAAAAAGTCGAATTTGGAGGAGCTGTTTTTCTGGTACATAGCACGGAGTGAGACAATGATGAACAGCATGGAAGTATCAATTCGAAACCTGGAAAATCAAATGGGTTAGCTTGCTAATGCCATTAACAACCGATCTCAAGGCACTCTACCTAGTGATACGGAAATCAATCCTAAGAGGGAAGGTAAGGAGCACTGTAATGTTATTACTTTACAAAGCAGAAAAAGTTACTTGAGGTTGTTGGTAGAACTCCAAAACAATCACATGGAGATGAGAGTGAGCGTAAAAAAATAAAAGCTAGCAACAATATGGAACATGAAAAGAAAGAAGAAGATTAAGTTGCATGTTCTAATGGAGGTAATCTAAGACCTATTGTGTCTCCCGTGTCGTTTCCACAACGTTTGCAAAAACTGAAGTGGGATAAACAGTTCTCTAAATTCTTGTAAGTGTTTAAGAAACTCCAAATAAATATCCCTTTCGTAGAAGCAGTGGAGAAAACGCCAAACTATGTGAAATTTTTGAAGGAAATTCAGTCAAAAAAGAGAAAACTAGGTGATTTTGAGATAGTGGCACTTACAGAGGAGTGTAGTTCTATTGTTCAAACGAAGCAACCACCATAGCTCAAAGATACGGATAACTTTACAATTCCATGCACAATAGGCAGTTAGTTTTTTGGGAGAGCAGTGTGTGATTTGGGATTTAGTATTAACTAAATGCCGCCCTCAATTTATCAGCAATTGGGTTTAAAGGAAGCGAAGCCTACTAACATCACATTACAGCTTGTGGATAGATCACTCACTTATCAAATGAGTATAGTTGAGGATGTTCTAGTTAAAGTAGATAAGTTCATTTTTCTAGTTGATTCCATAGTCTTAGATTGTGAGGAAGATAGGGAAATACCTATTATTCTTGGGCGACCATTTTTAGCAACGGGGAGAACACTCATCGATGTACAGAAAGGTGAGCCACCACCTTTGTCACCAGCACAGGAGTCAACACTGACACCAGCACCTACACCAACACCGACACCATCACCAGTCATCTTCGGAGCACTGACCCGTACAATTATAGTGACACCTTATCCTATACCTTTAGATCTTCCCTTTTTTCACCACACCAACAGTGTCAGCATGTGATACCACATCAATTACATTACACCCATATCGTGTCTTACAGTAGTGGGGTCATCGCATACAGTCTAGCCTACCCCGTTCTCTCAAGCGTCCTTTACCAAATCCTATGTTAGCTGAGGAGGGGTTGACACAGGATGCTACACTTATAGGTATAGGTCACGTGAGAGAGGGACCAAGAGTTTCAGGTGGATGACACCGTCGGGGAGGGGCCGAGGGGCGAGGTCGTGCACATCATGTACATCATGGCGATGATGTCGGTTTGTCACAGATGACACAGGCTGCACCACAGGATACTGAACATGAGGTTCGGAGACAATCGAAGCGACGTAGGTGACCACCTCCATGTGGCACATGATTTTGATGTATTTTTGGATTTTTAGGAACTGTACAAAGTTTTTCTTTTGTACATGCTTGATTATAATTATTTTATGAATTTCTATTGCAGTCTTTAATCAAGTTGTCACATATATAATCAATATTGTATACAACACATTTAACTTAAATTCAACATAACACTTACATTACACTTCATATTTAAATCTCGACATAACACTTGTTCAAACAACACTGACATAACATTTCTCCACACAACACTAGCATAACATTTCTCCACACAACACTAACATAATACTTCTCTAGACAACATTTTTCATGGGTCAACATCTTTTTCAGACATCTCGACATTAGAAATACATCCAACATCTCCACTTAATAGAAAACTTATACATGCTTCTTCCATTAACCCTTCTTTAGCACAATCTCCTAAATGCGACAGAGGTTGTAACGATTTAAATAGATTCTCATGCGATTGTTCTCAACTCGAAAATGATACAATGCTCGCTCCAGTTGTTGAAGTGTCTCAACAAACATATGGATGACAATTTTTTGAGGCCTTCATATATTTGCAAGTTCGCATATCTCGACTAATATTTTCTCACTCTGTCAAACAATATTGCAATTCAGCCCTCATTGTGCTTATGGCCCTACTTGAATAATGTAGACGGGGATTCAGTGTATAGAAGAACTTATCCTCTAAGGCCCAATAATAACCCATATTTTCATAAAACATTCTCACACTATAATTCATGGTTGGAAATGAGTTTTCTTCAATGAGTTGCATACACACGATGGATATATAGTCCTGAAAGATCAAGGTTTTGATGTACATATCAATTCATTGAGAAATGACTATCATAACTTGATAATGCACTTATTGTCTTCCTATTACCCATAACTTAATAGTACATTGATTTTTTTCCTATTACCCATAACTTAACAGTACATTGATTGTTTTCCTGTTACCTATAAATTGATAATTTGAAATTAAATCAATGGATGAAATGACAAAACCCTGCAATTGCTGATGAACCATGTGTTGTAATGAATGCACACAGCTGCCAACAAGGTGTGAGGGTGAACTACTAAGGATTTCAATAAAAACCATGTGCTGAAGTGATAACTAATTGGCTTTTGATAAGGCTAAAGAAGAAAAAGTGAATACTCGTGACTACTTAATGTCATGTGCTAAAGTGACAACACACAGTTGATAAGGTCGAAGAGTGAAATGACCTTACACGAGTCTGACACATGACTAAACCCTAAATGGCCTCACATGACTACATTGTCTTCCTATTGACTGATGTGACCTAATCAACACACTAGGTTTTGGACACTACTATTTAAACACCTTATTTGTGGTTGATATGACAAACACTAAAAAATTATGTCTACATCAAATTTCTCTACAAGATTTAACAATGGCATAGGTGAGCGGGTTTAGTTGTTACAAGAGCAAAACGATGATTACAAGATTGAGAGATTTTCTGATCCAAAAGAGTATTATGCAGGAGTACGACGAGAGTGGGTTTTTCATGCTAATGAATCAGAGGAACTATTCACACAACGAAGAGAACTTGGCATACCAGTGTCTCATAAATGATTACTAACAATGCAACGCCAGAATAGAGAGGACTATGAATTAGTAGTAAAACGTGTTCAATGAGAGAATAATAGAATGCTAGTGTGTCAGTGTCTCTATTACATGTTGCAACTAGCAAAAGACATGGTGGGGACTGCAAATGGATGATAGTTGATACCAGTTGAGCAAAGCAATGTATTGTCTAATGCACAACACCTGTCAGATGGTTATATGTCTTACGATGATTAACAAATGTAGTAAGTGTGCAATTATTTTTTTCAAAGCCATCTCTTAAATCATTGTACATTTGTGAGATAGTTTTATTAGTGCAATCAGTGTAGTGTCAAGTCATGGCAGCCCTTTGTCATTGGATTATTGAGTCATTGTTTTATCACTGTGAATTCATATCATTAATTCATCAATATCAAGTCATGTTAGTCGTACACAATAAGTGTCTTATCAAATTTGTATATAATTGCATTATGCATCTGTATAAACGATCATTCTTAATTGTGTACATCATAACCCAAAAAATATCTAGGCGCATATCAAATAAGGAAATCCAATCAAACCACCCAAGGTTCTTCATCACACAATGAACAACATAGTTCATCTTCAACCAACGAACTCAACGCTCAACTAGCCAAGAAGCATCGTCGAACATAGTTCGTTCAATTGGATCCTACACAAATTTCACTGGTGTAACTTGGTATGGACAAAAGTGTGAGTTCCGCAATGAGCTCATCGACCCTTATCACCCATTCAGTCAAGTTAGACACGTAATTGTTGGGCCTAAGACCCACTATCTACCTCCGAGTGTTCATATCGAACTCACAGTAAGATGGCGACAGTTATAAGACAAACATAGTAAGCTTGAAGCATATTATCGTTGGCATGGACTAATGGTACCAAAGGTACGTTCAGTTGATATATTTAATCCACAAAACTCTAGCAACCATGATGAGATCATAGCAAGGCTCCTACGTGAAAATGATTAGATGCAGCGTCGACTTGATCGTTTGCATGCAATCGAGTATGCAAAAATTGAGCATTTTGATCCTGACTATGCTAAGATTCAAATTTTATAGGATTTGTTACTTGTTTCTGATGATGCGTCCAACACTTTTATTCCATCAAGTTTATGTGTACTCGTTAGTCCTCTATATTGTTTTTAACAACAACCACAATATTGACACACTGTAGTTTGTACAGTCTCATGTAATAACGTTGTTTTGTTTACTATATAAATATCATTTTTCATATTTGCATGTTTTGTACATACTTTTGTAGGTCAAATGAAATTGTTCGATGAACTTCTGACATAAAATTGGAATAGACAATTTTTTAACATATACAAATTTCTCAAAATCAAACAGAAGATTCGTGTACTCAAAAACAGTAGTTTAAGCATTTTTGGTAATTTAATGCAATCAATTAATTTTTTTTAATTCATAATGTGACACCCGATAACCCGGGGGTCCTTTGATAACCATCAACCCGCGGTAATACCATGAATATCACATAACCCGACACCACGTCAATAGCATCCCCTTAACTAGGAATTATAACCCACAAGTGTATCCCATATTCATTTATCCATTGAATCTAATCGAGGTCCAATATACCATAATTTAAACTCTATTATAGTTCATTTACATCATTGGAGGGAAGGAAAACATAGGGCGAAAGCATGACAAAACAGTTTTAAATTTTTAAAAATTTAGAGAGGGTACTAGTATGGTTTGCCCACTAGTCAAGACCATACCGGTACGCTGTACCGGTACTGTCTATTTTGAAAAGTTTGTAAAGAGTGCCGGTATTGTCTGTTTTTTAGACAACAGTGTACCGGTACACTTTGTCCAGTTTTGCCTATTTCAACCATTTTTTATTTTCAATCCATTTCAAACCCTTCCACAACCATACAATACTAGTTTTATATCATCTGCTACATAAGGCTTAATACATTCAAGTCCTATTACGTACTATTTCATTTAATTACATGCCAAATATTAAATGTTCATAGTAACTATACAATTTCTCAAAATAAGCCACATTCCGGCTTTCTTCATCCACGAGGCTCAAATTGGGAGCCATCCACTGGCGTAAATCCCGCACATGAAATGTTTTTTCCATGAAGGATGAACCACGCTCAATAGGGTATCTCCTATAGAGGCTACTCTCCAACCTAAATGCATATGAAATGTTCACATGCAACATTCAACAACTCATACATTCCAAGAAAGAATATGCATCCATTGTTAGAACCTATAAAGTCATGTCATGAAATGAGGTGAGACTCACTCATGCAACTCAACCCGAGCCCTTCCCTACTCTCCAACACATGCTAGTGTCAATGTGTATTAACCCGTCATTTATGTTACATATCAAATGACGTTTTGCAATCCAGGGTCTTTCGTGGGGTGGGTAATTATGGACTTACACCAACGGCACCCAATCGACATGGAATTTATGAACTCCCACCAACGATTCCGCGTACACCTACACATTTTATGGACTTGTACCAACGTAGTGCGTATCCAAATTACCGGGCCTTACACCCGAGGGATCTTGTAGCCCTTCTTGCTAACTCCAACCCTCTTTACCATATAAACCATGCGACTTTGCCAAGTCTTCGACCCAGCTTACACTAGCCCACCCGTCATCCACCAAGTGTGGTGTTGACGATAACCATGCACCCACACCCACAAATGCGATGTTTTCGTGCATATGCAATATGATATCTCATTGCAACAATAATTCAATGTTCAATATGCTATGAATGTCATATGAACCATTTCAAAACATTCCACATATCTCGTGACAATTTATATCGAAGCATATAATTCTCATAGTCCTTCACAATGTCAATATATCAACATCTTTCTAATGCCTCACTTCCAAAAATTTCATTCTTTGATCTTCTGTAAAAACCCTTCTTTTTGGTATGGGAGCGTAGTCCTCATCGAGGAGAACAATTTTTTCTCTTGACTCGAGTTGATTCGTGCACTAAAGTGGCGTAGATCATAGAGAAAAGGTGGAGTTCTCACTTGTTTCCCTCTCTTCTCTCTCACGTTAAAACCAACTAAAGAAATTGTGAGAAAATCAGATTTTCTCCCCTATTTATATTTTTTTATTTGTTTGGTCCACAACATGCCACACGTCCCTCTTTTTTCGGATCTGTTTTCGTCCCGAAATGATTAAATATCGTTCTAGTTCAAGTTCAAAATATTTTTTTAGCTCGCCTTCATTTATTTTCTGAATTTCATAATTTTATTAAAAAAAATCATTTTTGGGTTACCCGAAGTCCGACCGCCTCGTAAAACGCGAAAAATTCAATTATCTCAAAATTCAACGAAATTTGACAGGGTAACTAGATTTCGCAAGACAAATCCAACGGTGAGGTTCATTTCGTCATCCAAGATCTAGAAAATTTCCGGTTTATAACCCGTACGGTAGTAGCAATTTATCGTTTTGTCCTTTATTCATAAAAGTTCAAATTTACTTGGATTTTGACACATAACTTGATTTTTTAGTAGCTTCATAGTTTGTAAATTTTTGTGCGAAACATGGTTAATAATTTATTTTTTAGTTAAAACAAAAAATGAACTAAATTAAATTAATGGTTGTTTTAATGTACTTTTTTTAAACACCATTAACAATGACGACTTTAAAGATATCATTTAGAATGACGATTTAAACAGCAATTTTATACAGTTTGAAAACGTCATTTGAAATGACGCTTTAAACCATGAATGCATCATTTGAAATAACTTTTTTAAAAAGAGGCTTGATTTAGAAAATAAGTTTAAAACTGACTAGGTTTGGGAATAAAGTTTGGGTAGGAGCTGGTTTTGGTAAAAAGCTCTGAATATAATAGTGACAAAAAATAGTAACACTTCAAATCAAAGATAGGAACATTAAACACTAACATTATATACCGTCATCCATATCTTTCATTTTAGTAGCATGATATAGTAACACAATGAGAAATAAATCACATTCAAAATTTCTTATTTTTAAATCTTTCCTAGATTAGAACGTGTGTGTGTGTGTGTATATATATAAAACATTTTGAAAAATAAAACAAAAAATGTTTGGCATTATATAAAACAAAAAATCTTACGACAAAGAGATGGTTGGCATTATATAAAAGTTAGGGGCAATTTAGAACTTTCAATCTCTGCATTACTACTTAAATTTGGGCAAAATATGGAGCAAAAGGGACGCTATGGTGGACTAGACATGAAGGTGAAACTACTTGTTCTATCAACACTCACCTTTAGTGACACCATTTTCTTTGTGCAACTCTCTCAGCGAAACCCAGATTCTCCACAACCCGACTCTATGGCAAGAAGCTTTGTGCTATGGTTACTGGGCTTGGATACTCATTCAAATCAGGCTTCTCCGAAGCTCGGCTCGATTCCGATGATTGATGGCCGAAAGTTTGGAGAGCATCAACCCTAGCTCCAACTTCAATGGCTTTCTTGCGTATAGAAGCAATGGACAAGTCGTGAAGTTCATCTTCTCCAATTAAAAAGTCTGGGAAGTTAAGTCTTGCAGAAGGGCCTCTGAGATAGAACACATGGCAACGGCCGGAGAAGAGTAAGAGCCAAGACAAATACGAGACCTAACAAAGGTTCTATAATTTCAGTCACCCACTTCTCCTTTTCTTCTGGATAATCCAAGCTAAACTTATCACAAAATTTTATGTGGAAATCTTGATAGTAATTACACCTCAATTTGAATTTCAAATTTTATGAAAAAATCTTTCTTGCAAATCTCCATTGAATCATAGGATAACTGATTTTTCTGTTTGAAACTTCACTCGTGTTAAATTTTACTTTGAACATAAAAATAAAGATATTTTAATATTAAAAAAAAGTTTGAATTTAACTATTTCCAGAAAATAATGACTTAAGATCAAACATGTGGGACTATTCCGATCCTATAAATATCCATTCTCACACGCCATTTATTTTTGTGAAAATTGAAAGTGAGTCCCCCTAGATAAATTTATAATAACTTGAGTCTTGGAAGAAAACTTATTTGGGGGGTAAGTCCATGTTTAAACTTATATGTAGATACTTATGTCTACTTTTTTTTCAAATCTCAAAATTATCCCTAACAGTGTTAGTTTTGTTCAATCATGGAAAGTCACACAGGTTAGATCATTGAGGTATATATGAAAACCCTCGATTGAGTTATATAAGAAAATCGTTATTAAATATTATGATAATTAACGAAAATTTTATATGAAAATTATATATTCTGATAGTTATATATGGGAAGCTTAATGTACGAATAAATTGTTGGTCCATTAAGTCAAAATCATATCACAAAATTTCCTTAACAACATTAATGCATAATATATGGAGGCTAAACGGTGCCAACAGAGTTCTGTAACACAAATGTTAATATATAGTAACATTCATGTTACTATATGATTGAAGTTACAATTAGGGCCATGCTGCCAGTATAGTCGTGTTACAATACTGACACTGATGTTACGATAGTGAATTTTAATATGCAATTACAGACCTTGAGACGTATATTATGTAACATACACTTTAATATTCACAGTAACATTAAAACTTTGTGCTCAGTAACACATCTAATTTTACAAAATACAAGACAATAATTTTTTTACAATAACATCAACTTTCAATGATTTTAGTGAAAATACGATCCACAAATTGAAAATTTATAAAATGACAAATAGTAACATACAATCGACAGTTGAATTATAGCACTCAATACCAATTATGAACATCAAGACATCAAAATTTTGAACTCCATTTTTCGGTTCACGTACAGTAACATGAACTTTTTCCACAGTAACACAACCAAAGAATACTCGATTGTCTTGCACAACAAAAAAAAAATTAACAAAATCGAAATCTATAACACTTTAATTTAGTATTGATGTATGAGTTCTCTTGAATCTTGGTTACAAGGTTAATACCCACTTTGACATAATTAAATCTCTAATTGTTATTACTTTTCTACTATGTTACTATTTTTTGTAAGCATGTTACTATTTTTTTAGTAGCCATGTTACTGTCTTTGTTGAGTATATTACTATTGTTATTTTTAAAATATTAATATTCAATATTAATATTTTGTCGATGGAATCCAAATTAAACTGGAATAGTAAATTGAAATTGTATTTTTTGGAATGTAATATTAGAGTTTTAAATTTGAATATGAACGATTTTTGGTAAATGATGGTTTCTTGTTTTTCGGATAATGAAATATTGTGGCTTGGAAGATTGTAGGCGGATTTGAAGGCGATTATAAAGGAGATGTATATGGCTAGTTATTGTGTCCATAAACGTCGTTTATAACATTTCTACAGGGAAGGGTTACAATAGTAAAATTGACAAAAAATGAACTTAAAACTAAATAAGTTTTCTTGATGAACTTATCTCCAAATAAGTCTATATATGGGGACCGGTATCCAAACTTTTTTTTTATTATTATTAAATTACTCAGGGGCAACCCAATCTAATTTGAGTCTCTAGGCGAAAATATTATACGAGACCCTATAAATATTTATTCAGTAATAATAGTAATATTAAATACTTATTAAAATATGTTTATTTACTTTGTCTTTTGAGATACAACATACTAATTTAAAACTTTAATTCAAATTTTAAAAATAAAAATTGTGTTAATCAGAGTCAAATACGAAGATCAAATACAATAATACATACTATTTGTTTAAGATAAAAGAGAAACATAATTGAAAATTAGGTTGACTAGTAAATTAATTTTTTTATAAATGTATATAAAAATAGGAATTTATACAAGTTGAGTAGTCTTAAAATAAATCAAATATTGTTAGATATCATAGAGAAAAAGAGCAATTTTTTAATAAAAGATTTTAGTATGACAACTATGGTTAATTAATTTAAGATAGCTAGTGTGTTACTTCTACTCACTCTATTTTATAGTCATCTTGTACATAGTAAACAAAGTTATTAAAAAATTTCCTCAAATTTAACTTATACAAATATAAAATTATTATCCGTACCTATTATACGGTAGATAATTGATTTTAACAATAAGACTACAAAGTAATAATACATATAATATAAATATCGGGTGAGAAAAATAAATAAATTGAACTTTCGGGCCCTAATTTTTTTTAAAAGAGGTTCTAAAATTTTTACAATAATGCTAGTTGCACTTAATTTGAGGACTAAGTGCATTAGATAAATAGTGAATTTTGTTTAAACTTATCACTCTATTAATTCAATAATTCAAATATATTAAATATTTAAATTATATTCT
>CM042200.1:8032687-8044382 GCA_023539305.1 Ilex asprella
ACGTTGTCAAAGTAAGAGGCCTCATCCTCCTCCCCCTCAGGTCTGCTTCCCCCCCTCGATAGTCTTCCCGGAGGAGCTGTACTTGACGGTGTTGGGTTGGAGATGCGAGACCACCTCCAAGGCTTTCTCGACCTCAAAGGAAGGTGGAGAAGTAGGGTCTTTTGTCCCGTCGAAGGCCTCTATTTGAGGCAGCCTAAATTTAGAGGGGAGAGGAAAATGCAGCACCCCTATGGTAAATAGTGACTCTGTCTGTTGCACTAGGGCATCCATAATGACAGGAGCCTTGCTTCTTACAGCCTCCTTCATGTGGCTGAGCTCCTGCTTGATGTCCTCAAAGCGTTGTTCCCAGTATTGTTCTCTTCTTTCCTACTGGTAGGGGATGAAGTCACTCCTTTCCCCCTCATCATTCCGGCTCTGTGCCTCTTCGTTGTGACCATTTCCGGGTGGCGGTTGCGGATCCCTTCCCAGGGTTTGGCTATTCTCTATTCCTTCAATGACCTCCCTGAGGGGGTCGAGGTGGTACTGTTTCCTGCGAGGAAGATTATTCGGGCCTGCTTGGGCCGGTCGTGCCTCCTGTGAGCGCTTTAGGAGCTTTAGCAGATCCTTGTTTTGCTGTAATAGACGCTGGTTGACAAGGCGGAGGGCGTCCAACTCGTTATTCGCTGGTGGTTCCCCTGTGAAGGGGTTGGTTTCTGGATTGTTTTCGGCTTGTGCGTTGATGGCTTCCTGTTGATCTGGCGGGCGCAGCGGATTGGTTTGACCTCTGCTTATGTTGCGGGTTGAGAACATCAATCACTGGTTGATCAGCTTATTTGTAAATCGAGAACAATCATTCCCACAGACGGCGCCAAACTGATGATGCTTTTTCACCGCGGATGAGCAGGGGGTGTGTAAACCGTGATGATCGAGATGGATTTGAGCTATATGGCTCTCATGATTTGCAGTAGAGTATTCAGGGGAGTCTGGGGGGATATGAACAGTAAGAAATACAGTGGTTCACCGGCTCTGGAGCTCGACTAGTCCACTCTTCAATGGAGGCTCTTGCTCCTTTTTCTTGATTGATTACTTGAGTGCTTATACAATATGAAAGAAATTAGGGTTTTTGTCATGGCTCTCTCGCCTCTAGGGTTGCCTCTCGGGTCTATGGTTCTCTCTCTTGCAATGAAGGTATAATACAGTATTTATAGTGCAATTTCTATCTTCTAAGGGATCTACACCGGGATCTTTTCTTCATCCGAGGGATCCTCCATGATTTTAGGAGAAAATCTTGGTCGGTTGATATTCTGTGCCTTGATTATAACTTCCTACCGTTTCTGGGAGTGCTTTCTATTAACCGGTTATTCACTCCATGTTTCTTCTATCACCTTGTCCGGGGTGAGCTCAAGGTCGGTACTCCTGAGTTCCAGATTTCCTATCCGACCTCCCTTCTGGGTTGACCTCGAGTTCTGAGCTCATGCTTAGAATATTTTCTTGGTATCATCACTATTCATTTGCAATGCATTACTAGTTTCAAAAAATGGAAGGAATGAAATTCAAATCAATAATAAAAGTTAAAAGTTATTCTATAGACTTGTTGCTCTAGGCCTCAAATTTTAGCTGCCCAGGTGACACTACAAAATTGTGATAATTTTTCAGTGTATTTTGACAAAATATGATATTAGAGCTCAACTAGAGAGAGAATGAGATAGGCAGAGAGATGTAAATACATACATACATATATCAAACTTTCATACAAATAATTTTGGCATTGGTCCCACTTTCATTCTTTTTAATTTTTCAGCGGTCAAATCATAGAGATGTTTGTTGATGAATTGGATATTTAGTTTGAGTTCGATCAAGGATGGTTGTGACTATAGTTTGTTCTGTAATGAATTCAAGATGAACTTTAAAAGCTTCTCTGTATTTCCTTTCATATTGAGGAAATATTAATTTATTATACGAATTTGGGATTGTGCATTCTCTTTTTTTATGTCAAGCTACAGAAATGCTCCAAATAATCATAATGCTAAACCAAAAAATAAAAATAGAATTTAATGAATTGTATCAATTAAAGCAATTTCTGCAAATTGTATAATTGCATTCACAACATTCCAAAAAGTTGTCATAATAAGAAGGTTTACCACAGGTGCAATACCTGAACTCTTTCATCTTTCGAACAAATGTGAGAGGGTGTGAGTGATCATCAACTTGTAGGGTGCCCCCTAACTTGATATTTGAGAAGCTGTCATAAATGCATTTAACTTGAAAAGATTGGTAGTAATGATGACAATGGTACATCCAATACCTTGGATTTATTTCTTCCTCACAAAATTCACAATAGAATTCGTCGGGATGATCATTAGAAGGACGATAGCTCAGGATAAGGGGATGGCGATCCCACCTATGCTGGACAGTTTTTGGGAACAGAGCACAATCGTAATCCAGATTGAAGTTGCAAGCATCGCATCTAAATATGAACGTTGAGGACTTGTCATCACATCACTTGCACAAATATTGTGAACCTTCAGTTTGAACTAGGGGGTGCTTGTGAGATTCATGTTTGATTGTGCTAGGTACAAAAGCACATTTGATATCAACACTGAATTTACTAGTTTGACAGTTGGAAAAGAATCCATTGCTAAACAAGTTGCACAGTCACATACGAAGAGCAAATAGATGTCAGTGTTTAAGGTGACTTGGATGTTGAACCATCAATGGTAAGTGGGCACAACCTAGGTGCATACAGTTATTGCATTGACGACAACCTTAAAATGGAAGGGAGATAGGTTGCACACAAGCATTGCATAAAATTTTATCATCCTTCACTTCATTGATATTTTGCACATCAAAAAGAAGTAACGGATGCTCATGCTTCCAATTATTAATTTTTATTTCTTTCTCAAACTTGTCAATGTTGATATCTTTAACAAAATGTCTAATCAGATCTACAAATTCATCATTCACTGGTAGGTTTATTAGATTAGACTCTAGAAGCTCGTCATCTTTATTATTGCTACTTATTTCACTATCTTTGAAATCACAAAATATGGAGAAAAGTTTAATTGTAAAGTATTAAAAGCATTGCAAGTATTTTGTTAAGGGGGAGAGAGAGGCGGGGAGAGGGGAAGGGAGAAAACAAAAACAAGACCAAACGATTAAACTCACCTCGATGACCCTGCCTCTGATGTTGCATACTTTAAATGGGCAAAATATCTACATGGGCCACAACAACAAGCCGAATAATTTGTGAAAACATCCTGATCACATATGTTGCATTCTGTCTAAAATTGGTAATATTATAAAGATACTGCTTGGTTAAGGTAAGATGATGATTGTGGTCATTAATCTTGATGGTGTTAGGTAGTGAGGCACAACTTTTATGGATCCAAAATTGACAGTTGTGACATAGATAAGAAGATTCTTTATCTTCCACACTACAAATATCACAACTGAACAAGGATGGCTTAAGTAGGATGGCTAATGAGTGTTGGTGAATTGCAAGTATAATCACGCCCCCCCCCCCCCCCAAGAAACATTGCATGTAGAAGTCAAAGTCACACTTGTAACAAGTATAGTTGAACTGATTCCAACTTTGTTTACATGCATCACATGCTAATGAACTTTGACCTACTTTAAGGGTTAAAAATGTGTTCGGTGTGTATGGGCTCTTTAAACAATTCCACATTTTTTGCCTTCCATATTTACTATTAAATCATTTAACATCTTACCAGTAGCTCTATGATGCTCGCAATTGGTTGAAAACCAACAGTAAGCCTAGAAATTGGGGGACCCATAAGCCGACGAGTGATGCAACGATACCATATCATGTATGCGTCAGTAGGATCCATCGGTGCAGTAGTCAATTCTCCCGTAACAAATGTATCTCGACGATGGGTCCACATGTGTATGTACACCTGATGAACATCAGTCTAATCCCGACCCGATCTCCCGTGACAGTTGACAGCATGTAGGGCACTACTAACATCACATGTCTGTGGTTAGCACTGCACAAGACCGAATTATCGAGTAACACGATTTGGAAAATGCCACTCAATGACATCAAAACAAATCAATGGGGTGTGTGTGTGCCAAATATCTTGCCTAATAGGGTAATAATCGGGCAGCTGACTCATGACCTCAGCAGTATATGAATCCCATATCATTTGCAATACAAATTATGGGCATCCATTAATAAAAGTAGAAGAATTTTTAAAAAAATTGGGCAGAGTTTCCCCCTATAAATTGAACATTTCCAAACTTTTCAACCTGTATACAACACAAACAACTCAATGCAGACATAAACTAATATACAAAAACATCCCAGTATCTCAACGTCCACTATCTACACCCATCTCAATGCAATCATCCCAACATACATTAAAAACGTTTAAAACTTAATATTCGGGTAAGTAAGATATAGTCAAGCTAATATACCTGATCGTTTCTCATCTAGTCCAGCTGGTCCTGATAGTGACGTAATACATGAGTCGGAGTGTGCTGCTCCGAAGATGTGACATCTCATCTATAAAGTTCAACAAATTTATAAATACATAACAATACGTAAAATTTCTATTTGACTTTTGATCGTTATTACGTATCTACGACCAAGGGGACCATCATGTATTGTGTGCACATCAACATCATCATGTGTAGCCCCGCCATTTATATCAGCTCCATCTTCTAACGCATCAGCACCATCATGTGCAGGTGGAACATCCTCTTGCCCAGGAAGGGGCACGTACTTTCGTAGCAGTACACGCTATGGAACAATGTGTGACACACACTCCCATGCCCACAGCTACATACACAATATAATGTTTGTAAATTTATACAGTTATAAGAAAATATGTTAGCACAATAAAAAATGCAATCCATTACTTGAATCATAATATGTGGATCGCTAATATCCTTCGCACCCACTTGGTAGCAAGACACATATCCCAATATAACCATGAAAGGGTCGCACTACTCGAACTAAAAGTGTTGGCCTCATGAAGGTCCACAAGCAATGGTAAGAACATAAGCTTAACCTTGCTCGACAACTTATCTTTAAACAAAAGCCCCTAATCAACAATAGCATGTATGCTTGGGTGTAACATGCTATAAACTACTCAGTTGCATCAGGTGGAATCGCATTGCCCAAATGCTCAAACAATGCACTAAGATACAGTGTGGACTTATCTATGGCTCCATCTGTTGGTGTGAACCCGAGAAACTTAGTGCATATGAGACTCCACTGTTGTACATCACACACGATATCCACACGACTTATAGGAATCCCATCAACGGGCAGGCCAAGTAATACACCAGTGTCCTAAAGTGTGATAGTGGCCACACCAACTGGCAGATTAAATGTGTGTGCCTTAACCCGTCAACGCTCAACAAGTGCGGTAATAAGATGTCAGTCCAACTAAATGTACTTAAGACGATATGCCCTATAAAATTCAGCTGTGCATGGATGTTGAATAACTCGTTTGTCAGTGATGGTAACTCAACGAAGTGGAGCCTCAGATCGTCTACAATGTAGATGTGGGAGCTCAATGCCCTGGCTAATAACAGTTGTGAGATGCTCAAGCTATAATGATAGTACGAATGCATCATTAGGACCTAGATGTAGTAATGATCGCAAATCACGATCCATGACCACAACCAACATCAACACACAATAAAAAATTACATCATTATAATATAAATAAAGTAACACGTCCTAAATTGAAACAAGTGGTAACGCCAATAATTTACATCTCAATCAATAATTCTTCGAAAAAAAATAAAAAATACAACCTAGACACAACATTAGGGGGTATTCTTAATACATAAAGCTTAACATCACAACGTACAAAGTTTCAAATTCACTTATACATTTCATAAATCAATAAGTAAAAGTTAAATAACCACATAGACATAATATATTTATGTGGATGACCCATTGAAAAAGCTGATTGGTTCTTTGCTAGACATGTTCAACGACTGTGCCCTACTTGTAAACAAATACTGTAGTGGTTTATTTTGCGCACTTCTCTCAAAAAATTTATTTCATTGCGTATACATAATGTATGTGGATGTCCTCAGCGTAACGACCTATCAGGGCATAATGTAGAATCATTGGTATCATCTCAATAATCTTGGTGGTGTAAAAGATGAAGTTCAGGTGCCTAAGTTGACTCAAGTGCCTCGATGCTAAATACTGAATTGATTAAATGCCAAAAACTAACATGGAAATGCAAGCAAGCGGCCATAACATGAGAACAAGGTATTTTATAAATTGTAAATTTTCCACAAGTGCATGTTCGGTGATTAATACACACAACATGTGTATTACCATTCCTAGTGACCACCTCCGCAACTTCCCGTCGCATGTGAAATGGTGTAACATTACACATTCCTACTTTGAGCTGGTTGAGTCTGAGAATGTTTATGAAGCAACCACACATTAATCGGTGGTGAGATATGTTGATTTATAATCTCTTGAGATTGTGACAAATTAATGACAGAATATTCACAAATCAATTATAAAATAATTAGAGGAAAATATATACAAATATGCCTAGAATCAAAGGTCAATGATTCATGTTTAGAAAGCCTTTGGTTTAGGTAAGAGATCCTCAACCGTATCCTTAACACCCCCCGCAAGCTAAGCGGCAAATTTGAACAAATGTGAAGCTTGGACCAAAAAAATTCAAAAAGAGATTGAGGAAGACTTTTGGTGAAGATGTTAGCAACTTGTAGATGAGATGGCACATATTGCGTGTGAAGTTTTCTGGCAACAACAACTTCACGAAGAAAGTGATAGTCTAACTCCACATGCTTGACACACTTGTGAGAAACCGGATTGGAGCTAAAAAAATTGCACTTTTGTTATCACATAAGAGAAGTGGCTTCTGGAGAATGGGAACCCGGAGGTCACGAAGGAGATCTGTAAGCCAAAGAAGTTCAGCAACAGTGTTTGCAAGACCACGATACTCAGATTCACAACTAGAACGAGACACAGTGGGTTGCTTTTTAGCACTCCAAGAGACCAAATTTTCACAAAGATAAATAGAGTAACCAGAAGTAGACCGGCGAATGTCTGGACAACCAGCCAAATCAGAAAAAGCAACCAAAGCACCAGAAGTGGCAGAGGGGTGAAATAAAAGACCAAAATGGAGAGTGCCCTTGACATAGCGGAGAATATGCTTAACAACAATATAGTGATCCTCAGTTGGAGCATGTAGAAATTGACTAACCGAGTTGACAGCATGAGCAATGTCAGGGCGTGTGATGGTCAGGCACAGAAGTGCACCAACAAGAGACCTGCAAAGAGTAGGATATGAAAATAGAGGTCCATCAATAGACAAGTGTTGAGAGACAACCATGGGAGTATGGACAAGTTTGCTGTCAAGTAACTGAGCGCGAGTAAGAATGTCTATGGCATATTTCAGCTGACTAAGAAAAAGACCATCAGCAGCTGGCGAGGCTTCAGAACCAAGAAAATAGCTGAGAGAGCTCAAATCTTTAGTGGCAAATTCAGAATTGAGTTTGAGAGTAAAGTTGTCAAGAAGAGATGAGTTGTTGCCTGTAACAATAATGTCATCAACATAAAGTTGCAAATAGATAACATTAGTGTGCTAATGAAAAACAAATAGAGAAGTATTAGCTCGGCTGTACGAAAAACCAAGTCAAATGAGGAAAGAGCTGAAACGCTGGAACCAAACACGAGGAACTTGCTTGAGACCATAGAGAGCTTTCTTCAACAGAGAAACATGATTAGGGAAGCGAGGATCAATGTACCCAGGTGGTTGTTCCTATAAACATTTTTAGTGAGAGTACCATTAAGGAATGCATTCTTGACGTCAAGTTGACAAAGAGGCCATTTGTTGGTGACATCAATATAAAGAATAACACGAACGGTAGTGGCCTTGATGACATTACTAAAAGTGTTGGTGTAGTTAAGACCGAGAAGCTAGGTATAACCTCTAGCAACAAGGCGAGCTTTGAGTCACTCAACGGTGCCATCCGGTAGATATTTGGTCTGGAACACCCATTTGGGGTGCACAATGTTAGTATTTGTAGGCCGTGAGACCAAGGTCCAGGTGCGATTGTGTTGTAGAGCTTGAATTTCTTCATCCACAGCAGCAAGCCAAGCAGGATTGTTAGCAGCAGATTTGAATTCTTTAGGCTTAGTGGAGGCAAAAATAGCAGAAAGAAGTCCAGAAGAGCCCAAGACACCAAGATACGTTGGATGACAAGTCTTAAAAATACCAGCTTTAGCTCGGGTGACCATAGGATAAGAGCCGAGCAAGATGGCAGGAACAGAAGAAGCAGTCTATGCCTCAAGGGGAGGTGGGCTAGAAGCCGGAGGTGGTCAAGCAGAACCTGCAAAAGAATCAATAGCCTGCAAAGACTCATTCATTTGGTCAGTACATATAGTACATGGATTAAATCCGGATTGAGTAATAGGCAAAGAAGAAGGTGCTGCGGACGGGGAAGGAGGAGTAGTGTGTAAAAGATTGGGTTCCAGAAGTTGGAAAAACTTATAGAATAAAGAGGTTGAGCCAGAGAGTTATCGAGGAAAGGAAAATGGTGTTCATCAAATTGGGCATGTCAGGTGATATAGAGCCTGGAGGTGATAGGGTCAAAGCAACAACATCCTTTATAAGAGGGACTGTAACCCAAAAAAATGCAAGAAATACTAAGTGGGAAAAATTTGTTAGGCATATAATCACGTAAACAAGGGAAAACATGACAACCAAAAGGATAAAAATTTTCATAATTGGGAGGAGAACCATACAAGAGCTCAAACGGGGACTTACCTCCAAGAAGTGGTGCTAGCAAACGGTTGATGATGTAAGCCGCATTGCTAAAGGCGTCAACCCAAAAGCGGGGAGACAGATGAGAATGAAAAAGAAGTGCGAGACCTGTCTTAGTCACGTGGCGGTGTTTGTGTTCAGCAAAACCATTTTGAGTAGGTGTATGGGGACAAGAAAATTGACGGTGGATGCTAGAGGAACGAAGATGGGCTTGAAAGGAAGGGCTAGTAAATTCGCCGCTGCCATCACTTTGAAAAATTTTAATATGAGTTGAGAATTGAGTTTGCACAAATTTTTGAAATTGTGTAAAGATATTGTGGAAGTCAGATTTGAATTTTAAGAGATAAAGCCAAGTGAAACGGGAGTAATCATCGATGAAAAGAACATAAGAGCTAAAACCCGAATTAGATTTAATAGGAAAAGGTCCCCATATGTCATAATGAATAAGATCGAAAACCTGGGAAGATCGATGTTCATTTTGTGTATAAGGCAAGCGATGATTTTTTGCAATTTGACATGTACTGCATAAAGTGGGAGAAGATAATAAAGATGTAAGATAAAGATGTCCTTTTTTATTCAAATGAGAAAGACCATAGTGGTTTACATGTCCAAGGCGAGCATGCCATAATTCATAAGAAACATGTAAAGATTTATTTTTAAGAACAGAAAGGAAAGCAAAGTTACTACACTCTAGCACATATAGGCTGCCTTCTCTTTTACCAGTTGCTACCACCCTTCCCATTGGACGATGCTAGGTAGAAAAACAATCATTAGTAAAAGTGACAGATAAGGGAAAATCGGAAGTTAATTTACTAATAGAGAGTAAATTTTTTGTGAGATGAGGTACACCCAATACATCTAATAATTGAATGTTAGAAGCAGGAGAAAAGATACCAGCATGCGTAACGGGTAAAGAGGCACCATTTCCCACAATTACAGAATCCTTACCATTGTACTAAGAAGACTGATCCATATTAGATGGGTCATTGGTCATATGGGCCGATGCACCAGTGTCCAAAAACCAATCTGGCACGGCAAATTCAATGATAGAACATGAGCTGGCAAGGTGAGCAGAGGAGTCACCACGAGCAAATCTCTGGTTGCAACAATCAGCATAGTGGCCATCAAGGAGGCAGATTTAGCGCGAGGAGGGTGACGAGTCTAACCAGGGAAGTTGTAACCACGGGCGGCAGAGGTGTTGCGGCCAGGATTTGGGTTTCTGCCATAAGAGTTGCGGTAGGAATTTTTCTGGTTGGACGGCGTAGAGCCACGATTTTCTGTTATGAATGCGGTAGCAAGAGGATTCGGAGGTTCAAGAGATTTCTGGAAAATTCTCAAAACTCTCAGCTTGTGAAACAAGATTAATAAAATCGAGGAGAGACGTGTATGCCATCTGGGCGGTGGAAAAGGTGCAGAAATCAACACCCATAACGCGGAGAAGCCAGTGCACCTTGTCAGTGCTGTCAACTGGTCGACCAATGGCATGGAGATAGTCACAGAGGGCCTTGAACACACGAGCATAGTCAGCAACAGAGCATGTACCACACTTCATCAACTGCAGTTCATCTTTGAATTGAATTTCACAGGCCTTCGATCGATGATTGAAGGTGCTTTCAAGAGCAAACCAAGCATCATGGGCAATAGAGAGACCAATGATTTCTGCCAAGGCTTCTTCAGTGAGGGAGGAATGAAGAAGGAAGAGAAAACGTTGATCAACAAATTTCCATGCCAGGTATTTGTGATTAATCTTGATTAGTGCATGATTTAATTAAGTAAATAGGTCAATTGTGTTAGTTAAACAAAGTTAAACTAATCAAAATTGACCTATTACGGTTAGTGTGTGAATTAGGGATAATGCATTAATTGTCGTTATTTTCAGGGTTTTATGTGTCAAAGCTACAAACTACCGGAGAGCCAATTGTGAATTCTAAGATGACTATTATTAAAGCCTTAAAAAAAAGAGATTAAAGTAATCCAAATTTCATCTCTTGGAAGCTTGTGGAATGACAACTTTTGGAAGCTTGTGGAATGACAACTTTTGGAAGCTTGTGGAATGACAACTTTTGGAGGCTTGTGAATGGTATTTTTGGGGTTTGTAAATGTTATCCCTTGGGATTTGTAAAGGCTTTGCCTATAAATACCACCCCTTTTGTGGCTTGTAAGGATATAAGTTCTTTGCTTGATATAAGGATTTTTGTAGAGAAATCAAGAGCTCTCCTCTTGAAGAATACCTAGTTCTGTATTCATTTTAATTCAAGTTTTACATTCTAGTTCTTAAATTCAAGTCTTTTACATTATTGCTCCTTCTAATTACTTCAAGTCTTTATTATAGTTGGGAAGTTTAATTCCCCTACTTGTCTTCATCTTTATTATAGTTGGGAAGTTTAATTCCCTACTTGTCTTCATCTTTATTATAGTTGGGAAGTTTAATTCCCTACTTGTCTTCATCTTTATTATAGTTGGGAAGATAAATTCTCTACTTTTGTGTTCTTTATGTTCTTAATTTACTTCTTGTCTTTACATTAATGCTTTTACTTTCTTGCTTTCTTTTGACTTTCATTCACTTCCATTGTCGAATATTGTTTATATTGATGCATTTCATTTATGCTTAATTCTAACATTTATTTCTTTATAATGTCTTCCTATTTAATTGTTAACCTTACTTTAACCATGAGTAGCTAGGATTTTAGTTGGCTAATCCAAGGGAGACCTCCTCTTGGGTATGTCATTTTAACTCATTGTCTTTTCGCCCTTTAGAGTCAAATGGTTCGGTTTGACGGAGTTGAGAGTGGATGAGTTAGTGAGCCTTTGATATTCCGTAGGCCTAGTCACGGTTTATGCTTAGATACTCACCAATATCATCCCTAGCTTCCCCCGAATCAATCGTTCATTCATGCTCAATCGGAGGAAGGCTTTGAGTTGATTTG
>CM042200.1:8056039-8075420 GCA_023539305.1 Ilex asprella
GTTAGTCATTTGTCAATTAAAAGAGTTCAAATATACGCTTTTTTTTTCATTCATGTTTTTCATTTACTAAAAAATACATCTACATGCACAAACTCGAATTGTTTGATATTTCAACTAATAAACACACCAAAATAATTAAAGTGAAAAATGAAAACCGAAGCAGTAGCTCAAAATGGCTTATGTGCAATATACATGTCCATCTATTAGTATATTTCTGACCTAGATCTCACTCTGAGATTTATACCTCTATATAATTATTTCTAAATTTGAAATCTACACCTCCATATAATTATTTTTGATCCAGATCTCACTCCGATATCTATTCCTCTATGTAATTATTAGTTGATGCATACGTGCGTTATACGCCAACTATTTTGACTTTTTGTAAAATAAAAATCAATTTTCTTTATATGGAGATGATTATATATTACATGATGATTATTGAATTTTATGGGCTTCACTGGTCCACTTGTTCTCTTGTTAGTAGACAGTTACACAAAGTAGCACTGCTGACGTGATGTAACTGTTAGACTCAAGTTTTTTCTCGTATTTTGGTTTGTATAAACTTAATAGCGCATAAGGTTCAAAAAAAAATGAATTGCATTGCATTGCATTTAAAAACTGTAATATTTAATTTCAGTAAGTGATTAATATATGTATGACTACGGATTTCTTGGACTAATAAGAAATTCCTATAATAGGTTATTATTATTTTTTTATCTTTTTAAGGATAGTATTACCAAATATTTTTTTTTGACAAGCATTGACATTCAAAAGTAATATATAGATTATTAGATCTATTCAAAATTTATTTTTTTAGCAAATTTAGATATGCATTATATATCTACAAATATATGATATAATTTGGTGATTATTTAATAAAATTGAATAGAAAATTCATGTGTTAAATGTTAAAATCATCTCTAATCAACTTATTCGGATTAGAACGGATATCTATTTTAACAGACTCATATATGCACTGTGAAAAATAAAATTCGTTGGACAATTGATTGGATTCGGATTACATTGTTCAAATCGGATTTGAATTGAATTTATATTGTCTTGAAAGAAGATAATCAAAAGTCAAACAATGAATTTATTAGTTGAATTAATACTCTTAAGTCACTTTAAAAAAGATAAACTTTGACATTATAGAATTATTGAAAGATAAATAAAGAAATCAAAATTTTTTACAATTAAGCCACTTTTATTAGTAGTATAGATTTTTCATCAATAGTTTCGGTTTGAAAAATGCAAACCGAAACTATTGCTTAAAATAGCCCATGTGCAATGCACATGTCTGCCAACTAGTATACTTCTAACCCAGATCCTATTTGGAGATCTACACCTCTATATAATTATTTTTATTAAGATCTCACTCTGCATTAAATTTGGTGAAAAACTAGATATTTTTTGGTGGTGGACCTTAACATTCCAGCCTACCTCTCTCTCACACACACACGAGGAGGTGGACCTTAACATTCCAGCCATGAGCATCCACTGTTTAATTTGCATATTTATGCTTAATGATTTAAAAATCAACTAAGTCTAACCTCATCGTCCCTTTTTAATGTCCTAGTGCATGAACACACAAAAAAATAGGTCTAACCTTTGTATGTTGCCTTTAATACTCCCAGCTTGGAGTTTGACATAGAACTAATTGTTGCATCTAAAAAATGGCTTTACGTGCAACTTTAAATTTAAAATAAAAAAAATTAATGAGGAGACGTAAAGGCGTTGTTTGTGATATCACATGGGTGGTTATTTCTTTTCGTTGTTTTTACTTTATTAGCCATGCATGATGTGTGTTGCATATAAATAAATTTAAATAATAATTTTTATTAAAAAATAAATTATATGTGTAATTAAATTAAATAATAAATTTGATGTCGAATAATTAATCTAGATTTGAATTATTATTAAATTTAATTATTAATTTATTCTATAAGTCTTTGAGTACTTTTTTTTAGCACTTAATTTGTCATTTGTTTTAGGCATTTGCAGAGCTAATTATATTATAGGAGTATTAATTTTTATTTTGTTAAATAGATTGATTAGATCATTTATAATATTATGATATTATTGCATACTAAAAAATAAAATATAACATTTATTTGACTGTAAAAATTTATTTACATACATATATGTATGCATATATATATATATATATATATATATAATAAAGTAACTAAAAAAGTTTGTCTTGGATTTTTCGGGGCTCAGATCGCTTGATGATTATTGATCCAACAGTCCTCATACAAAAGTTTTCTAAGACTCCTATATCTAATGTAAGTCTTTCTATATATCTATCTTATACTCTCTATCTCTCTCTTTCGTACTATTATCTTATTTTTTTTGTTTTCCTGTGTTATTTTTTTTATTATTTACTCTATAGTTTCTTTTGCAATTATTTATTTCATGAAAGTAATTCAAAAATTTTATATATCTAATGACATGTATTTTATCACTTATTTCTTATTTGTAAATAACACTTAATGTAAATAAAAAATTACAAAATTAGGTCTTAACTGATTTTTATATAAATGATTTTTGTAGTTTTTTTAACGTTTGCTCTATTTGTTATATTTACGTGTTTTTATTCTTCTATTTTGTGGGTGTTGGTGTGGATATGAGTAGGCGATGATCGTGGTGTGAAATTTGATATTTTTTTATTATCTTTTAGAATTGTGTAGGCGGGTTTTCATCCTTTTAGAAGCTTCACCAGACAAGATTTTAAGCCATTTTTACGATTTTCTCTCATTAATTTTTAGAATAAAAAACACAGACACCCGCGAGTTTTGGCAATACTACATGGATACCCTCTGACATTTTGTAAATAGCACGGAGACTTCCTAAGGTTTGAAACTCATTGCACGAAGACGCCCTCATCTCCCTTCCGTCAATGTTGCTAACGGAAAGTGATAATTTTATCCCAAAAAATTTTTTATTTTCATAATTATCCGTCTCCAAATTTAGTATAAAAAAATTAATATTAAATTAAAATTTTAATAAAATCAAACAAAATTTGATTTAGTACCCAACAAATTGATTTAATTTAGTACCCCAAAAAATTGATTAAATGAATTTCAATATTAATTCAATAACAATAAAAATTATTTTAAAATTAATTTGACAAAGTTGAATATTAATTTGTGATGATGTCTCCGATTTAGCAGCCCAAATCCAGTGGTTAATGAGTGGATTAATGGGGTTGATAAGGTGTTTGGAATGAACAGCTGAACTTAAATTTAAAGAAGACGCTGGAGTTAAGTGGTTCGCCCTAGCCGATGGGCTGAAGTTACATCCACTATAATAGAGTCTCTTACTCCTTGGAGGTGTATATTGATTTTCGATGGTTATCGGGAAGAAGGAAGGAGAAGGTCTTGAAGGATTACAGTGAGCTAGATGATTAGTTTTCCCTTCAAGCTATCAAGGTATATCCTGTAGGATTCAGTCCCTTTTCGGTAAGAGAGTACTGTTCTATTTATACGAATCCTTGCTCTAGGGTTTCCATCGACTCCTCCTAACCGCTTCTTGATTCGGTGGGGACCTTTTGTCCTCATCCTGCCAGGAAACTCTGTTAGTCGGCGCCACTGCGGCTACTATTCCTGGGACGATCCACACCACCACTCCCAACAGGCGGATATGTATGTCCTTGATTGCAGAGGTGGTCCCCCTGTCCTTTAGGACGCGTGGCCTGGTGGGATGCATCCGAATGTTAGGGTTTGGCTTCCCCTCCTATGGCTATCCTTTGGCTTGGGTTGGGCCGCTGGTTCTTCAGGGATTTCCCCATTCGTTGGACGAGGATGTTTCTCTTGGGCCAAAGTCTAGGAAATCTGAGCGTCCTGGACTTGCTGGGCTTCTCTTCTGAGGGCGACCCATATCCAAAAATTCTATCCCAATCAGTTGCCCCTAGCCCCTGGTCATGATGATGATGTCATCTCTGACCTGGGGTTAGAAAATGTCTTTTTCGAATCGGTTCTAGACCTGGCCTAGGTTAGGTCGTAGTCAGCCGGTTACGACTTGTACTCGTGTCCCCAGTGGCCGAGCCTCCGTGGCATGGTTTCCTTGGTGTGTCTTGTCATGACTTAAATGCTGTGTATAAGAGGGTGAATCTTTTTGCCTTTCCAGATTTTGTGTCTTTCGAAAGCCTCTCTCATGTCTCTTTCCTTCCCTTCGATTTTCGAGGCGCCTCGTTTCAGGCTGTTTGGCGACGTAGAGCATCTCCGTCTTCAGTTCTCTTATGTCTATAGTGCTTCATTAGGTACGTCTTCTCTTCTTTACTTTGATTGATTCGATCGGGATCCATTCAACCCTCCTTGGAGGGGTTTTGGGCTCCGTTTCTTGATCTGGAGGTCTAGTTTCTTTAAGAATCGTCCTGATGCCCTTTCCCCCCTTTTTCGATTTGTAGATCGTTCCTCTGTGTTAAGGATATGTTCTTTTAATTCTTGGTGTCAGCAACCTTTATTTGTAGCAGACTGTTATCACACTTGCCTTTTCTCCCTTTTAGCCTGCAGTCTGAGCTCTCAATGGGGAAGTTTGTAGTTTCCTTCGAATCGGAATCTATCGACGAGGGGACCGAAGAGGCCTCAGTGGCTTCTTCCAGCGGTCATTCTTTCCTTGTAGGTGATGAGGCTTCGGGGTGTGTCCTAGAGATTTCGTCCCCGACGCCTCCTTTAGATACTAGTCCTCTTTCCGCTTTGCCCCCCAGTCTTCAAGTTCGGTCGAGAAAAAGGGGGCCTCGACCGGTTCCACCTTCTGTCCCTAAGAAGAGAATTCGACGTGATCACTCCGACCTGTTCTGCTGTGTCGAGGATACTCCCAACTGCCTCGACGAGGAGGACTTGGAGGATCTAAGGAGGGAGTACTGCTTTCCTGAGTCAGTATCCTTGCATCATCCCGAGGAGCATGAGAGGTGTAATTCCTCTATCCCCGGTTTGACCTGCTTTTATAAGTCCGCATTTCAGGCCGGTCTCCATTTTCCTATTCATCCTTTCATTCGAGACGTTCTTGCCTTTTACAACATCTACCCAGCTAGGCTATCTCCTAATGGCTGGGGCTTCCTGGTCTGTTTTCTTGTTCATTGGTTTGAGAGTGGAAATGGTTCCCCCTCTATTCCAGAATTTGCCTCCTTATTCCAGCTTAAGTCTTCTCCCTCCTCGGGCTTTTGGTATTTCGCTAAGAGAGTGAAGGCAAAGACATTGATTTTTGGGCTCCTGTCTTCTAACAAGGGGTGAAAACCCAAGTTCTTCTTTGTAAGGGGGGACTCTTGGGAGTTGTCTGGGGATCCTGGAGATGTCCCTCAAAATTCCCAGATCTTGGGGGATTCCAAGGAATATCAGTAAGACCAATTAGCTGGCAATTCTTTGTTATGCTTTTGACTTCTGAGTCTTTACTTATTTTGGTTTGCCTTGGAGATTTTTGCCCTGTTCTGAACGTGGAGGAGGCTGCTCGATTTGCCAAGGTCAAAGCCTTAGGGGACCAGTTTTTCTCCGACCTGGTGACTGACGAGAATCTTGCTAAGTACGAGCTAGGTCCACCTGTCAATATTTCGATAGAAGAAGTGTCATTGCATGTCCTTCAACCTAAACCTATGGATCCTAACCTGATTGTGTCGGTCTTCTCGAACTCAAAAGGGTCGAGGAAGAGGAGGAAGCTAGTGAAGCGGGTGCGATCTCCTCCAATGGCGGCGTCGGTACTTGGCTCGAAGGCTGTATCCTTGGGAGGGAAACAAGAAGATCCTTCCCCAGTTCCGCCTGCCCCTTCGCTTTCTTTGCCAGTCGATCCTCCTAAGGGCAAGATTCCTCCTAGAGGGCCCTCGGTGGGACCGTCAGGGGCTTTTGTGACCTTGAGTATTCCTCCCCCTCCCATTCCTTCACGAGGCGACAAGGGGGAAGCGCCCCTCCCGTACTCAAGCCCCGAGGTTGTGGTTTCCTTCGCAACCCCGAGGCGGCTGCAGCTACTTTGTATGACTTGATTCCCATATCGGAGCTCCAAGAGGCTATGCAGGTTCCTTTCCAAAGGAAGGTTGAGCACACATTCGAGACCATAGCCGAGGTATTTCAAGATTTTGCTGATTCCTTTGGCTTTAAGGGTGTTTTCTATTATTCCTTGTGCCGACTGATTCTCTTTCATTTTTTAGTCTCTTGCTTGCGTGAAAATGATGGGTCTCCATTACGAGCAAGAGCTTGTGAAGGTCAGGGAGCCCCTTGATGCTGTGATTGTGGCTAAGGAAGCAGCCGAAGATAAGGTGAAGTTGCTGTCGTCTGAGGCGGTTGAGATGAAAAGGCTCTTTGATGAGTTGGATGCTCGTTTTTAAGATTTCTCCAAATTAAAGAACTCTGAGCTGGCGGCCAAAGAAAATGAGCTGAAGAGGAGGGATTCAGAGCTAGCTGCCAAAGATACTGAGCTGAAGATGAGGGATTTCGAGCTGGCGGCTAAAGATACCGAGCTGAAGGCAAAAGGAGCTGACCTAGATGCTAAGGAGGCCGAGTTGGCTTCTTTGAAGGTTAGGGTTTCAGAGCTCCTGAGAGAGGGGGCCGTGGCCTTTGTGAATGGGTTTATCAACTTCTGAGATCAGGCCGAGGAGGCTTACCCTGACATTGACTTTGATTATTTTGCCCCACAGTTCGATGGTCTAAAATCTGCCGGGGTGGCTAGTTCTGAGATGGGGGCCACTATGGCTGAGAAGGAGCCTGATATTGAGAAGGCTTCCAAGAAATTCGATGGTGCAGGATCTACTGTTTGAGCTGGCTCTGTCGTTGCCGCCCTTTTTTGTTATTGGTGTCGCCTTTTGAACAGTGTATTCGCATTTCTAGATCTATTGTTGCTTTTTCGTTTTTTTTTTTTATGAACGAATTGCTTCTTGGATGGGATGGTTCTTGTTTTGAACTAAGTTGTAGCAGTAATCCCCTTATTTAGCTGAACTAATCAACCCTCGTTTTTGAATAGGGTCGGTCTACAGCGACGGGCCATGTAGCCGAGTTTTTGCCACTTGTCGTGTAACTATACTGGGATTTTTTGGGGTTATTCTGGTCTTTTCCCACTCCTTTTTGTACGCTGTAGGTTCGTCGTCTACGCCCACTTGAGGACGTGCGCCGTTGGTGGGGTCAGTGGTTTCTCGATTATGGTGCCCATAATTCTCCCACGTCGCCACGTGTCCCCCTTATAAATGTGAAGGACGTGCACTAACTGCACCTGTCAAAAATGATGGGAGCGTTTCTGTCAGGTCTACATGTAGGCCCCATTTTCTGTAGGCAAACTGGCTTTCCCTTGGAGTTCGGAGTTTTCCACTTTGTCCTACCGTTGTGGCTTTTCTTTTACTCCGTTTTTCTGAGGGAAAACACCCATTTCTTTCCTCTCATATTCTTCACTGTTGTCATGGCTAAGAATCATTCCTCTCCTCGCAGGGTCATGGCAGGGCTCTTTCCTGAAGTGGAGGTCAGTGTCATTGGTGAAAAAGAGGTTCATTCTATTGCTGTGCGCTTCGACTTTCCCCCTGGGGTGGTCGTTCGTCACGTCGGTTTACGTCTGTTCCACTACATGGTTCAGGACGGGGTTTACTTTTTCGAGGTCCCTTTTCTGTTAGGGCTCCGGCTTCCCCTTTATCCATTCGTACGTGAAGTCTTGCACTTCTTCGACTTTTGTCCAGCCATGCTCCTGTCGTCGGCTTGGGCGGTTCTTCTGACTTTTATGGCGGCATGGGGGGGCTATTCCCTCAATCTAGGGCCACTATGCCAGAATTTCTCTAGTTTTTTCGCCCCGAGGAGGTATCTAAGTTCTACCAGTTCGTTCCACAGAGAGGCGGGAAAATTCCCATTTGAGACCTTCCTCCGGAACCTAAGGGGTGGAGGAGGAGGTATTTCTTTGTTTCTGGAGTCAGTTGGGAATTTGGGGCCCAATTTTCAGCTTCTACGAGGGTTCCTACAGAGTGGGGACAATGTAGGAACATAGGTGAGTTTGTGCAGATGTTGGTTGGTTGGTTTTTCCATTTTGCATTTGGCGTTCACTATGTTTGTTTGTGCTATTGTAGATGAGCTCCTGCCTTTGTCTGCTAGGGAGCTGGTTAGCGTCAACCAAGCCCGAGCCCTTCTTCCTTTTTATTTTCGTGAGTTAGTGCATCCTGAGCTGACTTCAATTCTGGGTGGTCGTGAGTCTCTGGCGCTCTGCTCTTATTTTTCTACTCTTAGCTTGTTCAGTAACTCGTCTTATCTTTGACTGTCTTGTGCAGTCCCTTCGCATTTGGTCACTCAACGGGACAAGATCATGGAGCGCATGATCGAGAGGAGACAGACCAAGAGCTCGAAACCCCTGGCGAAGAGGGTCAGGTTAGGGGAGAGTAGCTCCGGTCGTACCTCAGGTGCGAACCCTGATGAGGCTCCTTCACTCGTTGATAGGGTCTTTACTCTTGATGCCGAGGTATCTATTCCACCTCCTGCGACTGAAGCTGGGTGTCTATTCCTCCGCCTGCGCCTGGAGCTGGGATATCTACTCCTCTGCCTGCGTTTGAGGTCGGGGTATCTACTTCTCTGCCTGCGCCTGGCGTTGGGGAAGCCACTGTGGGCACTGTTGTGGTTGACCCCGTGAGGGGAAACGTTCGCCGCGACTCCTCGCCAGCTGGTGTGGCTGGCTCCAGGTCGGTTCAAGCTTCCCCTGCTATGGTTCATGATTCCAATGGGAGTCTGCTCAGGAACGTGGGCCTGAGTAGTCGTGCGCTGATGGGGTTGATACCACGAGTTGACCTGCGAAGCTCCGTCGAGCTTCCTTTCCAAGTTCGGACTCGCGACGTACTTCATGCACTTCTCGAGGTACGTCTAACTTTTCTTTTTTCCCTGATTTTCCCAGCACGTCTGACCTTTTATGTTTTTAGTCTACAGCGCACGTTTGCGCACTTGGGAGGGAGATTCACATCTTGAGGGAAGATGCCCCGAGGAGGTTGTCCGAGCTTTTGGAGGTCCGCCAACACAATTCTAAGCTTCTGTGCTGGGGCCTGGAGACTGAGAGGGAACTGGAGCAAGTTCTTGAGCAGCTGGCTCAGATCTTCAAACAATTGGTTACCAGTACCTCTGTTGAGATATCTTTGAGGGGGAGTTAACTCGTACAAAGGAAGATCATGATGCCCAGTCTGAAGATTTACTGAGCACCTCTCTTGCCCGGTCTTTGCTGGCGGACCAGCTGAAAGAGTCGCAGGCTATTATTGCTGACTTGACTGATTCCTTGGCTGCTGAGCACCGACTGGTCGAGGATCAACGAAAAGCGATCGAGAAAGCTAGGCTGGAGGCGGTCTTGGCCTTTGTAGACGGGTTCTTCAACTTCGTCGATCAGGCGATTGAAACGTTCCCCAACCTTAATTTTGAGCATTTTCAGCTAAGGTTCGACATCCCTCCAGGTGGTGGTGCTCCTAATGGTGTTCCTCCTTCTGACCAAGCCTTAGGCTTGGCCTCATTGGCCTTTTGTTTTGCTGTTGCTGTTTTGTAATACTTGTAAATACTTCCTTTGATAATGAAATTTCTCTTTCCTTGTGACCACTTGTGCGTTCTTTTCCTAGTAATGAAGCTTTCCTTTCCCTATGTGATGACGTGCTTCTTATTAGATGACCTTGTATCCCTTTACCCCCTTACTCTAAGGAGGCTTTGGCTTGTTTGGAGTGGAGGCGTCTTTTGGGCTTCTAGTATGGTTGTGTGGGTGCAGTTATTGACGGTTTCTCACTTTTTGTTGTTGTTGGTTACATTAAATGAAGCCTTGGGCGGTTCAACCACAATCCCGAATCCTGCGCCTGCATTCAATGCGATCCCACCTGTGAGATTCCAGCGGCCGCTAGATTGTCCTATTTATTTGCATGCGCCTTGGGTCTTAGCACCCATATTGCCTTTCTGAAGTTTGAAGTTTGTCTGTGCCTCCAAGTTCTCTGTCGATGGATTCCACTCCGCTCTTTAAGCATCACGCCCGTCAGCCTCTGAGTGGCGATTGGTGCTCTATCTTCTTTCTTCCTTCCTTGCTTACCACCTCGGACATCGAAAGCGCGAAGGATCGATATGACCTACCTGAGGGTCTGGGGGTTAGGGCTCCCACCTCTGATGAGCCTTGCAGCATGCCTGCTACTGGGGAGGTCGCCTTTTTTGAAGGTGCCTTTGAGTGTGGTCTTCGACTTCCCCTTCATCGAGACATCATTCGCCTGCTTTCCCACCATGGTATGTGTCCTTCTCGCCTTTCCCCTTCGGATTGGGCTGTTTTGATTGGTTTCTTCATCTTCTGGTGGATGCAAGGCTTTGAGACCTTCCCCACTGTTTCCGAGTTCTTTTATTTTCTGGATCTTTCTTTTGATTGGCCTCCCTTCTTCAGTTCTTTGAGCTTCAAGTGGTATTTTCACCCACATTTGGTTGCTGACATCCCCGCTTCTCCTAAAGGGTGGACTCAACATTTTTTCTTCATTTTTGGGGATTTGTGGATACCCTCTGCTGGTGAAGGTGGACGTCTCTGGGTCCCTCACTCCTGGACAAGCTTCCGCGAAAGAGGTGAATACTCTTATCCCCCTCTCTTTCTTTAACTTTGTTGATAAGTTCTATTTTGTCCTTCTCTTGAGTTGATTTTGTCTGTGTAGGTATCCCTGTGCTTATTCTGCTGGAGGCATTCCATGTTAACGTGATTGAAAAAGCTTCCCTTGTTTCTTACTGTGCTCTCGTTATTCCCCAGAACCTCATTCGTTATGGGTTAGGCGGTGGCTCTTCTCGAGTGCAAGTGGCAGTTTCTCTCTCTTCTACTCAGAGTGCTGAGGTCGAGTCTCTAGAGAAGATACTGGCGAAGGTGGAGAAGAGGAGGGACGCTCTGATCGAGGAGAATGCACGACTGAAGGAGGTGATTGCTAAGTTGGAGGGAAGTCGTAAGCTGAAGGATGTTGCTTTGTGAAGGTGGAGGGCTTGTTTGTAACTTCTATGTCCCGGTTGTGATGGTGGAGTGCTTGTTTGTAACTTCTATGTCCCGGTTGTGATGGTGGAGTGTTTGTCTGTAACTTCTATGTCCATGTTGGACGTTCTTTTGTGTCCTTGTGACTTTTTAAGCCTCAAGAAGTCTTTTTCTTTCTTTTTTCTGTACTGTGGCTACTTGGCGTGAAATCTTTCCTTCTGAATGGGATGTGCTTATTTGATATAAAACCTTTCTCTTCTGAATGGGATGTGCCTACTTGATGTAAAATCCTTTTCTTCTGACCAGGATGAAGCTTGATCTCTTGTGGATCTTGTTATCCTCTCTACCCTTGGCTGAGGGGCTCCGATATCACACTTAAAGACGCTCGTTGCCCCCTCCCCCAGCCCCAAGCGAAGGTTGGACTAAGCTGACCATTGGTTGGGGCTGAGCAGTCCGAACTCTGTGCGTTTGAATGAGCCTTGTCCTTATTGTTAGCTGGGTAAATCCAAGGCACCAGCGTCGAGCCCGATTGCTGAGGCTTAAGAGCTCTTTATACTGAATAGCTCGGACAGATGAGTCAGCTCCTGCAGTGAGATGACATCTTACTTAGGTTGTTCTGTTGAGTATCCAAGTCTGTTGGGGGAAACCGGTTAGTTTTTGGTTGGAGAGCCAGGTCGTTTCTAGCTTCTGAGCTTTTTAAGTTAAAAAGTTGTAACGATCCCGAGCTTGTGAGTTTTTTTAGCTTTTATGCTGAAGGGATTTGTGGATTTCGAGCTTACGAGTTCTTTTAGCACTCGGGCTGAAAAGCCTCGTTGATCGAGCCCCCTTTTTTTTTTGGACTTAGGCTGAAAAGTCTTGATGATCCCGAGCTTGCGGGCCCTTTGAGCACTTGGACTGAAAAGCCTAGATGCCGAGCCTATGGGCTCTCTTAGGTTGAAAGTCTGGATGCCGAGCCTATGAGCTCTCTTAGGCTGAAAAGCCTGGATGCCGAGCCTACGGGCTCTCTTAGGCTGTAAAGTCTGGATGCCGAGCCTACGGGCTCTCTTAGGCTAAAAAGCTTGGATGTCGAGCCTACGGGCTCTCTTAGGCTGAAAAGCCTGGATGTCGAGCCTACGGGCTCTCTTAGGCTGAAAAGCCTGGATGCCTAGCCTACGAGCTCTCTTAGGCTGAAAGTTTGGATGCCAAGCCTTCCAGTCAGGTTTGTTGATGACCTTTCCCCTCATGAGAACTTCAAAAATTTTCATTGAATTTCTTTAATAGGTTTTTACAATTGCTTTGTTTGTCATTACAATGGCTTCAAGGGGTGTTACTAATAATAAAGCTTCAGGTGATCTGCATTCCATGAGTGTTGCAGGTCTCTCCCCTCCTTTGTTTGTAACTCATAGTTTCTAGGTTGGACAACCCTTTTTACAACGTAAGGCCCTTCCCAGTTGGACCCGAGCTTACCATGGGTCGGGTCTTTCTTCGTCGGGAGCAGCTTTTTCAACACCAAGTCGCCTTGTTGGAAACTTCTTCTTCGAACCCGCATGTTATAAAATCTAGCCGTATTCCTTTGGTAGGAGAAGATTGCTGCAGCGCTTCGACTCTTTTCTCATCGAGGAGGTCGAGGTTTACCAGCAGGGATCTTTTATTCTGCTTCGGATTAAAGAGGTCGACCCTGACAGAGGGCATGCCTACTTCGACTGGGGCCACCTCTGTCTCGTATGCTTGGCTGAAAGGAGTCTCGTCGGTGGTGGTGCGCACCGTCGTCCGGTATGCCCATAGAACTGCCGGGAGGTGATCCACCAATTGGGACTTGGATGCCTCCAACCTGGTTTTGAGCGCTAGCTTGATCGTTCAGATTGTCACCTCGGCTTGCCCGTTGGATTGTGGATGAGTTGGAGCCGAGAAGTAGTTTTTGATCCCCAACTCGGCGCAGAAGCCAATGAAGGCTGGATTATCGAATTACTTTCCATTATCTGAAACTAGAGCACTGGGGATACCAAATCAACAAATTATGGACTTTCAGATGAAGTTCTTTACCTTAAGTGTTGTGATCTTGGCCAGGGGTTCAGCTTCGGCCCACTTAGTGAAATAGTCCACTGCGACCACAATGAATTTGCATTGTCCTATCCCTACGGGGAGGGGCCCCAGGATGCCTAAACCCTATTGATAGAAAGGCCAAGGGCTGACCACTGGAGTTAGAAACTCGGGCGGGCAATGTGGCAGGTTGCCATGCATCTGGCAGGCTTGGTATTTCTTCATTATCTCTTTGACATCTTTAGACATGGTCGGCCAGAAATAGCCTTACCGTAACGCTTTGCTTGTTAGGGTTTTTGTGCTAATGTGGTTTTCGCACATGCCCTCATGGATCTCTCTCAGGACGTAATCCGCTTCTTTCTCTGTCACACATTTCAGCAATGAAAAAGAAAAACCTCTCTTATATAGGTTACCTTGAATTATCGTAAATCTTGCTGCTCTGGCTTTTAGTTTCGATGTTTCCTTCGGGTCGCCTGGCAGCATCCCATCTTGCAGGTAGGACATGATGGGATCCATCCAGGAAGTACCCCCCTCGATGGGCATGGCTTGTTCCTCGTTTACTCATCCCTCGTCGAGTCGCACACTGGGTTCGGCGAGGACCTCAACGGGAACTCGTCTTGATAAGTTAAGTTTGGCGGTGGTGGCCAGGGCGTCCGCCCTGGCGTTAACGTCCCGGGGTATTTGGACCAGCTCGACCGATATGAACCTTTTCAGCAGACCCCGCACTTTCATCATGTATAGTGTCATTTTCCCGTCTTTAGCGGCATACTCTTCCTCGACTTGCTTGACTATCAGCTATGAGTCGTTGTGAATCACTATTTGTTGTGCCTCCATTGATAGGGCCAGGTTTAGTCCAGCTATGAAAGCTTCCTACTCTGCTTCGTTGTTAGATGCTTGGAAGTCGAATCTCAAGGCGTATTCTAGGTCATACCCTTCCGGCAAAATTAGGATAAGGTTGGCGCCGCTGCCCTGCGCATTTGACGCTCCATCTACATATAGCTTCCAGGTCAGTACGTCAGAGGTACGGTCCTGGCCCTCTCTGCTGTCTTCTGGTGGTGAGGTGAACTCTACGAGAAAATCTACTAGGATTTGGCCCTTCATTGCGGCTCTGGGTTTGAACTTGTTATCGAACTCACTGAGCTCCATTGCCCACTTTACTAATCTTCCAGAGGCCTCTGACTTATGTAGGACTTGCCTCATCGGCTAATCTTTTGGAACTTCGATCGTGTGGGCTTGAAAGTATGGTCTCAGCTGTCGAGCCGCCACCAGGAGGGCTAAGACGAGCTTCTCCATTTTAGGATAGCTCTCCTCAGCTCCACGGAGAGCCTTGCTGTCGAAGTAAATCGGTTGTTGTATCCGATCTTGGTCCCTTACTAATGCCGTGCTGAATGCGAAGTCAGATATGGTCAGATAGAGGGTGAGGACTTCTCCTTCCCGGGGACTCGCCAGCACCGGTGTCGAGGCCAAATAGTCCTTGAGGGCCTGAAAAGCTTCCTCGCATCTCTCATCCCATCGAAAGGCCGCCCTTAGAATCCTGAAGAAAGGCTGGCACTTGTTGTTGGAGCGCGATACGAACCTGTTGAGTGCCGCTATTCTCCCGGTCAGGCGTTGCATTTCCCGCATGTTGGTGGGTGCTTTCATCTCGAGGATTGTCGTCATTTTTTTTGGATTTGCCTCAATGTCCCGGCTATTTACTATGAATCCCAGGAATTTCCTCGCAGAAACCCCGAAGGCGCACTTTGCGGGGTTCAACTTCATACGATACTAACGCATGATTCCGAATGCCTCTTCGAGGTGTTGGATATGCGTTTCGATTTTGAGCGATTTCACGAGCATATCGTCAATATAAACCTCCAACGTAGAGCCCAGTTTCTCTTGGAACATTCGGTTGACCAATATCTGGTAAGTGGCTCTAGTGTTTTTCAGTCCAAATGGCATTACTTGATAGCAAAAGGTCCCCTGCTCGGTGACAAATAAGGTTTTTTCTTGGTCGTTCGGGTCCATTTTGATCTGGTTGTATCCCGAGAAAACATCCGTGAAGTTGAGGAGCTCATACCCGGCTGTAGCGTCGACTATTAAGTCAATTCGAGGCAGCGAGAAACTGTCCTTAGGGCATGCTCGATTCAGATCAGTGAAATCGATACAAAGGCGCCATTTCTCATTCATTTTTTTACGAGCATGACGTTGGCAAGCCAGGTCAGGTAGTCGACTTCCCTGACAGCCTTGGCTCGTAACAGCTTCGCCACTTCTTCGTTGATCTCCTTTTGACAGTCAAGGGCAAAACTTCTCCTCCTCTGCCTCACAGGCTTACATTTTGGGTCGATGTTGAGGCAGTGTACGATTACCGTGGGGTCTATTCCCTCCATATCTTCCTACCTCCAAGCGAACGCGTCAACATTATTTTTCAGGAACGAGATGAGTTCTTCCTTGATCAAGGGGAGCAGCCTGGAGCCCACGAAGACGATGTGATTCGGGTTCTCATCTAGCCATACGGGCTCTAACTGCTCCATCGGAGTGGGTCTTGTCGCCAGCTCGTCCATCATATCTAGGTCTTTTAGCTGGACTGACTCGACCTCCTTTTACCTCATCGAGGCCACATAACATTCCCTCGCGAGGCGCTGGTCTCCCCTGACCGATCCGACTCCATTTTTGGTGGGAAACTTCACTACCAGATGATATGCAGAGGGTACCGCCTTGATTGAGTTGAGGGACGGCCTTTCCAGTAAGGCATTGTAAGCAGAGGGCGCGTCCACCACCAAGAAACGGGCGGTGGTCGTTGGTTGTCGAGGTTGATCTTCCCCTGTCAAGAGGAGTTGGATAGAGCCGATTGGTAGGTCTCTCTCGCCTAAAAAACCTATGAGGTGGGACCTCACGGGTTCGAGTGTGGACTTATCTATACCAAGTTTCTCAAAAGCCGACAGGAATATTATGTTCGCCGAGCTCCCGTTGTCGACGAGTACTCGGTGTACGATTTTGTTTGCGACAATCGCCTTTATGACCAGGGGGTCGTCGTGTGGGTGGTGGCACCCTTCGAGATCCGCGTCGAAAAAGGTGATTTCAGCATCTTGATGGTCGGCCTTCGCTATGGCCTGGATGTCGAGAAGATCTCTAGATCGAGTCCTTCTAGCGTGCGCCTTCCGTGCTGAGCTGGTTTCACCACCCCCGGCGAAACCCCCCGAGATGACCCAGATTTTGCCGATGGCTTGTTGGTGCTGCTGAGGTGCCGCTACGGTAGCTCGGGCTTCTCGTCCTTGGTTATCTTGGGCTCTTCTCTCTCTTGCCACGTACTGGCACATGTGGCCTCTCTAAATCAATTATTCTATCTCCTTTTTGAGCTGGATGCAATCGTTAGTTTCATGACCTGTATCTTTGTGGAATTCACAATACTTGGCGGGGTCTCGCCTGCTAGGGTCGGACTTCATCCGAGGTGGCCACCGAACGAATCTCTCGTTCTGGACTTCACCGAGAACTTGAGCAATAGAGGTAACGAGGGGGGAGCCGTGCTAGTGGGAACCTCGGTTGTAAGTCTTGTGGGGGTGGCCTTAGGCGGTCCCGGACGTTGCCTCTCTTCTTTGGGGAGGGCTCTCTCCTTTTTCTAGGCGAACGATCTCGTCTCGGGGATCGATCGAGCTTCCCTTCCTTTCTGGGACTTCGGTCCCTTCTTTTTCTGTCTCCTTCGATCGGCGCTGAACTTCCTTTCAGGCGGAGGGCTTCTTCTCCATTGATGTATTTCTCGGCTTTAGCCAAGACTTCTACCATGGTGGCTTGAGGATTTTTGGCTATCGAAAATAGGAGATCCTTGAATTGCAAACCAAGCCCAAACATGAAAGTGGTCAGTGCAAACTTGTCGTCCACGTTTTCTACCTTTAAGCATTCTTGGTTGAAGCGCTTCACATAACTCCGAAGGGATTCATTAGTCCCTTGTTTGACGCTCAGCAGGTGGTAGGATGGTTTCCTGTACGTCCTCGCTCCAATGAACTGTGATATAAATTGGATGGACAGCTCCCTAAAGGAGGAGATCGATGCAGGTTATAAACGTTTGAACCAAGCTATTGCCGACCCTTTGAGGGTGATGACGAATGCCCGGCAGCGTATTGGGTCTAGGTAACCTTGAAGTTCCATCTGGTTCTTGTAAGAGTTCAGGTGGTCGACCGGATCTTTAGTTCCGTCAAATGCCTCCACCGACGACACCCAAAACTGTTGGGGAAGGGAAAAATGGAGGACCTTAAGAGTGACTGGTGACTCGGTTTGCTGGACTAGGGCGTCCATAACATCGGGGCCCTTCCCTTTGACTACCTCTTTCATGTTTCCCAGCTCCCGTTGGAGCTCGTGAAGTTTTTGCTCTAGATGGTTATCCGTGGCGTCCAGCGGATGGTAGGGTATATCTTCTTGGTAGGCGGGCCTGGCCCTACTATGGGCCTCATCCTCATTGTGCTCTTCAGAGCGTCTCTTGCGGTGGTTCTCTCCTGAATGACTGCGCTCATGGAGTTTGGTGACTCCGTCAGCAAGGACTTGGCGCTCTTGAGGAGGGGCGTCGCGCTCGGCCTGGGGGGATGGGGTTCTTGGCGTGCTGGCGGAAGGTGAGGGAACTGGTGTGCTTGTATCCATTCCATCAACTCCTAGTTCTGTTTCATTAGCTGGACCGTGGTTCGGCGATAAACATCTAGCTCGTTGGGAGGAGGAAGGTTCGCCGGCGGGGGGCGATCCTCGACGTCTCCTTCTGGGACCGGTAAGTTTTTCGGCAAATTCTGGTGGGCTTGGGGATTGGCAGGAGCTTTACTCATATTCTGAGTTGAAACCATCAAACAAATAAAAACTCGAAACGATGAAAACTGTTTCCCATTGACGGCGCCAACTGATGATGTCTCAGATTTAGCGGCCCAAGTCCAATGGTTAATGAGTGGATTAATGGGTTTGATAAGGTGTTTGAAATGAACAGCTGAACTTAAATTTAAAGAAGACGCTGGGGTTAAGTGGTTCGCCCCAGCCGATGGGCTAAAGTTACGTCCACTGTAATGGAGTCTCTTATTCCTTGGAGGTGTATATTGATTTCTGATGGTTATCGGGAAGAAGGAAGGAGAAGGTCCCGAAGGATTACAGTGAGCTAGATGATTAATTTGCCCTTCAAGCTATCAAGGTATATCCCATAGGATTCAGTCCCTTTTTGGTAAGAGAGTACTGTTCTATTTATACGAATCCTTGCTTTAGGGTTTCCATTGACTCCTCCTAACCGTTTCTTGATTCGGTGGGGACCTTTCGTCCTCATCCTGCCAGGAAACTCTGCTAGCTGGCGCCACTGCGGCCACTGTTCCTAGGACGGTCCGCACCACCACTCCCAGCAGGCGGGTCTATTTGTCCTTAATTGCAGAGGTGGTCACCCTGTCCTTTGGGACGCGTGGCCTGGTGGGATGCATCCGAATGTTAGGGTTTGGCTTCCCCTCCTATGGCTATCCTTTGACTTGGGTTGGGCCGCTGGTTCTTTAGGGCTTTTTCCATTCGTTGGACGAGGATGTTTCTCTTAGGCCAAAGTCCAGGAAATCTGAGCGTCCTGGCTTGCTGGGCTTCTCTTCTGAGGGCGGCCCATATCCAAAAATTCTATCCCAATCAATTTGAAAAAATTAAATATTATTTATTATTGATCAATTAAACACAAAATTTACCTTAGATTACATTTTTGACAATATTACCAATTTTTTTGGTACTAAACTTTTTATTTTTTTTTAATTTTTCAAAATTTTTTTGTCAACTTTTTAATTTACTTTCACATATTTTCATGTGAACTAGAGATTTTTGAGTTTATCAAGTAGAGGTGAAGGATTATCTTAAAAAAAAGTGGGGGGGTGAACAATTGGTTTTATTTAAGTATGTGTGGTTGAGTCTTGACCAAAAGAAAATTTATTAAATGATATAGTAAGAGAGAAGATACTATGCTATAAAAAAATATGTATTTAAATTTTATGAATTAAAATATAAATTTATAAGTTTACGTACAACAAAAAGATTTATAATTTAAGGTCAATTTCAAGTTGATTTAATCAACACCAAATAATATTCAACACGAAATGAACCTTAGATTGCAAATTAATATATAATTTTATCAAAAATTGACATTTGATTTTGTTCAATTTATATTCAACTTTGTCAAATTAATATTCAAATTCAGTTAATCAATTTTTAGGGGTACTAAATTTTATCAATTTTTTGGGTACTAAATCAAAACTTATTTCGTTTTATTAATTTTTTATTTTTTTTGGGTACTATAAGTTGGAAAAAGACAATTGTAAAAATAAAAAAAAATTTGGGATGAAATCATCACTTTTTGTTAGTAACATTGACAGAAGGGAGATAGAGGGTCTCTGTACAATAAATTTCAAACCTCAGGGGATCTCCGTATTATTTATAAAGTGTCAAGGGTGTCTGTATAATATTGGCAAAATTCAGGGGATGTCCATATTTTTTA
>CM042200.1:8115819-8125963 GCA_023539305.1 Ilex asprella
AAAAAAAAAGCGTATATTTGAACTCTTTTAATTGACAAATGACTAACACCAAGAAATATCTAGGTTTTAACGTAATTAAATTCGGAGTGAAATTTGGTTCAGAAATAATTATATGAAGGTACAGATCTCGAAATGAGCAATAATTATATAGAGTTGTAGATGTCGAAGTGAGATCTAGTCAGAAATAATTATATAGGGGTGTAGGTGTCGGAGTGAGATATGGCCTTCTTGAGGTTAATGGTTCAAGTTCTTCTCTCCCTTTCCCCCCCCCCCCAAAAAAAAGGTGGACATGTGTGACGAGCCTGAATTTAGCAGGGCCGAGTCCAGTCAAGATAAACCGAGAAAGCCCTAGAGAGAGAGTCCAATCAAAGCCCACCAAGCACGAGAAAGTCTAAATCAAGGTTGGTTCGACTCATGGATAAGGAAGGCATCAAGAGGAAAGCATCAAGAGGAGGGTATCAAGAGGAGGGCATCAAGAGGACAACACCCAAGAGCCCTTGGGTGCCGCCCATGACACCCCTTGGGCGCAGCATAGGCCGGATGCATTGGGCTGGCTCCCCTTCGGGCGTCTCCTCTCCTTCCTTCCTTCGACCTCTTAACTCCGATACGAGCCCAGCCCATTCCAATGCAAGTTCGAGCTCAAGACGACGGTCGAGTCCAATACTAGCTGAGAGTCCTCCTCCGACCGAATAGGAGCACGAGGGAGAGAAAGACGGATTACGAAGATCTCCTACCATAACTATACTTACCAAATTGGTGGAAGACTTCTTTCTTACGTCACCGCCTCACCTCCATAACCCTAGCAATATAATGTAAGCCCTCTCAATATTGAGGGCACGCCTCCAAATCCCTCACGCATACACTGTTCTCTCTCTCTCTCCCTCTCTCTAAGCACTGTAAACTCTCCGGAGTACCTTGATACATCAATAAAGATCGCCGGTCACCGCTGCCATTCAAGAAAGTGGATGTAGGTCATCCGAGACCGAACCACTATAAACCCCTGTGTTGACTCTTTGTTTTCTGTTCTCTATTAATTACTTGGTGATTGTTCTTTGATTGCGACCGTACAAATACTTGATTGTTGGTCTTGCACGAAGGCGATTTTGTGCATCATCAGTTTGGCGCCGTCTGTGGGAACGACATAGCTTCTACTACCTTTTAGTCCCTTTAGCAATCCATGGCGATTACCACCAGATCGATGTCTCAACAACCGGGAGACAACAACCCAGCGCACTGGGAGGAGACCCATCCTCCCTTCGCACCTTCTGAGCTTTCCGCTATAGCGACTGGTCAGCAACAACAACTCCTCCAAACTATGCAATTGCTAGTGAATCAAAACCAGCAGATCATCCAACTGATGCTCACCTAAGGAGGTGCTACCCCTCATCCAGAAGGAGTAGTCCCTATCCCTCCGGCAGGGGAGGAACAACAACCTGCACCTCATGAGCTTCAAGCAGCCCTTCACCATGGGGCCCCTCGCCAAAATGCCCTGTGACCACAGGGCGCCCCTCGCCTAGTAGTCCCTCCTCAACGCGCAGGGAGCTCGCGCATTCTCCCTTCTCATGTGTATGCACAGGAGGACGAAGGAGAGAGTCAATATGGAGACCATGAAAGCCAATACTATCACCCGACCGAGGATGTCCCTAACCAGTGGGATGAAAAGATAAGGGAAGTGCAAAACCAGCTTGGCGATGCACTCAACGCCATCAAGGCACAGACGCCTACGACCGTGGACTACCTGGTAAGACGCATCGACATGCCCTTTATCACTGATATTGTCAAATATCCACTGCCTTTGAAGTTCAAGATGCCCAACATCGAGACCTTCAACGGCAATAGATACCCCCTCGACCATCTATATACCTACAAGTCCCTCATGCAGCTCCACAATGTGCCTGGGGAGATCATGTGTAGGGCGTTCCCTACCACCTTGAAGGGGTCCGCCCGCCAGTAGTTCTCCAAGCTCAAGCCCTCTTCCATCTGATCATTCGCAGAGCTAAGTAAGTCCTTCGTCTTTCACTTCATAGGGGGACGCCGCCATCAAAAGCCAGTGACCCACCTGCTCACCATCAAGCAAGATAGGGACGAAAGCCTCCGTAGCTACCATGCCCGCTTCAATGAGGAGGTCCTCCAAGTTGAAGAATCGGATGACAAGGTAGCCTTAGCCGCCTTTATCGCTGAACTTCACACCTCCAGCTTCATGTTCTCAGTCATCAAAAAGCCGTCCTCTAGCATGCCCGAGTTATTTACTATCTAGGGGCCCAAAAATATATGAACATCGAGGACGTCACCAAAGCCCGTAGAGATGAGTCCTCCCGAGGGGAGAAAAAGAAAGACAGTCGAGAAGACCAAAGGGAGACTGAGAACAAGAGAAAGAAAGCTAAGAGGGTCCCCGTAAAGGACCGCCTCGGACCACTACCCTCTAGGGACCGACATCCATTCACTCCACTCAATGCTTCGGTGGAGCACATCCTACTCTAGATACAGGATGACTCAGCCATCCGCTGGCCCAGAAAGATGAAGTCTGAGCCCAAGCACCGAAATCTCAGTAAGTATTGTCGCTTCCACCGTGACCACGGACATTACACGGACAACTGCTTCCAGCTGAAGAAGCAAATTGAGGAGCTTATCCAACGGGGTCATCTCTGACAGTATGTGACTGGTCGAGGACCTGCACCTCCGCACGAAGAACGAGAACACTAGCAGCCTCTCAGTGAGATTCAGACCATTGTCGGAGGACTAGGAGGAGGAGGTGACTCGAACTCCGCTAGGAAGGCGCACGCCCGTAAAGCCAGACAGGCCGAGTCTCATGACTCTCGCCCAATGAAGACCCCACAACATGGGGAGGAGGAGGTCATTACCTTCTCAAACAGAGACTTGGCTGGGGTCTAAACCCCTCATGATGACCCTTTAGTTTTGACCTTAATGGTGGCCAACTACCAAGTCAGGAGGATCCTAGTTGATAGCGGAAGCTCAGTCGACATCCTATTTGCCACAGCTTATGACAGTCTTCACCTCCGTAGAGAGAGATTACAGCCTGTCAGGACTCCCTTGGTTGGTGTCTCGGGAGAGAAAGTCCAACCTTTGGGATCCATCACCCTGCTTGTCACAGCAGGGACTGCCCCAAGGAGCTCTACTATCATGGTAAAATTTCTAGTGCTTGATTATCCTTCTACTTACAATATAATACTTGGATGTCCTGCCCTCAATGCTTTAAGGGCAGTACCCTTTACCTACCACCTCCTCCTCTGTTTCCCTACTTCCAATGGGATTGAAGAGATTAGAGGAGACCAGGTCTCAGCCAGGGAGTGCTACGTGGCCTCTATGAGGGCTAAACGACCACATGAGACACTCCAAGTCGAAGTCCACGACCCTAGAGATGACAGTACCTTGGAAAGAAGTGAACCAGCAGAGGAGCTTCGCCCAATAATACTAGATGACAACCTTCCAGAGAAGAAAGTCTACCTAGGCTCCTCGCTCTCCCAGGAGCTGGCATCTGCTTTGGTAAACTTCCTCAGGAGAAACACAAACGTCTTCACCTGGTCCCATGAGGACTTGGAGGGCATTGACCCCGAGGTGGCCCCCCACCGGCTGAATATTGACCCTAGATGCAAGCCTGTTCGCCACAAGTTGAGGAGTGTGAGCACTGAAAGGGGACAAGCCATGGGAAAAGAAGTAGACAAGTTGCTAACTAATGGGTCAGTGAGGGAGGTAGCCTACCTAAAATGGCTATCCAATGTGGTAATGATGACAAAAGCCAATGAAAAGTGGTGCCACTGCGTAGATTTTACGGAGCTCAACAAGGCCTGTCCCAAGGACAGTTATCCTCTCCCACGAATTGACCTGCTCATTGACGCCACGGCGGGACATGAGCTCCTGAGTTTTCTTGATGCCTACTCCGGTTACAACCAGATTAGCGTGTTCCCTCCAGACCAAGAGAAGACCTCATTCATCACCCTCAGAGGTACTTACTGCTATAGGGTGATGCCTTTCGAGTTCAAGAACGTCGGTGCAACATACCAGCGCCTTATTAACAGAATGTTCGAGGCCCAGATTGGGAAGACAATGGAAGCCTATGTGGATGATATGTTAGTGAAGAGTGTAGCAGCCACAGATCATATTGCACACCTACAGGAGACCTTCGATGTGCTAAGAGCCTACAAGATGAAATTGAACCCGGAAAAATACACCTTTGGCGTGAGCTCAGGGAAGTTCTTAGGCTTCATGGTCCATAAAAGGGGCATTGAAGCCAACCTAGATAAAATTAGAGCAGTCTTGGAGATGAAGTCCCCTGCCTCAACCAAGGAGGTCCAGCGCTTCAGCGGGAGAATAGCAGTCCTTAACAGGTTTGTTTCTAAATCTGTTGATAAATGTCTCCCCTTTTTTAAGATCTTCCATAGGTCCTTCCAGTGGGGCCCAGACGCTGAGGAGGCTTTCTAGAAGCTCAAAGCTTACCTCTCTACACCACCACTACTCTCCCATACTGTGCCAGGAGAAAACCTCTACCTCTACCTCTCCTCTTCTCCTTATGTCGTAAGCTCTGTACTTATCAGAGAGGATGGGAGCATCCAGAAGCCCGTCTACTATGTAAGTAGAGCCTACCGAGGAGCAGAGGTGAGGTACTTAGAGTTAGAAAAGTTAGCTCTCGCCCTTGTCATTGCTGCCAGGCGTCTGCGCCATTACTTCCAAAGTCATACCATCACGGTGGTCACTGATCAGCCACTTAAAAGAATCTTGGGAAAGTCTGATGTCTCTGGAAGACTCCTCAAATGGGCTATAGAGTTAAGTGAATTCGACGTACAGTACCGGCCTAGGGCCGCCATTAAAGCACAAGCCCTTGCAGATTTCGTAGTAGAGCACACACCGCTACAGGAGTTACAAGAGGAGGTACCAGGCGCCCCCTGCGCCCACCTGTTCAGTGCACACCAACTACGCCCTCTAGGAAACCCCAACAGGCATAACCCCAGGAGGACATGACAATTCGGAGGAGCAACAGCAGACTGAGCAGCCTAAGGCAACCCCCATCACGCATAGGGCGTCGCCCACCTCGCTCGGGGTGCTGACCTCTCCTCCTACCTCGCACCTCTCCCATCAGGAGTCACCCAATACACCCTTTTGGAAGCTTTATGTAGAAGGGTCCTCCACCAACGAGGGCGGGGGAGCTGGACTAGTACTAATCAGCCCTTATGGTACTCCATTGAAATATGCAGTCTCTCTCCACTTTGTCACGTCCAACAATAAGGCTGAGTACGAGTCCCTCATATCAGGTTTGAGACTGTCATTGGAGATGAAGGTCCTTTACTTGACAGCCTACAGTGATTCTCAGCTCATGGTCAATCAGGTAAGGGAAAATTTTGAAGCTAAAGAAGAAAGGATGTAGGAATATCTCTCGGTGGTCCAAGCACTCCTCACAAAGTTTGCATGCTTTGAGATCCACCATGTACCTCGAGAAGAGAATGTTATAGCGGATGCTCTCGCCAAGTTTGCCTCTGCCAACATACTCATGGGACCGGCGTTGATAGGTCACCAGTTTGAGCCTAGTACCTCCAAGCGAGAGGAGATCAAGTTCACTGTACATCATCGAATTCCAATTGGATGACTCCTATCAGAGGCTACCTAGAGGAAGGTACTCTCCCAGACAACCCAGTAAAAGTCAGAAAGTTCAAGATGAGGGTATCCAGGTATGTTATATTACAAAAAGAGTCATTCTTTCCCATTATTCCGCTGTTTCACCCTAGAGGAGGCGGACTATGGAATGAGGGAGATTCATAAGGGGATATGCAGGAATCACTCAAGAGGACGTGCATTGGCTCATAAAGCAGTCAGACAGGGATACTTTGGCCCACCATAATCAGAGACACCCGAGACTTCGTCAAGAGATGTGATAAGTGTCAGCGTTTTGCGACTATGCCCAGACAGCCACCCGAGGAACTCACCATAATTCAGAGCCCGTGGCCCTTCTCCATGTGGGGGATTGACATTCTAGGTCCTCTCCCTGTGAGTCGAGGCCAATGCAAGTTCGTAGTCATAGCCATCGATTACTTCACGAAATGGGCAGAAGTTGAAGCCTTAGCTAGAATCACAGACCAGAAGATAAAAGACTTCATATGGAGGAGTCTAGTCTGCAGCTTCGGGGTACCTCATGCCATCGTGAGCGACAACACCAAGCAGTTTGATAACAAACTCCTCAACGCTTTCTGTGTGGACCTCCAGATTAAGCAACTCCACTCTAGCCCCGCCCATCCACAGGCGAACGGGTAAGCGGAGGTCACTGTTATGACCATACTCCGTAACTTGAAAGCTAGATTGGAGACTACAAAAAGAAAGTGGATAGACGAACTCCCAGGAGTACTATGGGCATATCGGACCACACCAAGAGGTCCTACGGGCGAGACCCCATTCTCTCTAGCCTATGGAGCAGAGGAAGTGATACCCATTGAAATCGGAGTACACTCCCTTAGGGTCTAGAACCATGACCCTACCAATAATGAAGAAGGCTCCGCATCAACCTCGACTTGGTGGAGGAGGAGAGAGAGATAGCCATGCTCAGGAATGCAAAGTACAAGCGTCGCATGACCAAGTACTACAATTCGAGGGTGAAGCCTCGTGCCTTCTTACCTGTGGACCTGGTCCTCAAGAAGGTCATCTTGTCCACCAAAGACTCCTAGGAAGGAAAATTGGGACTCAACTGGGAAGGACCCTACACGGTCACGGAGATAATCAGGTCGAGTACCTACAGAATTTGAAACTTTGAAGGAAGGGTCCTAGGCCACCCATGGAATGCAGAACACCTAAAGAAATACTACCAGTAGCTAGGGGCAGTCAATCATGAGTTGGTGACCACTGTTTAGGTTATTTTGATAGTCAATTTTCTATGTTAGTCTTTTTCCTTCAAATATTTACTTTGAATTATAAAATAAAATTGCTCAATATTTTTCTGAAAAAAGTTGTATTCCATTCAAAAAACCTTTACAAAGGTGATATGTCGTTCAAACACATGAACTCTTGACAAAAGATGGACATAGGGTGTCAACAGAACAAAAGACACAAAGACAACACACTCCTAGTGACCCTCACTGCCTCCACTCATATAGTCCTCATCATCGGACTCAAGAGCCTCAGAAGGCTTAAGGTCAGAGAGATCACAGTAAGGGAATGCTATAGAGGCCTTCCTCCTAAGCTTCTCGTAGCCATCAATGAAGGCACCGGCCCTGGCCCTCTTAGCAGCATCCCTCTGAGCCTCTACCCTGGTAGCTCTCTTAAGTGCAGCGCGAAGGTCAGCCTCAAGTTGAGCAGTCTTCCCATGCGCCTGTCTCAACTCCTCAGCGGCATCTTCTCGTGCCCCCCTCAACTCCTCAGCGGCATCCTCTCGTGCCTGCCGCTCGAGCCTCTGGTACTTCACAGCATCCTCTCGTGCCTGCCGTGCTAGCCCCGCGGCATCCTCTCGTGCCTACCGCAGTTGCTCCTCAATAGCCTCACGTGCCTGCCTCTCCTTCGTCTGGCCACTAACGGCCTCCCCGGTCTTCAGGATATTATTGAACAGGTCGGGCAAGGCAGCAGCCATTTGTACACATTCAAAAATGAAATACATAGAGAGTGAGGAACTAAGCCAAGATATAACAAAGAAAGTCAAGAACGAAACAAGAAGGAAGAGCATACCAGAGTAAAGCCCTCAACAGCGGCGTCGACCATCCCTTTTGGACCCCGAGAGGCAATCTCTTGAGCTTCAACACCGCTCACGAAGTCACAGAGTCTCCCCTTGCCAAACTCAGATTCTGGAGCATAGACACCGGAGGAACGTTCGAGGTAGGGTGGCCCGGCGGGTCCATAATTCTGGCAGAAGATGGCGCCGGGACCTCAGCCCCACGGCAGTGCTAGAACAATCCCTTGGGGGAGAGGAGACATCGATCAGAGAAGAAAGTGGAGCATCACCAAGCTCTGCCTCCATGAGACCAGTAGACCCCGGTTGAGAAGAGTTAGGGCACTGGACTTCGTCCTCTTGGAAGGAGGAGGGGGAATAGACGTCACTCTGGAAGTGAGCACCTCATCCACTATAGACCTGTCAATGGGGGTACTTGCAAAGCTAGTGTAAGTAAGAAAGCCTATCACATCATTCTTAAGAAGACTACTAAGGTATCAAGTACCTTTCTTCTTCTGCTTTGACGGAGCCGGACCAGCTGCCTACATAATCTCGGAGGCGTCCATCATGGGATTGTTGCGAACCATATCAAGAAACCTAACTTGATCCCGAGATAGAGTTGGTGAGACTGCAAGAAGACAGTTGCACTATGAAAAACACATACATGAAAATTAAGACAAGAATTGAAGGTAAGATCCTCGCCTAGCTTAGTATTTGGGACTGTATCCCACTGAGTAGGCACCACGTCACGATCGGAGTCAGAAGCCCACTCACCTCTAACAAAAAAGAATTTCCTCTTCCATTTGTGAAGATTGGAAGTGAGACTAGTAATAAACTTGCCCGATCTCGGGACAAAACGGTACCACCCCTGGTGGGGAGCAGGGTTCTCGAAAAGCATATATGTAGCAACAAATTCTTCAAACGGAGGAAGAACAGCTGCGTTATACACCAACCGTCACAGTGCAAAAAATGCAGAAAGCACCATCCACCCATTGGGAGCCAGCCTCCCTGGAACTAGAGACAAGTGCCCAAGAACCCGACATATGGATCCAGGGATAGGAAACCGAAGGCCTGCCTCTAACATGCCCTCGTAAACAACTATCTCGCCCGAAGAGTCACAACACGCAGACTCGTTGGCCTCAGGACGACGGCACATCACAGAAGGCGGAATATGATACCGGGCAATAATTTCAGAGATATCCCCATCACGCTCAAATAAGCTAAAAATAGAAGCTAACTTATGATGGTCGTCTCCGCCTCCTCCACCTGGACACCTGTCGACGTCACCAATAGTCTCCCTCTCGCCTGAATGAATACCAGAAAAAAAAACAAGCTCAGACCATAGCAAAGCAAAGTAATTTTGTCAATAAAGGAATAGGAAAGAATACCGAGACACATACCTTGAGAGCTCGTGTCACCTGGCCGTTTCCTAGACTCTCGAATGGAGGACTGCACAGCACCCGGGGAGCCTAGGGCGCCGTCTGTGCCTATGGCGCCGCCTACTCCTTGACAGGCGCCCCCTGCCTCTTTCGGTGATCCACCCCGCTGCCTACACGCACCTATGGTTCCCTGGGATGTGCCAAAAGGATTAGACAAAGACTCTTTGTCCATACCTGGTTTTGGGCCAAAAACTCCAAAGGGTCTCTCACTCGCTGCTGGGACCAGGCTGAAACCACCACGAGGAGAGGGACCCAAGCGTCCGAAGGCCGGAGAGGAGCCGCCCAAGCCCTTGGCGCCACCCAAGGAGGCGTCACCAAGAGCCTGGGCGCCGCCTATGGAGGCCCCCATCCTTCCTTCGCCTTGCTCAGACACTCCGACTCCACCGCCTGCACCGTGAAGGACTTCACCCGCTGCTGGGACCAAGTTAAAGCCACCCAAAGGATGGACTCCGCTTGCTCATCCATTGGCGTCGCCCTCTGAAGAGCCCCCATAGGCGTCGCCTGGACTGTCCCCATGGGCGCCGCCTCCTTCCTCGCCAAGGCCCAACGCCTTCGTAGCAGCTCCTTGGGCACCGCCTAGGGAGGCCTCTTGGGTGCCGCCCATGGCAGCCCCTTGGGCGTCGCCTAGGCCGGCCCCTTGGACGTTGCCTCGCATCGCCTTGCCTCGTCTCCTCCACTCTTCAAGCCCCTAGTCCTCATGTACTTTAATCTTAAAAAAAAAAAAAAAAGAAGAGAGAAATGGAAGAGAGTGGGATGAACAGTAGCTTGAAGACCCCTTAAATAGAGAAGGAATGGCTTCTCAAGGAAGCCTTGCCAAAGCTTCTTGAGGAAGCTTGGTGTGTAGCTTCTTGAGGAAGCTTGACTAACAACTTCTTGGGGAAGCTTGGGAGAGGAAGCCTCTGGTCAGAAAAATGAGGAATGGGAGAGAAGTGAAGGAGATGGGAACATTGACCTCTATTTATAGACAATGTTATATATATAAAAAAAAAAGTTATTTTCGATCAATTTGCTAGGGTTGTGCTAAAAACTCAATTTCAGAGAGATAGGAGCATTTTTTGAGAAAATT
>CM042200.1:8135860-8169613 GCA_023539305.1 Ilex asprella
ACAACACACACAAAAACATACACACACACACAACGCTCTCTCTAGCTGTGAAATTTATTTGTGGTTGGTTTGATGCTTTTAGTTTTTAAGTGAAGAATTTTGGTTAATTGGTACAATTTGTAATTTGTTTGATGTTTTTTATCTTTATCTGTTTTGTTGCAAATCTGATTTTTTTTTTGTCTTTGATGTTTTTAGCAGTTTGATCAATTTTATGGGTTTGATATAGGCGGATGATGTCATGTAGGTACTATTTATAAAACCATTACCACGCCTATTGTGGTCAAACTGCCTTTTGGCTAACCACGCGAAGCGAGATTCAAGGACTTGAGTTCGTTTGGCTAGACTTGCCGGATTCAATTGCTGAAGTGATTGTTATCTTTCTAATTGATTCAGATGAAATTTGCAACTTTATGGCGTACTTGGATGTTTAGTGATTCTTTTACATTTCGTTTTATCTTGATTATGACCAAGAGCTGTGTGTGTTTTAATAGACTACTCCCTGTTGTAGCTCAACTACAGAAAGAAATATTTTGTCTTTCTTTTGATACTACGTGTTCTTTATTTGTGTGACTGTGATTTATTTCTTTTGCATAATTAATTTCAGGTAGTTATAAAATTTAAAGATGGATAACATTATATTAAGAGTATTTCCAAAAGGATGATAAAAACTTCGAATCGTTGTTGAAATATTGATCATGAAGATTGTGTTTTGACCTATTGACTATCGTGTCGAATTTAGTTTCGATGGCGTGTAAGTTTGAGAAGTGTAGATAGGAAATTTCCTAGATGTTTTGGGTAAAAATAAGGTTACCGTGAATTCGGAAGGTCGAGAAACCTTGAAAGAAGTGACATGGAGTGTATTAAAAGTTTCGAAGTATTCCATAGTTAAAACACATTTTGGAAAAAAAATTGTATAGAAAGGAATTCGATACTATCTTAATATTTTTGTCATAACTTTTTACTCCAAACTCTGATTGAGCTTATTCTTACATCATTGAAAAGTAGATTTCAAGGGGTACAAAAATAAATTTCATGAAATGTTAATGAATCGACTTGTAACAAGGTCAAAATCGAGCAAGAAGTCTGGAACAAAACATCACCTACATCTGGAAGGGACAAAACGAGCGCTTGGATGCACGAGGTGGATAAGTTGTCCGTTCCGGACTATTTTGAGGGTTTTCTCTTATTTTGACACTATAAATATCCTAGGGACTTATTTTAGGGTTCCTATAAGTGTTTTTCAATCCCAAAAAGTGTAAGAGAGTCTTTGAGAGAAGAAGAGGAGGAAGTGGAATAGATTGGGCTTGCTCTTTAGGACATCAACGTGTAAGAAATCGCACAAAACGTTTTAGGAGTAATTTTCTACGGATCAAGGTCAGAGTTCTTTCTCATACTCATTCATTGAGATTAGAGCTATATATTTATACCATTTTCATCCTTATTATTATCTAAATAATAGATCTACAGTGTTTTCATATTGGTTTCATCTCAAGATTCATTTCTTGAATAAAATACATGATTTAATTTCAAAGTTTTTACAATATTTTTCAAAATAGATTTGTTTCTTGGAAGAATAACATGTTTTACAGTAGAAATCGCATATTTTTTATAATACCCCTAGATTTTTACTATTAACAACCTGAATATTTTTCTCTAAAATCTCCTATATGTTTTGATTAAATTACTCTTGTGCTTTGAGAATTGTGGGATTTTGAATGTTGAAAAACGTAATTTTTTTATAAAAGTATATATCTTGTGATGGGATTGTTGAACTATGTTTATATGTGAACCTATATCACAGAGTGTTGACACGTTTTCTTATCTTGAGGGGTTTGAAATTTTTCTATCATTCGTAGTAGAGTTGGTGTCTTGCGAGAACTGATTAGTCTTAAATATTATATTATTTTTACATTAATTATTGGTTAATTACATTGAGTAAGACATTAATTGTGTTGAATTAATTGAGATTTGGATATTGTCTGCACTTTGTAGTGTTTGTTTAATTTTGTAGGTAAACACGTGGAATTACATAAAGGGAGGAGATCCAAATCAATATGGAGTAAAAAGGAGCATTGTGCCTCATGCATCTGGACGATTAAATAGGAGCGTCCGAACAGAAGTTCCAGAGACTGCAAAAAAAGGTTTTGCCAGATGCATCCGGATAGAAGAATATGTGTGTCCAGACGCATGTTGCTTAGAGTCCAAGACATCCATGCGCATCCAAATGGGAGAAGCCATGCATCTGGAGACGTGTTTGGAATCTTCCTAGTATCACAAGGTGTTGTTGTAAATTAGGTTTCCACTTGACGCAACTGAACAAAGAAACAAAGAATATTACGATTCTAAGTGTATAGAACATATGTGCTCTTAATCCACAGTGGAAGTAACAAGAGAATAACTCTAAAAAAGGTATATTATTCAATGAATAATTCGTATTACATAAGAGAATATATATAGTAACGGTCAAAACTCTAATCGTCCCCATAATAAAGGTAAAATCTCTAATTATACAAAAATTACCAAAAATAAAAAATTATAATCTAACTAATTAACATAAAAGTATGTGTCGTCTAGAGTCGAACCTAATTGACGACACTGAATTCGGAATCTCTTATGATTTATTATTAGTTTTTGAATACTTTCTTAAAACAACAAAAATACGGTTTTGAGAGCCTAAATGATTGAATTCGACCCAAAACTGAAGGAGTTCATGGTGAAGCGATGAGTCTTGATCATTGGCCCAATTCAGATCAAACTCCACTGTCTCAATCAATTCTAGGTTCGGGCCATTTTGCCTCTATTATCACCTGTTTGTTTTTCTTTGGGCTTTGGATGCACGATATTCTTCCTACTCCAAGTAATCAATAACCACTTGTTTTACATCATTGCTACCCCATTGCCTAAAAAGGGGCATATTTTTACGTTGTATACACATTATTCCTTCCTAGTCTTCCTTTTTCCAGTTTATTGTATTTACTTTATGGCATGTTAAAAGCACAACTAAGGCTCGGAAATATACTTTCAATAAAGTACAATATTTATTCTTGATCTAATACTTTTAATGTTTTATTTATTCTTTTAATTCAATACGTGTTTTCTAGTAAAATTTTTGCTCTGTTTAATTTTTTGATTTGTTGTGCCACGTATATCGAATGTTTGAGATTCTCTATGAGTCAAATAACTGGTTATTCCATTCTTGAATTAATTAATTAAAATTTTTATATGATAATTGATGCATTATTTGTAATAAATTTAGAGTTTATCTGTTAGAGAACTTTATTTATCATAGACTTCATGCAAGGTCAATGCTTGTAATCTGCATGTGAATTTCTAGATTTATTCAAATAATTTATTAGTTATAACTTTTGATGCTTTCATATTATTATCATTAAATATTTCGATTCGAATCACTCCTTGTCTGATTTCCAATTGAATTCAAAAACTGAATCATTTATATTTGTTGTGTGGAATTGAAATGATATCCCCGATGCTTTAGTATTTCAAATTATTTTTTCTCAATAAACCTCTGTTCTTTTGAACAAAACCAATTTCAAATATCTTCAAGGTATTTTTATTTTCTGTTCCTTGTGTTCTAAAGTCTTTTTCAAATCCTCGTGGTACGATCTCAGATTTATGAGTTTGTATATTACTTCGCGACAACCTATGCTTAGGTTTGCATATTTTAAGTTGTATCAAGGACCAAACCACTATTCGTTTACTGGAGGATCGAGGTTGATGGTTGATATACCATAATCCTAGGAAAGATTCGTTACTACTGATGCTTCTCTATAATCCCTTCCTGAAGATCGTTGCCATACGGGTGATATTTTTTAGAATGTGTAGTTTTGTGGGCTAGATATATTTGTTATGTGGATTCTTGTTTATTCAATGTGCATACATGAGATATTGTGTCATGAAATATGATTTTATGAATGATTTGATGTTGATTCAAATTTTAATGATTCTACTGCATAAACTTGAGATAGTCAATTGACATTGTTTGATTTCAAAATTATGTATGTTATTTTACCAACTAAGATTAACCTGCTTTATTGTTGTGAAAGCTTGTTTGAGTTTGAAAAAAATTTCTTATTGGGTTTTTTGTTCATCGTACAACATAACATTTTTCAGAATTTGGTATTGTGACACCCCAAATTCCAGGGTTCCTTTGATTACTCATCAACCCGCGGAATATCTGTGGATACCGAGTAACTCGATATCGCTCCGTTATGCCCCATTTACCGGAGTCCATAATTTAACGAAATTCGGGCAGAGTCTCTGTTGTACGGGGAACTCTACCCAAAACCCAACATGTGTAATATATCTTCACATGACCCATCCGAGGCCCAATATAAAACATTGACAACACCGGGTCCATTTATAAGTAAACATTGGCCACACCGGGTCCAATTATCCATACTTATATCAAAACATGCAATGTTACTTTAACAATGATTCATATACGTTCTATTACAATCATTTGCAAAAGATTACATGCCCAAAATATAATTTTCACAAGTGTTGTACATTAACACAAAATAAAGCCACATTCGGCTTTCTTCAAACATGAGGGTCCAAATTGGAGCCATCCGTCGGTGTATTTTCCCCACCTGAAATGTTTTCCCATATAGGGTGAGCAACGCCCAGTAGAGTAATTTTCTACAGAAGCTACAAACCACCTAAGTGCACATGCAATGTTCAATACAACATTTCATAATCACATCAACATTCCAAGTAAGAATAGGCAATTATAGGTTGAAATTCTACCATGCCATGCTATGAAATGAGATGAAACTCATTTATGCATCATGACCCGAGTCCTCACTGACTCCCACAACACAATGCAACGCACTAGTGCAGTGTAACCGTCATTCGACGAAAATACATCCAATGATCGCTTTGTTTTTAAAATCATGCGTTTTATAAATAAATCAGATCATTATTGGATGGTACTCATTAAATGAGTATTTTCTTATAAATCAAAATCTTATATCTTGTTGGGCAATAGATTTTGGATTTTATATCGCCGGTTCCGTATACTATATTACACTTTTTCGGAATTTCACTGTAGGGGAGTGTATAACTAAGTCGCCGGGTCTTGCACCCGAGGGGGGGATCTACCGCTTCTTGCTATACCCGACACAAGTTTTTCATGCAAAACATGCGGCTCAATGGGATCTTCGATCCAACTTTACCGATTCCACATGTCAATCACCAAGAATGGTATTTGATTAACCATGCATACACACACTCATACTCATGCCTAAGCCCATGAATGTGATGCCTCTGTACATATGCAATGTAATAAACCATATCGAATGAGTGTCATATGAACCAATTAAACCATACATTTTAATATGCATCATGGACAATTATATCATATGCATATAATCTCCAAAAAACCATAACAACGTCAAAACATCAACTAATATGTATTAACATTTATATCTAATACAATTCGCAAGCATGTTATAACACATAATGACCCACAAATTCAGCCCATGAAAGTGCACAAAAACAGTCCATGAAAGTGCACAAAAACAGTCCATTTAAGTCCATAAAAATAGTCCACAAAGTGGCCTATATGCAGTCCACTTTTTAGCCACTAAAACAGTCCAAAAACAGTCCGCAAAGTGATCTAAAAACAGTCCACAAAGTGGCCTATATGCAGGCCACTTTTTAGCCACTAAAACAGTCCAAAAGCAGTTCATTTGGACAGCCTATATACAGCCCCTTTTTAGCCACTAAAACAGCCCATAAACAGTCATATTTCAGCCACAAAACAACCACATAACATTCACCTTTCAGCCACCAAAAACAGCCCCTTAAGGTAGGAGTAAAACCATAGTAGAAAGAACCCTACATCTTGTAGCGTAAATTGAAGTGTAGAGACGTCAAGAACACCAAAAACTAGCCCAAGAACTTGATTTCTCCAAAAAAAATTTCTTCGGATCTTCAGTGAAATCCCTTGTTCTTGGTACGTACGCGAAACCCTCGTCGAGGAGATGAATTTTTACTCTTGGTTCGACCAATTCTGATCGACGGAACTCTGGGAATCGAAGAAATAAGCCTTGAAGACTAAATTTTTTTCCTCTTCTCTCTCTATGGCTGGCCAAAAGCTGAAGAAATGAGATATTTATGTTGAAATATCTCATTTAAGTCGCTATTTATATTTTTAAATGCTTGGCTCTAATCGCGCCACACGCCCTCGCCTTTTCGGGTCCGTTTTCGTCCCGAAACGATTTATTACATTTCGTGTTTAGTCCAAATTAATTTTATTGATACTTTAGTCCAATCATAATTAAATTTTAAAATATTAATTTTTTGGACCACTGAGAGGTCATCCGCCACTCAGTCGTCTTGAACGACGTGCAAAAAGTTCGATTATCTCAAAATTCAACGAAATTTGACAGGGTGACTAGATTTCATGACACGGGTCCAACAGTGAAGTCTGTTGTATCATACGAGGTCTAGAGAACACGTATTTTAATTTTCACATTATAGTGACAAAATACTATTTTACCCTTTTTCGAAAAAAAGTTCAAATTTTTTTGGGTTTTACAGGTATTAAGGAGTGTCTCGAGCTAAATGAGCAAGTAGAATGAGATGCAGAGGTAGATCGGGATGTGGGTCCTTATATGGAGGCTTAGAGATGCTTCTTAGTTTAAATTTCTGAATTATAGATGATTAGGTAGATTTTTTGGAATATTCTTTCATTAGTTAGTTGAAAGGATTATTATTTTGATTTTTGAATGTAAACATAAGGATTTGTCTATGTTTTTTTTAGATTTATCTAATTAGTTATTGGATGTTGAATATTATTTATTTATTTAATGGTACTTTTTAATTCTCTTGTGGTTAGATGATTCGTAGTTAGATAATACATCTGAATGTGAAGTTGGAGCGTTACAAGTAGTGGTCATGGAGTCAAGGAATACTAAAATTTAAATTTAGATAAAAAAAAAAATCCCCTTGAAACCCTTATTCAATGTTATACCCAAACTCATACTGAATCAAGGAAGACTCAAATTTTTACCCAAATTAAGGGAAACTCAAACTTTTACTCAAAGCACTGATGATTAGATTTCATTATCCTTTAAAGATCTAATAGTCATACTCTATCCTCCTTTAAATTTAGATTTATCTTCATTTAAATTTGGGTATATCATCCTTTTTAAATTTAAGTTTCTTCATTGACGTGTTTTGTATCAAATCAAACTTTTTATCTATTTTGTTACTCAAATTTGGACAAAGGTTTGGGTCTCCATTGGAGATGGTCTAATTATTAAGGTGTTACATCATTTTCTCTCTTCTTTTTTTTTTTTTTTTCTTTTCTGACATAACATTTGTCTATATAGGAATAGTGCTAATCCCATTAAAACTCTAGAATAATATTATGGCCCAAAAAAATTCAAAAATTATTTTATCCAAAAAAATTCGATGTTTACCAGACACCACTTGAGAGAACACATACCTCGAGCTACATGCATGGGTCAGACACTTTTAAAACTACTTTGACAAAACATATCACGTAAATCACATAATTACACTTTGGATATTAGAACAATGTAAGATTGTCAAAATGTGTATTACTATTATAACACGTGGAATTCTTCTTTGCCATTCTAATAGATGCAAGAGGTTGAATGATAATCAATTTTAAGGATGCCCCCAAAATGCGATATTCGGATATCTATCGTGAATGTGTGTAGAATGAAAAGATTGATCACAGAAAACACAATTATACATACATCCAACACTTTAGATTTATTTCTTTCTCGCAATATTCACAGTTAAATTCTTCAGGATGGTCCCTGAATGGGGGATAGCTCAGGGTGATGGGATGTCTCCCATTTGAACCTGCACATCTCAAATCACGGGTTGTTTATGAACTTCATGTACAATAATAGTGCTATGTACGAAAACACATCTGACATCAAGGAAGAATTTGTAGGTGTCACACTCTTATAAAAATCCCTTCCACTAAGAATAATAGATATTCAATTCCAAGAGATTATAGACTGTATTGTAATGAAAAAGAATGACCTGTAGCTCAGGATGTCTTTGTTGTTGCAACTCACTTGGTCACTTAGCACAATTTAAGTGAAGAAAGTAATGCATTAAGCAAATGCAAAAAATGGAGACGAAATAGTTTGCACATAACTGTAGCATGATGTTTTATCATTCTTCATATCATTATTATCTTTTCGATTTAAAAGGATTAGCGGATGCTCATGGCTTCAATGATTGATTTTGAGTTCTTTCAATCTCTTCAAGGCCTCAACACCCTACAAAAAGTATAGTCAAGTAATGTGGAATTATCAACCATCAGTAAGTCATCACACTAGGATCGAGAAGTTTATTCTCATTACTTATTTCCCCATCTATTAGAATGACAAAAGGTAGAATAAGATTTAGGTAATAATATAAAAAATACAGCAAATTAATTTTTAAGGAGATATATATAAATGAGAGAGAGAAGGGGGGGGGGCGAGAGAGAGAGATATCAAAGAATACAATCAAGACAAAATGATTAAACTCACCTTAAATGCTCCGACTCTGAAGTTACGCTGTTCTTTGCAGATTTCACATGGGAAAAATATGTGATAAAACAATGAGCCCAATAATCAACAACTTGGTCACAATTTATCTCCCAATTTTGTTCCAAATCGGTTAACTGAAAAAGAAGAAGACGAATTTCTCGATTAGTGTACGATAGTGATGGTGATCACTAGGATTGATGGTGTTAGGTAAGAAAGCACAACTCTTATAAATTATCTAATAAAACTATCGCTGAAATTAAGATCTTATTCAAAGAGAAAAACATCAAATATCTGGAGTTCCTTTTTATAAATTACTAGGGGTAATCTATGTCTTGTAATATAAATGATTTAAGAGGGATGGAGGTGACCGTTGGATACAAGTCTGGCTCAACAACATGGGAAATAAGGTCAGGGCTTCAGGTCCCAAATTTTTAGAAGACTCCATAATTTTAGGTATATAATTAGCCTACATAAAAATTTTAAGCCCTATAAAAAGATCCCCCAAAATTTAAGCACAATCAAAAAATTTTAATTTCAACAATTTGGGCCTATGATCTAATCTAGTAAAAACCCAATGATAAAAAATTCAAAAAAAAAAAATTACTCAAAAGTCAACTCATTCTCTCTCTCACACACATCAACACTAGTAAGGATCCCCTTTCATTCTTCCAGTACTTAACACATCCTCCTCCCCTCTCTTATAAATAATTTAAAAATAAATTATTTTTTAGAAGAATTAATACTAAAAATAAAAAAGCCTCATTGTTACCAATTTAGGTCTTTGATTACCTTTAGTCACCCCTGGTTGGATGACTCTATTTGAGACCGTAAAATGAATTTATTGAAGTTTGCCCTGTTTTATATTATAGATATGGATGATCCAATCCGCAATAAAAGATGAGTTTTCAACTTTTATACGAAAAACACTAAAGCACAAGAAGGCCGGACTGGATAGGAAAATAAGTGCTCATGAAATGCGTGGGTAATCATGTGCTCTTCCAATAAACATATATGCTTGCACATGTTATAGTCACAAGAGAAATAAAAGTAGTGGGATCGATCTATTCTATCTCTGCAGATTACACATTACAAATAAAACACTGGATGATTAGAAGGGGTTGTGGCATGGATGGGGTATTTAATCTGCACAGAGAGTTCTACAAATATTTTGTGTAGATAATAATCAGATTGACCACAACTATATGCATAATCAAATATTGATTTCTGACTCTCATAGCTAACAACTTGCTCACCTTCATCCTTCTACTCTTTCTTGAAATTTAATGGATGCTCTGGCCGAAATTTCCAAGCTTCATCTTCTTTTGGTGGAGAGAGAGAAAAAGGAGGGGGGGATAGGCCAAATTTTGTGTAATGACACAACTGCAGAACTCTTAGTGTTGGTAATACAATGTCTGGTCCACTTAAATAATACATAGACTAATAATAAACAGGGAGAATCTCACTTTCGTGTTAAAAAATTTTAGAATTTTTATTTTAGACCCTTAAAGATTAATTTTTTCACATCACACCCTTAATATATCAAAATTATTGCAATATGACCCTTTATTGAGTGAGGTTATTCCCACCCCCACAAATATCCATTGCCACGCCATTTATTTTCTTATTATCAAACTACTAAGTCCACCTCTTTTATATCCACCCTATTAATAATTAAGCACACTTTATGCAATATACACCCCTTTAATAAGTAAGTTAATCTTATATCTTCTCACAATTAGGGTTTTATTTATTTTTCCATCTCATAAACTCACAAAAACATTTTTTTTCAATATGAATTTCTTTAATGAGATACAGATTAGTATTACTTCTTGATTTAATTATATGTTTGATTTTGTGTGTTGTGTGGATTTTCATTATTTTTGTTGTGTTTTGGTATATTTGTCAAGTTTAATAATTTTAAATTTAGGATTTATATGTGTATGTGTGTGTGTGTGTGTCTATAATATAAAATAGGGTGGCTTCAACAAGCTGATCGGATGGTCACAAATCATTTCGTCTAACGGCTACCAACCATCTCCTCTCACTCAAATTATTTTTCAAAATTAGCCCACTCTTGGTTACCTCGCCCGTTCAAATCTCAGTCCTTACTCCTTATTCTCTCTCTCTCTCTCTGTTACTCCCCCAACGATCAACACCACCACCATAGCCACTTCGTCAGCAACACCACCACCAGCACCGCCACCACTGTTAAGCCCCCCAAGTATCCACATACAAAAACAGAAGCTCGAGCCCTTTAGCTTTTAAAAATCAGCCCACTCTTGGTTACCTCGCCCGTTCAAATCTCTGCCCTTACTCCTTACTCTCTCTCTCTCTGTTACACCCCCAACGATCAGCACCACCACCACAGCCACTTCGTCAGCAGCACCACCACTTGCACCGCCGCCACTGTTAAACCCCCCCAGGTATCCACATACAAAAACAAAAGCTCGAGCCCTTTAGCAAAAGCAAACTCGATCGAATCGTCAAAGACCCTCCTTCGATCAAATCCGAAAGCGAACTTGCAGGCACATCTTCAACTTACCAGACACCTTTCTACGTTACTATGCATATGTGTGATTGTGTTGGCAGGACTTGTGAATTTTTGCACTAATGAAGGATTTGATGTTTTTGATTCGATGAAACTTTTCGAAATTGAAATTTATAGCTTGTGCTCCAATCCATAACTTATGTGTATATTTATATATGTGTGTGTGTGTATAATCAGGAATTATGTTTTTTATTTGATCAAATTTTATGTTTTTGAGCCACCATCCTTGATTTGAGAGTATAATTTGTGTATGGAGTTATTAATTTGTTGTTTTGTTGTATTGATAAAGTTCAGATTACCGTATTTTCTAAAGGAGACGCTTCTTATAGCTACTGGCAGGCGTATCTCGAACTCAAAGATCTTGAGGTGAGTTAATTTAATTTTTACTCTCTGGCAGGCGTGTTCCTCCACTTTCTTACCATGTTTTCCTGGGAAAATTAGATTTTTCGTGTTTGTATCATGAGAGAAAAGGTGGAGCTTAAATTGTCATAGAATTTTTTTTTTGTGTCAATCTCCTAGGGAAAATTAAGACCTGATTTCATGGGGAAGTAAGCTTGCTTTTTCGTATTTGATTTGCATTATTTCCTTTAGCTTTATAAAGTTAGATTAAGGTTTCTTCAATTGTTGTTCAAAATGGCAAATTGTTTGTACTACAAAATGCGTTCAGACATGGATTATATTGTTCTAAAATTCATCTTGATGTTAGTGACTTGAAATTAGTTGTTTATACATGGTTTCTAGGTTTTTCCAAGATGCATATAAACTACAATTTCCCTAAAAGCAGTTTAGTTCCCTTTTTTTAACAATGGTTTTTACTTGGTTGAATGGGTAATTGTATTCATGGTACTCGACATGGAGTAGAACATTCCTTCCATTTGTGCTTAGTATTAATGGTTTTTGCCTTCCTAAATTATTGTTTTAGTGCAAAATGGATTGAAGTGTCATTAAGTTCCTAATTAAATTATTGTAACTTTGACTATTCTAAATTTTAGAAACAAGAAAAAACAGACTACTTAAAAAAAATCATTGCATATGTGTGTTGTTAATGGTTTTTTGGTCTTGAAGTTTTTTGATTTGGGTCTACTTGAATAAGTTTGAGTGATGAGCTCAACTTTGAATGGGCTAAAAATTGAAGTTAAGGCGTGTTTGAATGGGCTCAACATTCTACTGCATTAGTGTTTCACTGTGTAACATTTAATTAACTATTTCGTCTTCAATTTTTTTGGAAGTTTCTTTTGTTCAATTAGTTGTTTATACATGGTTTCTAGGTTTTTATTTATGATACAACCAATGCCTTAGAAATCTTCGGAAAAGCAATTGAGAGTTATACTTTTTTTCTTCAAGTTACATAGAATATTTTGTATCTGTCAATTTATGTGTCAAGTGATCCTGAATGCCTATGTAAATTAGATTTTTCGTGTTTGTGTCATGAGAGAAAAGGGGATTCCACATTTTGGTACCAAAATTTTCGTAGTTCAATTTCTAGGGAAGTGGTCACATGATTTTCAATACAATACATAAAATAGTTGTCCCCTCCTATTACATTTTGAATTTTATTTTGATGGTATTAGTAATAGTTCTTTGTAATGAGAAATGGGAAAATGAATATAAAGTAATGGGTTAATGTTTTTTAATAGCTCATTTTTTTAATAGATTGTTCGAGGCCGTGTAGACATGGTTAACACCTAGAGTGTGTTGCTGATATTGTGGGTGCTTTAGTGTTGGTTTATCATTGCTCTTATTGTGATTAATTCATTCAACTTTAGTGGCATTGATTGGTCATGCTATTGATGTTATATGTTGTGGGTGCTTTGACTGCTGTAGAATTATTGTGCAAATGCTGACAATATGCTTTTGAACTTGTGTTAGAACTTGCTTTTCTATCAAATTTATGCATAAATGCTGAAGTTTGTTTGATTACACTAAATGTATTATATTGTTCCTATTGCTACATACACACAACATCAAAATAACACACACATTAGTTTGATAATTGGTGTTCATTTGAGTGTTTTTTTAAATAGGTTTGATAAGTTTTGTTATAGCTTCAATGTTATAGTTTGAATGCTATTGCTCCATTGGTACATAAAAGTTGGTTAATTTCCAACTCTTATTGGAATGATGGGTCGAGTTGTTTGATAAACATGTGTTTCTATTGCCATTAGGTTCAATTTAACGCGAATTGAAGGAAATATTTGCTATGGTTGAACTCAAACGGCGATCACGTCCACTCGACACTCTCATGTCGTTCCTATTTACATGTTTTCTTGGTACGTAATTGTTAGTTTCTTGTAATGTGATTAAAGTTTGAGGTTTCGTCATTATGATGTTTTGTGTCCTTTGCTTATTTTGATGCTCTTTAACAACTGGACTTGAACTGGGGACTGTATAGCGATAAGTTGTGCTCTATCTTAATAGCCTCGTGTGAGGTATTACAACTTTGGTGTTTTGGTGGTGGAAATCTATAGTATAAAACAGAGCAACTTCAACATCCAACGGCCTCAAATCAATTCATTCATCCAACGGTCACCAACATTTCTTTCAAAAAAAATTCAAATTAAATTTAACTTTTTTTAAAGGTTTAGATTTTATTTAATCTCATCTAATGGTTACAAATTAAAAAAAAATCCCGCCCAAAACGTCTCCTACACACTACCCAACAGTTACACATTACCCAAACCCATCAGACTTTGTCTCACAGATGCTCCCTTGTCTCTCCCTTTCTTTTCTAGAAGACCCATCTCAGCGTTCCTCTCTCAGTCTCTCTCCTTATCGTTGCTCTCCCGTGGCTCAACCCACCGGCGATGAAGTCCAGGTACTACTTTTCTCTCTCTCTCTCTCTCTCTCCCCAGTTGAACACACATAGGCAATAGAGAAAAGAAGTCGAGAATTGTGCTCGATGTCGTGAGAAAAGAAGCCGAGAATTGTTATTGCCTACAAGGTTTGTTCTCGAACCTCTCTGTCGTTCTCTCTCATACAATTTCAAACAACCATTTTCTCTCCTTGACTTTTTCACAAACAGTTTATATGCATTGGTGGCTTATGGTGTATCTTTGTGTGTGTTTTCAGGTTTTCAGGTGTGCCACTCTTTGGGGGGAAGAACTAGATCTGGAATGGGAACCCTTCTGATCTCAAAGATTAGAGAGGAATACCCTGATCGAATGATGCTCACTTTCTCTATCTTCTCATCTCCAAAGGTCTCTGATACCGTTGTAGAGCCATACCATGCTTTTTTGAATATATTGTTGAGCCAGCCATGATCGAAGTAGTTATAGTATATTGGGCGCCGGGGGCACTTATGCCAGCTTTAATTTCGGCAATTAAGAATGGGTAAAATTATGTATTCCCCGGGTGTTCAATCTTTCATAACAAATTGATTTTAGTGGTTTGTGCATGATGAGGCAATGTGCATGTGGTTGGGGTGTGTTTGTGTTTATGTGTTTTAGTTGGGTTATGGAGACTGAAGAAAATAACAATTAATTTTTTGTTTCAGCATTCTATATACCACTTTCTAGAAAGGTTTCTCAATTGTCATTTTTCAACATCAAGCATATATTTGTATTGAAAAACAGAAAATTTAAATTACATTTTATGTTAGAAAGTACGATATTGATGAAAATAAAATTGAAAAGCTAGTGGTGATCAATAAAGAATACTATTTGTCTATATATATGACCTTTATAGAATGAGTTTTGCTAGTTTGAATAAATTTAAACCAAATTTAATGGTATAATGACATGACAGCCTCACACTTAACAAAAAAAAAGGAATTTAAGAATATTTAATTTGTGTATAAAACCGGTTTAATATTTACCTTATAGTAAATAAAGAATAATTTTACCTGAATCTAATTTATTGTGTTAATTTATTAATTACTCTCATTGGATTAACAACGGGGCATACTATTGGTTGGAACGTATTATAATTTAATAAATATAATAAATTAAGTTAATAATAAAAATTCAAATAATACTATTGAATGGAAAAAGGAATTCATAAATAACGTTTCAAAAGGCTAACCAAAAAAAAAAAAACGTTTCAAAAGGCTAATTCGACGCCACCCGACACAGAATCCAAAACCCCACAACCCACCCACCTTTCAATTATGTTGCACTGCTTTTGTGCTCTATTTTTCGAGCATTGGAAAATTATCCTATCCAAATACCCAAATCAGTCAACGAGCTCCCTAAAAGAATAATATTAAATTATTCAATAAAAAATAATTGTATGAAAATAAATTTAAAAAATAGTGGATAGTTAATGAAGAGTTGAAGGGTGGTCATAAATTACACATGGTAGAATGTGATTAAAGAAAATCTTTGTATGATAATTGCAAAAATCAAAACTCTCGGAAATTAAAAAAAGTGGAAGGAAGGATTCTCAAGACTTCTATCCTCTAATTTGTTTGTTTTATATATGAGTAATGCTATTATGACCTAATTTGTTGACCTAATTTATTATAACATTTGGATTAACTGTGGACCTATTAAATATTAGAGTTTAGTGTTGATCAAATGGTTTTAATGAAACTATATAATTATATCAGTAAATTATATCAAAATTTTAAATTTAAATAACATTATTCTTTAGTGTTAATTGCAAATTATATCTCGAAATATCGTTTGAATCTTAATTTGCACCCTCAAATATAGAAATAATGCACATTCTTAGGGAGAAGCATCACATGGTATTCATAAGCAAGGTACAAAGATTGCCCCAATGGGAAGGCCATATATATAACAATGAGGTGAATAAATCTTCTACTGTTCTTCGTTTACCTAGGAGGAAATGGTGTGCCTTTTGGAAGAAGATGTTTAAAAACAAATAGAAATGAAAATCGTGAATAATTAAAAATAGGTGTTTATAGTGAAAAAAAAAAACATAACTTTTAAGAAATTCTTCAAATCAAATACACTCTAAGGCCTACAATTTGTTAGTATTTGACTCAAACTCTCTAATTGTCACGAATATGTTTGTTGGGTAATCAATGTGAGAATCCTATAAGGAATACGATTATGTTGAAAGAGTTTTAATATACCTAAATATGTTTAAGTTATAATATTTTATCCCTATAAATATGATTGAATATTATGTAATTAGTTATCAGATGACTAAATTTCAGTGAATAATAAATCAATGTAAATTCTTGATCCGTGGATGTAGATATGGTGTACTAAGGTGGGTATACTGTATTGAATCATGTTATATCTTTGTATCGTATTTTTATTATTTTTTTATCTTTGAATTCCTATTCCAATAAATATTATTTGTGTTAATTATCCGCCATATAAAACCAATAAATAGTATCAAAGCTATGCTCCAACACAACTTTTGAAAATGAAAGCGTTCACATGAATAAAGGCATAAAGATATACCCATTGATACAATTTCGATAAATTTGTGACTTGCACCAAAGAAAAAGAGATAAAACTAGTCCTTCATATAATGGTAAAACTCACAATTAAGAACAAGAAAGGGAAAGAAGAGACTATAAAAGAGAATCATCACATGGTAACCCGATTCTCTTTCTATTGGAAATGGAAAAAGAGAAAAATAATAGATTCCTTGGCAGGAAAAGAAAGGGGATTGCTGTTAGTACTCGTAAGCAACGAATAAGGATTGCCCCAGTCACAAGTTAATATAAGGTGTACGAAGATATAGCAGATTTATTTATACCCATATACCTAACAAATAAACGAATTAAAAATCCTACCTAATGTTCTTTATTCTGCTCGGAAAAATCCTATCTCTTTTGTTGTTTTTTTTTAAGTTTCAAATGCTCCAATTGATGTTGGTTACTTTCAAGTTCCAATTCTCATTTAATTCTTTCGAGAGCAATCATCCATGGTGAATTAGTATTTGATGTACCTAAATTCAAAAAGTGATTGATTGGTCGCTGAAAATTTCATCATCCACAATTGCAAGGATAGTTTAAGTGGTAACAGTGACGAACTGTAAATTCAGATATTCTGATTTAGAATTTTGGCAACTTCATAGTGCTAGGTCATGAGGGATTTTATCCTTCATGAATACTTTAGTCGCGACGTGGATGACCTGTCTTTGACTAGATCAAAGAGGGGATTAGTCGAGACACGTGTAAGCTAGTCCGAACACCCCTGACTATTCAATGAAAAAAAAAATTATTATCAACGTTTACTGTGATTTACATTATTTGAATTTAGAGTATACATTCAAACATAAAGGAAAAGTGGGAGATACAAGTGACTCATCGAAATGAATTGAACTCCTAGCTACTGTTCTAGCGTCAATCAGTCAGGGAAAAAATGTCTGAGGCTATTGTCTCTTCTGTTGTGCAAACGCTCACTGATCTATTGAAAGAAGAAGCTAAATTTTTAGCTGGAGTTGTCGGCCAGATACAGGGTATTCCACATGAACTTAAGATGTTGCAAAGCTTTTTGAAAGATGTAGATGCAAGGCATATTGAAGACCACACCGTTCGCACTTGGGTTAAAGGTGCTAGAGAAGTTGCACATCATGCCAAAGATGTTCTTGAGACTCACGTTGTCAAAGTTCAATCCAAGAGGAGGGGAGGCATCCTAAACATTCTCAAAAGATACACTTGCTTATTGAATGAATGTATGTATACTACTTCACAAGGTTGGGAAAGAGACCCAAGATATTACAACCAGGATTTCTCAACTCACCGATCAATTAGAAAAATATGGCGTAATAAGTGTTGGTTACTCAAGATTAGAAAATTACCTCTAACACAATATAAACAAAGAGAAATTCTTTAGTTCTCTCTGGAAATAAGTACAAGAATTTTTCACACAAGAACACTCCCATGACCTCTCTATAGGATCTCTCTCTCTATTTCTTCCTCACTGACTTTTTGGAATGATTTTGGATTTCATTAAGCTCTCTATTTATAGGGATTTTCTAGCCAATAAAATGGAGGGCCTCCAAAAATTCAGGCCGGCGAAAACTCCAGCGACAAAATTTATGGCGACAACTTTTCCAGCGACCAAATCTCCTCCTCCAGAACCATTCGAAGAAAATGTAATCAGACATTCATCCTGGCTATGCCCTTACACAACTCAAGCTTCTCCTGAGTAACCACCTTTGACAACATGTCTGCTAGATTCTATTTTGTGTGAATTTTCATTAGTTTCAACAATTGTTGCTCCATCACCTTGCGTATCCAATGATAGCGAATATCAATATGCTTCATCCGGGAATGGTACATTAGGTTCTTTCTCAAGTCCAGAGCACTCTAACAATCACATTACACCTTGTATTCTTTTTGCTTAATACTCAGTTCTTCGAGAAACCATTTTAACCACAATATTTCCTTACCAACTTCTACTGCAGCAATATATTCTGCCTCTATCGTGGATAAAACTATGCACTTCTACAATCTTGACTAATATAACACAGCTTCCCCTACAAAAGTGTAGAGAAATCTTGATGTAGATTTTCTACATCAAGAACTTCTAGCATATCTGAATCTGTATAGCCTTCCAAAACTGGTTCAACTGTCCTCGTAATTCAACTGTCCTCGTAACACAGCATATCTTTGTGTACCCTTAAGGTATCTAAGAATCCACTTGATCGGCTCCTAATGTTCTTTTCCTGGATTGGAAAGAAATCTGCTTATCATGCCCACTGCATGGGCAACCTTTGGCCTTGTACACACAATTGCATACATTAGTATCCCAACTGCTGAAGAGTAGGGAATTGTTGTCATATCTTCTATCTTCTTCTTCGATGAGGAATAGGAATTCTTGCTCAACTTGAAATGATTAGCTAGTGGAATGCTGACTGGCTTGATAGTATCCATGTTGAACCTCTAGATCACCTGTTCAACGTATTTCTCCTATGATAGCTACAATTTCTTAGTTTTCCTATCACAAGCAATCTGCATGCCTAGTATCTGTTGAGATGGGCCAAAGTCCTTCATGTCAAAGGATTTGGACAATTCCTTCTTTAACTAGATAATCTTTGTTGCATCCTTTCAAACGATTAACATGTCGTCAACATAAAGTAGGAGTGCAACGAAATTGCCATCCGTGAATCTTTGAATATAAACACACACATCTACAGTAGTCCTCTTTTAGCCTTGACCCACCATGAATGAGTCAAACTTCTTATACTATTGCCTCGGCATTTTCTTGAGGCCGTATTAACTCTTCCTCAACTTGTAGATAAGATTTTCCTTTCCAAAAACCTCGAAACCTTTCGGTTGTTCCATATAGATTTCTTCATTTAGATCTCCATGAAGAAAGGTTGTTTTCATGTCCATTTGTTAAAGCTCTAAGTTTAAACTGGCTATTAATCCGAGAATGACTCAAATTGAGGACATCTTAACAACTGGTGAGAAAATCTCGTCAAAGTCGTTGCATTTCTTCTGTTGGAATCCTTTAATGACCAGTTTTCCACTGTCATCTTTCTTCAGCTTGAACACCCATTTATTCTTAAGTGCTTTCTTGCCTTTCGGAAGCTTGACCAACTCATAGGTTTGATTTTTCTACAAGGAATCCATCTCATCCTGCTTAGCTTACATCAACTTTGTCTTTATCCATAAGAGCTTGTACTTCCTATAAGCTCTTTGGCTTCCCTTTATCAGTAAGCAAAATATAGTCCGACTCTAGATTTCTACTCGACGGAATGCGTCCTCTTTCGAATCTTCGTGATTGAGATTCGTCAACTATATGAGGTATACCATCATCTGATTGATGTAATGGTCCTACAACATCTGGTGGAAGGGTTGTAGCTCCCCTTGCTCAACACCTTCTTCATCATGCTGTTATGCTTCTAGAGCTTCATCTTGTATTTCATCATTATTTGTGGTGAACTATAACACTGCAGAGTTTGGAATAATATCCTGTACACTGGAACTAGAACTATTAGACTTTGTGGGATTTTCAAAGTCCTCATACTACCTTGATCTCGCTGCCTCCAGCACATTGGGCGCCTTCCACCCCTTGAGTGCCTCCCATAGCCCTGCTTAGTGCTTTGGCTTCGCTGCCTCCAGCACATTGAGCGCCTTCCACACCTTGGGCGCTGCTCAGCGCTTCGACATCGCTGCCTTCAAGACATGGGGCGCTTCCCACTCACGTCCCTCTTCTCGAGCGTCGCCTAGTAGCCTGATGGCCTCCTCGCATGGTCTTAAAAAATCCCAACTCTTTTGGCACTTTCGTTTTCGCCATTGTTATCTTCTTCGCCTGCTGATCCATCTTTTGGCTCCCCACGTCTCTCCATTGAAATATTTCCCCACTAAAGCACTCTTGATGAAATCCCTCTCAACAAACCTATCCCAGTCTTCAATGGAGGTTCCGAATACCCAAAGAGAAAGATTTGAAAGGAGGAAAGGATAAAGTTGTTTCTATAAATAGTGGCCCCTTGAAACCCTAAGAAAAAAAATGCCTTAAATTGGGGAAAGAGGGGTTTTGAAAATGACTCCTCTCCAACTTAAAAGCAGTACCGCAAAAAAAGAGAGGTTCAAGCTGAGTGGAGACTCACCATAGGGAAGGATAACCAAAGCTGTGGACGTTTAACCATGGAGTTATCAGAACCCTCGTCATTGAGGGAAATGTAGACACTATTGTAGGGAACAAGAAAAATTTTGCTCGTCCAGGTGAAGAAGACACTCATGCCCTCAACCCTTTTTTCTCGCAAGCAATCAGAGGCTTAGGGCATGGGGGGGCAAGTGACAAGCCCAAATCTAACCGGGCTAGACTCAATAAATCAAGTAAACCCAAATCAACTAAAGGACAAGTTAAGTCCAGTTCGTGAATTCGACCCAACCCAAGTTCGAAGGAGTCCAAGAAGAACTAGAACATATGGGGAGTAATTATCGGCATACTCACTCTTGAAGATCAAGACAACATTTTATGGCAATTACCTTTTTTGTAGCCGCTCGGAGAATTAGTACATTTACCCTCAAGTCACCTTCTTAACCAAGACCTTGTGCCTATAAATTATAAGTCCTCTCTACATGAGAGGACATATTGAACTCTACCTCTATACCTCTGTACATACACATAAATTTTCTCTCTCCTGGCTATTGTACCTTTTCCGGAGCTAACCATTGCTCTCTCTCCTGTTCACCTTAGTTCACCAATAAAGATCACCTGGCCACCGTTGCCGTTTCCCAGAATAGAGTAGGTCACTCGGACCGAACCACTATATATCTATGTATTGACTCAATATTTACATTACTACCACTAATTGCTTTATTAATTGTTCATTAATTACACTCTGTCACACACTCGACTGTTGATCTTACACGAGAATATTTTGTGCATCATCATAAACGATTAACGGATGCTCATGGCCAATTTTGGTTTCTCTTCAAGGCTTCTATATACCCAACAAAAAGTATAGTCAAGTATGTGGAATTATCGATCATTAGTAAGTTATCACACTAGGATTAAGATGATCATTGTCACTACTTATTTCTCCATCGATAGAACCACAAAAGATAGAATAAGATTTAGGTAGAAACATCAAAAGTATGGCAATATATATATATATATATATATATATATATATATATATATTCCAGATTCCTCATTTTAGAATCAGAATCAGATGAGCTTTTTGAGCTGTTCTGTTCTGAATTATCAGAGGTTTGGTTGATGACTGACACCTGAGATGAGCCTATGGCTTTTGTCTTTTTGAGTAGTGCATCAAGTTGTTGAGCAATCTGTTTATCTTTTAGACCTAAATTTTTCCTATCTTCAGGTAGATTAATTAGAGGTTTCTCTAATTTACTTTAAGATGGTCTGATTTCATCAATTTTAATTTCAATTTATCTAATTGTTTTCCTATGGTGATTAGGCTTTGGTTAGTAAAATTGACTTGTTTAACTATCTTCTTTTCCGATTCACTAGAGAAAATCTTAAAAGGAGAGACTGTAACATCTTTGTTCATGTAACTAATGGTGAAAGTCTCTACTGGAGGATGGCTGGAGGAAACAGTGGTTTTTTCTGTTTTCTAATTATGCTTGGTTACTACTTTAACTTCTTTGTGGAAGTTATCTAGGTAGTCTGCAAAATTAATTTCAGATTCTAATTTATACATTAATTTAACCCATTTTTCTTGGATTTCTTTTTGTTTTTAACTAGTTAAATTTTCAAATCCTAGTCTTTGAGATTCATTTTCCTTAGACTTGAATTGTTTCTTTAACTTGTAAATATTAGGCAAAAAAAATTCTTTTTCCCTAGTGATGGTGCATAGATGATGGCTAATTGGGGCTTCTTCACCTAGGTTTCCCTGAAAATCACTAGCAGTGGGAGAAAAATATGGAGTAGGATCATCTTTTTCTGTTTCCTTAAATTTTGTAAACCTAGACTATAAAGGTACACTTAAAGGAGTGTAGGAAGGTCTACTAATGGGGGAGGATGTGTTATCGATTCCTTTTAACTTGAATCTTTTCTCTAATTCTTCTGATATTTCCTTATCTCTTTTGGAGATACTGGAATATGCATCAATTTTCTTCCCTTATTAATTAGAATTGGCGGATTAAATGACCTGCTTGATCTACAGGATCTTGCAGAATCAAAGGAGATTCTTACTAATCCATCAGGTAACTGTTGGATATTTTCTAGATGTGTGGTGGTAGATTGGTCATCTTTATAATTTTCATTCTTTACTAACCACGACTCTGGAAGTTGAATGTCTTTCCAATAAATTTTTTTAGGAACTTGAATATTGGAATTACTAGTACTAGGTTGCATCAATAAGGTGCTTTCTTTAGGACTTTTCTTTAATGCATGCACATTTAAGTTTGTGGTTATGCATTTATAGTAAATCTTATAGATAAGTACTATTGATTCAGTTTCTTGTTCCAGTTCAGTGATTTCTCTTGAAAGCTTTATTCCTAAGGTTAAAGCTTTGGGAGTGTTCTTGCATCCTAAACTTAAAGTGAAGTCAGGAGAGCAATCAAAGTATACTGGTCCATCATGAAGACCGGCTTGCATTAACCCTATGATGCTGGGTTGGTATCTTAAGAACCTAGCATCTCTTAGGGTTAATAGAACCACTGCATTTTTACCAGTTTGAATTAAAGGTTTAATTGCGACCTGAATTAGACCAAGGTGGGTAAAATTAAATTATTTTGATCTATGTTTTTTAATTGCTTCTTTACTGAGAAGTTGACAAATTTCTTCATTATTTTTTAAAGGATAAACCTGTTCAATAGTTTTTACTTGAAATTATTCATTGAATGCTTTTGGCATCCACGAAGTTTTATAGATTTCCCTACTGGGGACTTTTGGAATATTCCAACCTACACAATTTGGTTGTGATATTTCACATTCAAACTCTTCTTCATTCAATATATTAGGTATAGTGCTAGATGAAGATCTAGATGAGCTAGCCCTAGAGTTAGATCTGAATAATCTATTCATTTTTAAATCTAAAATTTTTAAATTTTAAATTACTGATTAAATTTAGTTACTTGATTCATACCCCCTAACATACATACCCTCAATTTCTTGCCTAAAATCTTTTAACTGCCACACCTGGACTTACAAATGGGATAAACGAGAGGCTTACACACTCTTGGGTGGACAAAGGCTGGGCGATCAAGTGAGACCTAAACTAAGCAGTGATTTAACAGATGAAAGAATAGAGATTTAAAACAAGTAAGACTATGCAAATGAAACACTAAAGATAACTATCCAGGCCGTCAAATGGCTCTGATACCAAAACATAACTTTGGTTTTGAATTTTAAGTTGGAGAAGTACAATGTTTTATTGAATTTAGTATTAATTCCTTGTAGAATGGATGAATGGTTTATTACTTAATGGTTATTTTTAGGTTCTCTCATGGTTGGATGGTTTGTAGATATTAATGTCTTTCAGGGTAGATTTTGAGGCGTTATAGAATCTGATGTGCAGCCCCAGCATTCCACACTTGATCTTTTAAATATGTGTTCTTGAAAGTTGTGTTGAAATTATTTTGTATATGCCTAAGACCGAAACGGTGATAGGTGTATGGCTCATTCCACCCAAAATCAACTTGCTTTATCGCTGAGATTATACATTTATGTCGATATGATATTAAGCATATACCAGTTCTATTCGCCACCATAGACTGACATTGATGATATAGGAACCAACCCCAACTTTCATGAGTTTTCTCATGAATAAACACAAATGCTAGAGGAAAAAATTATTTTTTATTGTTAATACCAATAGCAATCAATAGCTTATGCTTATACATTCCATATACAATTGTGCCATCAATACTAATTACAGGTCGACAATGAACAAATCCTTCAATTGAAGCTTTGAAAACCCAGAACACCTTGCCAAACATGTCGAACATGGGAGCACAAGATTCGAACTGCCGGACTCATTACCTACCCCATCATCATCATCAGACTCATTAGTCAATAATTCTTATGACAATTCTTCTTGTTCATAGTACTCATTGTGGTCATTAGCACACATTCCTTCATATGTATTATTAGCAATCTGAAGGATTGCAAGTTCTTGGACGGGGTCCAATGGCGCCAACCTAGGGCTAACCGGAATTATATCCATCCACTCGTTACTCATGGTCGCACTGTAGTGTTGCTGAGATGAGCATTCGAGAAGTGTACTAGGCCCTGTTTCTGGTTGTGCTTGTATATATTGAGTGTTTTCTTCCATACACTGCATCATTATAAGGGTGTAATAATCATCCACCCTTGCTAAAGGGCTAACCATTGCTGAAGGGCCAACCATTGTGATATATGGTTGTTGGCTAAGCAGGGAAGAATATGGACTACCATCAGACCAACCTTCCTGACTTCCACAAATGTCATCAGACCTAACCTATTCACTCACATCTAAATCCACTATGTTCACACCTTGATTGTCAAATACAATATCCAAGATTGCCTCCACACTATCGTTGTCAACAAATTTTAATTCCATATATCGAAAGAGGTATGTTGCCAATGCAGTAGGGAATCTATAGATGCGCTTAAGATTGTATCTATTTCTATCTATCTCCATCACATCATGCAACCTATCCACCAAAGCTGAGTAACTTGTGTCATGAATTACCTTTATCACACGTTTATAACCATTATCGTACCTTAAACCATCTTCGTTCTTAATAATCTTATCACTCAAATAAAACATCACAGATGCATGTCTTTTTTTTTTTCATTCGTAACAATTCTGTAATAAAGATATCAAAAGTAACATTAGATGTCGTTTCCGCATATAACTTCAATTATATATTGTTACTCCAACAAATACTAAGTCAAAGATGTTAGGTTAGGCTAATTTCATCATTAGAATTTTTGATATATAATTTTTGGATCTCTATTTCCCAAGAAACATTGTAGGTATCAATGGATTCCTTGAATAATAAATGTTTTGGTTGTGGAGATGACAAAAATTATCTTAGAATAATAATAGAATTATATGTAACTGGAAAATCAATTAGTCCATAAATGAGATTTTTTTTGCCAATGCAAGATCGAGTGAGGAAGAAGGAAAATATGAGATGTTATTAGTTTTGTTGTTGGCTTCCATAGACACTCAAGCATCAGTGTCTGTGTGTGGGAGTGGTGTATTTCTTTATGCATATATCTTGTTATACAACTTGGATTTAAAAATGAATTTTAAGAGAAGACTAGAATGGATCCCAAAATGAGAATTAAAAAAAAAACTCAATGCCAGTCATACACTAATAAGTAAACCATGTTACTTTTTTGCTAATTCACATGCTTTGTTTTGTGAAGTCAACTTGATAGAAATTCACACCCAATTTTATTTCCCCACCATCTTCATATGTAATAGTAATGGAAATTGGAATTGTGAATTTTTTTAATACAATCACAACTATTGACTAAAATCAATGCATGGAAAATCCTATGGACTAAGGGAGAATTTAGTGTGCAAACATTTTTGTTGTTTCTTAAACAAACCACGTTAAAGCCTAATACAGGAGTATGAGCTAGAAAGTGATGAAAATGGAATGAGAATTTCTGCTGTAAAGAATATGAAATTAAAAGAATTTGCCTTGAAACTAGTGTAACTATTGACTAAGAGGCATTAATCACAAGGAAATATAAACACATTTTCATCCTTGAAGGAAGGATTCCTCGATCGCTTGAATGATAGAAAGTGTACCACTCTCATTTTTTATCATTTTATTTTTTCATCTACATACTAAACACGTCACATAGCAAACTCGGCTTGAAGGGTTTTTTTTGGGTAAATAACTAGAGTTTATTTTCAAAAAACTATCTTACAACAATGCTAAAAGCACTCTCATGAATAGGGCTGTCAATGGATCATATCATGTTAAATTTATTTAACTTGTAATCGATTCATTTAAAAGCATGTACATGCAAGATCGTATCATATGGAATTGGTGACATTTATAGGGTATGTTCAATGGGTCCCCTACTTACACATCCATTACTAAAACCTTCATTTCTAAACAATTACTAGAAACACAAGAATAATGCAAGATAACACTCCAATATTCTTCAGGGTCAATATATTAAGCGAATTGAATCTCAAGCAACCTTGTTTCCCCAAAGACCAAATAATAGATCAACTAACTTGAGTAACACTGATTCCATCTGACTGAGAGAAATAGTCCTCCAAGTCGACCTCATCACTTAATTTTATTTTAGCAAGTATAAACCTATGCAAAATAATCCTTCATAGAGTGCTCTACAATTGACTATAGAGCCCATGCAATAAAAATGAGCAGTCCAAGTCCAGCACTCTAACTAACAACTTCTCTCTTATATGGTGTATGAAGATAAAAACTTCCAATTTGGAGAAGAATCAAGTATAGGCCCTTAGTAAATAAAGTAGAGAAGACATAATTAAAGCGTCCACAACACTCAGATGAAAAAGAAACATCTTCTGTTGCTGGTTGGCTAAAGTAAACTCAATTACAAGAAGCATCTTCTCTTATATAGATCTTACAATAATGTTTTTTAGAATAATGCATTTTTAGATCTCAGAATACTGATTTTTAGAACTTTATTACACTATCTTAGAATGATGGTTTTTACGTCCAACTAAATTACAATTATATCTACTCAAATACAAAGAGAGAGAGAGAGAGAGAGAGAGAAAGAGTGAGAGAGTGAGGAGAGAGAGAGCAAAAAATACCTTGACAGTGGCTTCGGCATAGTAGTGGTGTGACTGGTCAGAGGAGATGGTCTCAGTATTCTGAAACCTAGAGCGTAGAACTGAAAATTACACAAATTGTTAGATATATATATATATATATATATATATAGAGAGAGAGAGAGAGAGCTAATGCCTTCACAATAGTCGGAGGAGAGGAGATGGTGATTTGAATTGGGCGGGACTTCTATAGAGAGCATCACCGGAGAAAATACGTGTTGCCGGAGTTAGGCTACTTCACCAAAGTGGTCTTCGTCGTTGGAATGGTCTTCGTCGTCGAAGAAGATGGTGGTTGAGTGGTTGGAGGAGAGGAGAGAGCGATATGAGAGAGGGATCTCAGAGAGGGTGGTTTTTTTAAAAGAAAATTGACCTAAGCCTTCTATGTTTTGGGAAAGTCGATTATGATTTTATTTGTATAAATCGTCATTTGGAATGACACATTTAGAGTCATCATTCCAAATGACCTTTTTAAATTTCACATAACACCGCTACCAAGCCGTTTAAAATAGTAATTTAAAAACGTCATTCAAAATGATGTTTTTAAATGCGTCATTTTAAATGACGTTTTATTTTTTAATTATTACATTCTTTGTTCAATTTTGTCATGGTTAAAAACATCATTTTAAATGACGTTTTAAATGATAAAGGCCTCATTTAAAATGACGTTTTTAAAAAGAGATTGATTTTGAGAAATAAGTTTAAAACTGGGTTTGGAAATAAAGTTTGGGTGGGTGATGACTTTGGTCAAAAGCTCATTATGTTCATGTTACTATGTTATATCAGGGTAAATGACATTGACACCTCCTATAGATTAGTCTAATTATAGACATTCCCCCTTAATTTTTTAAAATTACACTGACATCCCTTATTGTTTATCGACTATTTCACAAAGTACCCCTATAGTTAGCGTCGTTATTGGCAATGTCAAAAAAATGATTACATCATCAAATTTTTACACTTTAATACCCATATTACTTCTGAACAAAATTTAGGTTAACCTGTTTATTTTCGTATCGTGTTTGTGTTTGTATTTATTTATTTATTTTAAACGTGGAACCTCTCCAAGGGGCCACTTTGGATCCATCACCGCGAGAGTAAATCCCGGATACCTGCAATCACTCTCGCAAACCACATGTATTAATTAAGCCTGAGAAACTTCAGCGAGAGTCGAACCTCTGACGTTCGAGTCTATTGTTCGTTCAGGTTCAACTCCACACCACTAGACTATTCGTGCGGGTGTGTTCGTATTTGTGTGACCCATATAAAATTTGAAAAAAAAACAAATTCAACGTTAAGATTTAAGTCTAAAATTCTATTATTATTTAATTGAATTTATGCTTATACTTTTTCTATAAACTAAAAATAACTTAATAAACATAGCAATAATAATGAGTAGAAATATCTTTTTAATACAAAAATTATATCAATGCATACTATACAACAACAAATAATTAATATTTTATTTTTATAATACCAGTTAAATATGTTGATAGTGTTAATTTCATGTTATTTGTGTCAACATACAAACAAAAAGATAAAAGAAGTTTGAAACGATTAAACAAATGGGTTTATCGTGTCAATTTTGAGTTTGACGGGTTGAATCCGAAAATGACCTACTTATTAGTATTTAAATATATAAGCGGATAATAAGTAAAAAATGATGTATGATAAGGATAGCTATACAAAATCCCATTTTTTGTTATATTCATTTTGGCTTGAATATACATAGGGGTTCTTGTCAGCCTAATTCATGGCACTTCGGCTTTAAAATATGATGATTAAATTGAAGTAATGAGTACATAAAACACCAAGTTGAGCACTTTTACAGCTCAAACCCTTCGGATTAAGCAAAATTATAAGCAATTGTGGATCTTGGAGTGAGATCTGAGTCGCAAAAGATGACCAGACTGCTCGCTAGATTTCCACAATTTGTTGGTGATCAGTGTGTAGGGTAAGAGCATGCGATGACTTTGTAATGCCTCAGCTCCTTACAGATGCTCCTTGCAACTAACCAACGTTTCAATTGTCAATTCTCATTAATTATCTACTGTTGTTTTTATTGTTTTTGTTTTCCGACTTTGTTGAACGAAATAATGAAGTACATTTACAAATGTTGTGTCTATCGACTGGTTCAGTGCTATTATTAGATAAGGACCGCAGAAAACCGTAACAAACCCATGTTTCAATTGTCAACTCTTATTTCTTATCTGCTTTATTTTTCTCTTTTCGTTTTTTTTTTCCTGAGTTCATTGAACAAAATAATGAGGTGCATTTACAAAAAGTGTTTTGATTTGATGACATTTCAATTATCGACTCTAATTACATCTTTTCTATTGTTTTTATTGTTTTTTTTTCGATTTTATTGAACAACATGTTGAGTTGCATTTAGAAATAGTAATTCGATGCCAGACAACGATTGCAAAACCCCCAACTAACCCACGTTTCAATTGTCAACTCTCGTTTCTTCTAAGCCTTATTTTTCTTGTCTTTTTTTATCGAGTTATTAAACAAAGTGATGAAATACATTTATGTTAGAGTATTTTAACTGAAAGAGTATTTTTAAGTGTGGGAACTCAATCCCACATCGACTAAATAACTAAATATACTTGAGTATATATATAAACTAGTGTTATTTAGCTTTTGAATTAAGTAGAGTCTTGGGACTCTCACGTGCGCAGGGGTGGGACTAGCTGAGGAGATACAAATTTCTCAAAAAAAATACAATATTAGCTAGTATTGAACCCACTTTTTAATATTTTGTTTTATTATTTTTTTGTCATTAGTTCTATATTAAAACTTCAGTTGCTGAATACTAAAAACCTCCAACAGCTAGTATTCCAACAATCATAATTTTTATTGTCCAATTAAATATAGAAGTAATTACAGCCTATTAAAACATATATTCTTTGTATATATATATACACATATATTTTCAATATAGAAAAATAATCTAACATCAACTATATTCTTACTGTATAAGTTTCTGAGTAATATTCAAATGTGTGTGTGAAGCTGTTGTTTCATTCGATTGTGCAAATCTGAGTGAAACTACAGTCTATAGGCTGGGTTGTTGTATCCTAGGGACGTGTTATTGCCTTCTGCGCTGTGATTATTTCATAAAAGGACGCGAATCGTCTTAAGAGAGCGACCTAGTCCGCGCTTCACCATGCCGTTCACTTTATTTGGATCCATTTTTTTCCATCAATTTACTTTCAGTCGACTATTTCAGTGCCATCGGCGAATATGTTCCTTTCTAGTTTATGGAGCACACACACCGAGAGTATCACTAGGATGTCATTACAGGATATTCGAGGAGACTGGAAGCTATTTCTATTTTAGTTTTTTCACTTTCCTATTTTAATTTTTTCTTATGTTTCTTGCTCTTTCTTTAGATTTTATGCTTTATCTATATTTGGCTCCTTTCTTTTCTCTCTCCACAACAAACTTATTTTGTCCCAAAAAACTTTCACCAATCCTTGGCGACAAGGAATCATTAGTAAATTACTGTAATAATGTTCAAAAAAAAATTGTAATAATCGAACCTTACTTAAGATGCATTTTCCGGGATTTAGGTAACTGCATGATTACTTACAGGTAGGTCTGTCAAAATTCGACACGGCACGATTAACCGACACAAATTGACATGAATTAAACATGTTTGGGTGAAACTTTAACGAGTTTAGGTGATAAACGGGTTAACCCGTCAAACACGTTTCATAAACAAATCGTGTTCTGGTGAGATCTGTCAACCCGTTTATCACCTATTTACCTGTTAAAAAAATTAATATAATAATAAATTAATAATTAATAATTATTTAAAAATTAGTCAAAATTAAAATATTATATATAAATATAAATATAAATAAATATATGATAAATGAGTAAAAAACAATCTTACTACAAAATATTTAAGTACAGAATATTCACTTACCCCTTTGCAGTGTTCGATGTGGGAACAACACTGGTTGAGGTTCAAATTCGTTCTGTACAGTCTACTTCTCCAGTTGGTGATTTCTGTACAGTCTAAAATTCAGGAGTTTTCACTACATATCTCTAGTGAAATACCCAACCAGTGTCTACTTCTTCAGTCGCTGTCAATTCAGTCCACCAGACTCAAAGATCTCATCTTCTCCAGTTGGTTCGAGACTTCAGAGTGATATGATGTAGAGGCAATACGTGAAATCTAAATCTATGTTTATGTAGACCTTGAAGACAGTTGTAATGGAGGAGTATATGAGTCCAATTCTAGGAAATTTTGGTAAGAGAGAGACCAGAGATTTTATCAATGGTTAGAAATTGAAACCTACCAGTAATGGGGATTGGGAAGCCACGACAAAGAGATAGGATAATAGGTCTGTGTTGACATGTGAACAATCACCAAGGTGGAGGAGAACACACAGTAAATTTTTTGGCTTGAATCCACGTCGACAAATTCAAAAGAAGGAAACCTCTCATGCCTATAAAAAAAATATAGTCCCCCTTCATTTAGACATTAAACTTTCTCATTTGTCTTTGCAATTGGCAATTAGTTGGAAATATTTTAACTAAGAGAGAATAATTAGTGTGGTTAATTATTGGAATTTAAAATTTTAATAGGATAATTTTTACTGTCCATTAATATTTCAATATAATAATTTTATAAAAATTAAATGGGTCAAACGAGTCGTATTATGTTATCTGTTTATTAAATAATTCGTGTTTGTATTTAAATGTTTTACTTGTTTATTAAACGTGTCGTGCACGGGTTTACATATTTTTTATCCGTCACTCGTTTAACTAGATTCGTAACCGTTTAACCCGATACGTTTGACACCCTTATTTACAGACAAAACTTCTCAAATGCCATAACTAATTTGTGATTGTAGTAGTCGTTGATCATGAAAAATATAAATAAGGTAAAATTATACATTAAGAAAACATTGCATTTGTCACATTCTCAACTAGTAGATACAACATATGCTCAAGGAGGAAAGGGAATTCTTCCCCATGATGAGTAACATCACATTTCCACCGAACAAGAAACCCAATAACTTTAACAGCTAAGATGGCAACAACTGTCTCTCTCCATACACACATCGTGCCTTTTGACTCTCTCTCCATTACGTTCTTTCATATCGGCACTATAAGAACTAGAGTTTTTTTAGACAAATTTTTTGCAATGATAGTGTTTATCGTCACAAAAAACGTATTTTGGAGTCCCAAAAAGTCTGTGTGGCAGCAAAAATCTCCAAAACTTTTTTTTTTTGTGACGGTAGACAATGCCATTGCATAAAATTTATCTCAAAAGTTCCTAATTTTTTTAGTGCGTGAACCCATGCTATGCATGGACAATTGACGTAAAATTTACGATGATTGCACTTAAGAGTAATAACCACTATAGCCAAATATTAGTTCTTTGACTTAATAATAATTCGAACGGTAATTACCCAAAAAAAATTTTATTATTCTATTTTGGTGCATTGGCCACCTAAGAATAATTATATATACAAAGATAAAAATAATTAAAGAAGACTAATATGTCTCTAATAAAAGTCTTGCCCTAGAGAGACCTATTAGGACTCTTATACATGTGGTTTTAAATATGGTAGTATTGTGAGATAGGTCAAACTCTTCATATATATGTATAGATATAGATACAGGTATTCTCTTTTCAACACCTATACATACATTAGAATAAGAGAAAAGAGAGAGAGAGAGAGAGAGAGAGAGAGAGAACAAGAAAGAAGGACTTGAATCCATTACAGGTATGAATTTATTATTTAATTTATGAATTTTGCAGTTTATTCAATCACATAATGTTAGATTTATCATAAGTAGTAATATATATATTAATGGGTTTTATTAAAAGTTGCTAATTTAGGTATTTTTAGATCTAATTTAGATTGGTTGGTCATGAAGCTTTTAAAGAATTTATTGAATGTGTATAAAAAAAATGGGGAAAGGGTGGAAGGAAGAAAGTTACACGTTCCGTAACTTTCCGTTGGTAGAGAAGATGGATTTGTTAAATTCAAAAAAATATCCCTTTTAGTTTCAAAAAGCTTTATTTTGACCCCTATGTCATTCTAAACTTAATTTTAACCACTGTTTTACTTGGTCAGTTGGAAGAATAGAATTCTGGAAAATTTATGGCAGTCCCGAAAACAGAAAATTCTTTTTTTAAGAAAATTACAATTTGACCCCAAAAGTTTCAAAAATTATGATTTGACCTCCAAAACTTTAGAAACTTTTTCTAAACAATCAAGAATACTTTCATACCCTATTACCTCGTATTATAAAATATATTTATATGTAAAAGATATATTAAGTATATATCAATGAGTAGGAAGTATAAAATTTAAATATAGAATTGCGAAACGCCGAAATTATAAATAGAAATTGATTGTTATATGTTATTATGGATTTAGGTGGTGATTGCATTGAGTTTGAGAAAAAGTGCTTTGAATAGAATGTTTAGAATCAAGGTGAGTAGTTACTACTTCTTTTGAGAGAATTTCCTATATTCAATGTGTGGGTGCGTGCCTGTGAATTTTTCATATATATGAT
>CM042200.1:8177224-8194524 GCA_023539305.1 Ilex asprella
CCCCCACCACCGTCCCACCACCATTACCACTACCACTGTCGCTGCTACTTTCCCACCACCACCTCTACAATAACAACCACCACCATACCCACCGGCTCCACCACCAGCTTCACCACTATCACCAACCTCATCTTCCTACCACAACCGCTATTGCCACCCTACAACCACCCCCATTGTGCCACCCTCACCCCCCACCACCACCTCTTCCACAACAACAAATACCACCACCACTACCACTATCACTATCACCACTATCACCAACCTAATCTCCCTACCACCAACCCTATTGCGCCATCCCCACCACCACCGCTACCACTACACCACCACCTCTTCTACAACAACAAACACCACCATCACCACCATCCTCATTACCCCCACCCCTTAGCACCACTGTGACCACCTTATCACCACTGTCACTATCTCACCATCACCACTACCACAACCACCTCCATCGCCACCTCCCTACCTCCACCATCACCATTGCCACCCACTGCTGCCACCACACAACCATTCGTCATCACCCATCCCAACCATCACCATCTCCAACTAACACCACTACTGTCCACCACCACTACCACCGCTCGGTCTTACTACAATTGATACTTAAATTACTTTTTTTCTCCTTTATCTTTGTAATTTGATTTTAGGTGTGAATATAAATATGTTTATCGCTGACTATTTTTTTTTTACTTCGTACCTTTAGGCATGAGAAATAACTATATATATATATATATATATATTTGACAGTGAAATTTAATCTGGTAATTACATGTATATAATAAATTTAATATGTATATGACTTTACTTATTCATATAGATATAGAAGATTGTATGTAAGTATACTATTAATAAATGAGTTCAAAAGAATTTAAAAGTGTTCATAAAAGAGTCCAAAACAAGTTGAAAGTAAAATAAGAGTAAAAATAAAAATTAGATGAAAATATATAGGTGGGTATAATTGAATTTATTATAATAATTAGGGATAAAATAGAAAATCAAAAGTTTTTCGAAGATACTGATATTTATAATTACTATAGATATAGATTGACCTAAAACCCTTGATCTTAAATTTTGCATGTGAAACTTGGACTAGAGCAGTAGTTAATTGGATTCATCTAATTCTTCTCTCTAAAGTAGTGGGAATTTGTATTTAATTTGTTTTTCCCTGGGTAGCATTCAACTGTTTGAACTTCCTTCTCCGCAAATGGTTGTCATTTTTTTCTTTTAAGCAAAATGTCAACAAAATATAGTGATTTTACAATGCTTTCCATCATGGCGATAAAGGATCACTGTGGGATAGATTACTTACAAATCAATTTGGTGAGATTAATGTGCAATGTAGTGAGATTATGAAAAATGGAGTTGTTAGAATCAATCCTAACTTAGACTTCAAATGTGTTGTAACTATATTTATTTACTTGTAATTTTTAGTATTATACCTCTTTTAGTACCGTAGTTTTACCCAACCACTTCAATTGTACGTCGTTGACAAATGAAACATGTAGAGTCCAAAGATTCAGTTTGGGTTGTTGTGCTAATTGCCTAGTTTTAAGTATACGTTAGTTGCACTTAAACGTAATATTTTAAGCTTACAACCCATGAATTATGCCAATAAGAATGCTAAGTGATTGTTACACGCATCAACAGGCCAAAATAAAAAAAAATAAAAAAATTATCAACTATTGTGTATCATTAGTTTATCTTAGCATATGTAGATACAAGTGCACCCGGAATCTTTAATAAATATTTGACAAAGTTAGGAACTCTAGCTGTATGTATTCAGCCACTCAAGTTGACAAGAAATTTTGCTAAATAATTTGAGGACTTCGTTCATTAATATCTTGTTGTTGCAACTTCCCAAACTTTCTACTCTCTCTCTCTCTCTCACACACACACACGCACACGCACATACACACACACACAAAAGAAGGTGGAGCCTAAACATTTCAGCAATTACCATCCATTGAATTTCTAGGGTGTGCATAAGAACGGAGGTACGGATGTTATGTGGTATGGGTGTAAAACATAAATCTTAGACCCTGCGTATTATTGCAGGAGTGTGATTACTTCCTACATGAGAGTTGTGCAGAACTTAACTGAGAGATTAAAGATCATACACCTCGAACACCTTTTAACCCTTAATGCAGGTTAAAGTTCACTAGCGTGTGATGCATGTAAACAAAGTTGGGATCAATTCAATTACTTGTTACAAGTGTGACTTTGACATCTGCATGCCAAGTTTCTTGTAGGAGAACATGATTAAACTTGCAATTCACTGGCAACCATTAGCCATCCTACTTAGGCCATCCTTGTTCAGTTGTGATATTTGCATCATGGAAGATAAAGAATAATCTTATCAATGTCACACTTGTCAATTTTGGATCTATAAAAGTTGTGCCTCACTACCTAACACCATCAAGATTAATGATCACCATCATCGTCTTACATTAACCGAGCAGTATCTATATAATATTACTAATTTTAGACAGAAGTGCAACATATGTGACCAGGATGTTTACACAAATTATTCGGCTAATTGTTGTGGCCTTTAGATAATTTGCCCATGTAAAGTTTGCAACATCATAGGTAGGGTTGTCGAGGTGAGTTTAATCTTTGAGTAATGCTACATGAACTAAAAAATTAGACTTGATAATCATAATCACTGAATAAATAGCAGGTCTCAATAAATACTGGGATCCACGGTGAAATCAATAATTGTAATTATCAAATATACTTTTTAAATCTATGTAGCATTGCTCTTAATCTTTTTATCTAGTTTGTGTTTTCTCCCCGCCTCTCTCTTTAACAAAATCCTTGCAATGCTTTTAATACTTGTCAACTAAAACTTTTTTCCAAATTTTGTGATTTCAGATGTGGTGAAATAAGTAGCGACAATAAAAATGACAAACTTCTTGAGTCTTATCTGGTATACTTACCAGCAAATGATGAATCCATTGATTTGATTAAACATTTTGTTAAAGATATCAACATTAACAAGTTTGAGAAAGAAATAAAAATTAATTATTGGAAGCATGAGCATCTATTACTTCTTTTCGATGTGCAAAATATCAATGAGATGAAGGATGATAAAATCTTGTGCAATGCTTGTGTGCTACCTATCTCCCTTCCATTTTACGGCTGTCGTCAATGCAATTACTTTATGCACTTAGGTACAGAAGGTTCAACCCCCAAGTAACCCTAAACACTGACATCTATTTGCTCTTCATATGTGACTGTTGCAACTTGTTTAGCAATGGATTCTTTTACAAATGTCAAACTTGTAACTTCTGTGTTGATATCAAAGTACTTTTGTACCTAGCACTATCAAACATGAATCTCACATGCACCCCCTAGTTCAAACTTAAGGTTCACATTATTTGTGCAAGACATGTGATGACAAGTCCTCAAGGTTATATTCGGATGTGATACTTGCAACTTCAATCTGGACTATAATTGTGCTCTGTTTCCAAAAAAGTGTCAAGCATAGATGGGATCGGCATCGCTTTATCCAAAGCTATCGTCTTCCCAATGATCATCCCAACGAATTCTATTATGAATTTTGCGAGGAAGAAATAAACCCAAGGTATTGGATGTACCATTGTCATCATCGCGATCAATCTTTTCATGTTAAATGCATTTATGACAGATTCTCAAAAATCAAGTTAGGGGGCACCCTACAAGTTAACGATCACTCACACCCTCTTACATTTGTTCGAAAGATGAAAGAGTTCACATGTTACACCTGTGGTAAACCTTCTTATTATGACAACTTATTGGAATGTCGTGAATGCAATTATATAATTTGCAGAAATTGTTTTAATTGATACAATTCATTAAATTATATATATATTTTTTGTATAGCATTTCAGGCTATGATTATTTGGAGCATTTCTGTAGTTTGTATAGATTCCTATGTAATACTACTTAACATATAAGAAGAGAATGAACAATCCAAAATTAGTATAATAAATTAATAATTCCTCAATATGAAAGAAAATATCAAGAAGTTTTTGTAAGAGGCAAAAAGCGAGAGTACCTCTTACGAAGATGAATAAATGATGTCTCTTTCGTGAATGAACTTTGAACTCGTTCTCCAAGTCTTTCCCTCCTACAAAATGAACAAATTGTCCAAGATCGAAGTACTTCGATTGAAAGCACTCTGATACTTAAGTCAGTAATGGAATTAAGTAAACTATGAGAAAATAAGGGGAGTTCAACATACCTTTCACCTTGGCTCCTTATGCCGTTTATAGAGCTTTTTTTAGTTAGGGTTTCCATGTTTTTTTATTCAAGGTGGTACACCTTCCCCTAATCAGATGATTTTATTCAGGTAGTTATTGAGATCTCTCCTGCAATTCCTTCTACTGAGCCTATGATCATGCTCGTTCATTTAACCAGAATGCCTGAATTGTAGGCATCTTTTTAGCACCAAATTTATTGTTTTAAACTGCTTGGTCGTGACAAGGACCGAGCTCATTCCTTCCTTTCCGAGCTTTCTGATCAGCTTGGTTGTCGGATCTTATCCTCTGCTTGGCCGGGACAACCTAGCTATCTGTTTGGTCGAGTTTTATCCTCTACTAGGTCGGATCAATTTTAGCTCGGTCGAGATAGCTTAGCTATCTGCTCTATCGAGTTTTATCCTCTGCTAGGTCAGACCAATTTTAACTCGGCCGAGATAGCCTAGTTATCTACTCGGTCGTATTAGAGTTATTTTAAATAACACTTTTTAGTACGTGCAACTTGTCGCGTGTTCAAGTGCAATTGTTAGATAATGATCAAAATTTATCGATCCCTTCACTTGCTCCCAAAGAATATTTTTTATGTGACACCCTGAGAGATATTCTCTGTTTACAATCCTTTCTTTCATTAATTTCCTTGTATTGTTCCTTATGGAAATGCCTTTTTTGTGTCCCTTTACCCTAGCAAAGAGGTCCTACCTTAATGAAGGGCTCGAGAGTTCAATACTAAAAAAAAATGTCAATCAAGGCCCTTTTCCCCTAGCCAAGAGGACCTGTCTCGTTGAAGGGTTCAAGCATCAGTTCTTGGTCACTTATTGTGACCCTTGCACCGATTCGCCGATCTAATCGGTCTTCAGACTTTACCCATTTGGCTTACACCGTCATGCCTAGCCAGTTTGATCAGATGGCTACATCTGAGCTAGGTCCCTATCTCTATCAAGATTTTTTCCTACCTGCCTAATAGTAGGTTGGGCTATGCCCGAGCTTTCTTGAGTCTTTGATGTGGCAGGTACTCCACAAAAATTAGCTCTATGGATCAATCTTATTTACTCACGGGAGGTACTCCGCCATTAGACATCTTTCCTGTGGTATGTACTCAACAAAAAGATTAGCTTTGAAGCTCAATCTTATTCATTCACGGAAGGTACTCTATTTTTAGGCATCTTTCCTGTGGTAGGTACTCCACAGAAAGATTAGTTCTGAAGCTTAATCTAATTTACTCGTGGGTGGTACTCTGCTAAAGGCATAGTTTGAAAGCTCAATCACGTCTACATATGGGAGGTACTCCTCTGAAGTGATATAGCATCAGTCATTCTAGCTCAAGAGTTTAGGCATCAGGTCCTCTCCCTTTTGCAGTTGAGGAGGCAAGCTCGAATGAATCACACATTTGTCATGCTAAAACTCAATAACTTTGGTTTATATCAATGCTCTTCATAAAATATATAGGAGAACACCGAATCGTTGTAAGCTCTTTGTTAGAAAATGTTGACCACTTCTTTTCTGAGAATTGAAGGTCACTTATGACCACCCATTTTACCCTAATAAAAGGGAGGAGCTGCACTGGATGTTCTGCACTTTACGCTTTATAGAAATAGATGTTTGTTGGCATGAATGTTATTGCTACAACAATATAGCGAGTGGAATTGATCCTTGCCCTCAAATGCTTTTTACCTTTTTTGAAATCCTTGAGTGATGTCAACAAGCCTCTGTGATGTTGCCGACCTCCATGAAAATCTGGGACTAGTTGATCACTAAAGTGATTGATAGTCCCTCTCGAATGAGTAGGCAAGATTTGTGAAGGCATGATTACTCTCAGATATTTTCACCATTGACATTATAACAAAATGTCAATTACATGCCGATCTTCAATTCAGGTGAGATTCAATCACTCCACGCTCTTACTACTTTCTCGATCGACAAGGCCTGTTCTCCAAAATTTCTATTAATGGTGATCATTTTTTAAAATGATCTCAACTATAGAGTACAATTGATGCATTACTGACGTTTGACAACATGCTTGAATAATTCTCTTGCAATGAGAGCAAACTCTGGCGGTGGGCTCTTTTCCTTGTGATCCCCTGCAATAAACCGACCACCTATGCATAGGGCCGACCACTTAGTGGTGAGAGCTCGACGAAATTCTTTGCCTACGGTGTCAATGAAAACTTGAACTTCCGAGCAATGTCTACATGGCTTTTCCTAATCACTAGCGTCCATATTAACTTCTACTCGGGTTGGTGAGTCCTCTGATTTTTTGGGTGGTTAACCTCAGCATTTCTTGATGTGGTTTTGATTCTTGAACTCGGTCTTTAAGTTTGGTCGGGCAGTCATATTTCGTTTGATGATAAATACGAACCTCACTAGGCGATTATGTGGCCGATTGCTCTAGTTAGGGGTTCAAGAACACATTGAAATGGGTTCCAAGAATTCATTGATCTAAAGAGTCATAATTCTTGTGACTTTGATCGAATGCCCAAACAAAGCTCCCATTTTTTGTGTGGAATAAAAAGCTAGGGCATGATTGGTTGCGTTGTCTGCACATGGTTTTGTGAATGAGAGGGAGCTTGGATATTATTTATGTTTTGACAGATGGTGTCTTCGTCAAAGGCTGATAAAATTGCAAGAGAGTGTAAAGTCTTGATTAACTCTGATCCACAACTTTCAATTATCTTCAATGGTGGTACACCATTCCATGTGTTTTTTTGATGATGCCCGACAACTCCTGGGTTCTGGTAATTATTGGAATAGAGTTTCATATTTGATTTATTCGTTCCATATAGCAAACAGTACAAGGGGCTTGCTCGCCAATTATGTCTGGTCAATGTTACGTGTTGATACAGTCACATGGGCATATCAATGAACAGTGGTGGAGAATATCAGAATAGTTCCGTCAAACTAAAGAATAAGATATTCACTCTGCTTGGATTTATCCAAGGTGAGAGGAGCTGAACTAGAAGTGTGGCAATGTTGATCGAATCTTGTTGATAAACGTACTTTTCTTGGAGTGGCAGAAACATTAAATAGAGCCACCAAGGCTACCTGATCATATATTGTTTTTGGAGGGAGCCCATTACCTATTAACCAAGATGATAAAGGATAAGGTTGATACTGACGACCACCATTGTGTGATTGAGAACGTGCCGTGTCTGCACTCTATTCCTTGAGGATGCTAACAAGGGCTCGTTCCAATTAGGATGATTGCAAATAACTTGTTCGGTATGTGTTTATACTTTCCTCTTTTATTGGCTCCAATTCCTTGTTGCTAATCTCTTCCTTGGCTGGTGCAATTGCGGAAACAACTCTGGTTGCCCAAAATCTGCTAAGGTTTTTACTTGTTTTGCTTTGTCCAAGATAGTCTTCGATATATACGAATGATCTACCCTTTGGGTCATTCTGCAATGCAATGTGTTTGATATATATGAATAAGCTACCCTTTGGGTCATTCTGCAATGCAAAGAAAAGTCCTTCCAATAGCAAATTTCCATATAATGCAGAGATTACTAGTGATGATCTTCTGTCATTAGAAGACATTGGCCCATGACAAAATAAAAAGCATCCCATCTAGGACTAAAGGAACCATGAGCACAGGTTGTAGCTAACTCATTCTTGCGATTGTACAACCCCTCTTTCTTGGTGCCATCTGAAAGTATATTGAATGAAATTAGGCGAGCACCATATCTATCACGATGTGTTAGTCATGTAAGGTACGGGTGAAGAATATCTTTTCTTATTTGCTAAAACATCCATGATCCACATTTTACGTAATGTAGGGTTTGTCCTAAGAAGACTCAAATCATTAATCAAACCAAAGATTTCTAGGATTCATCTTGACGTAATGGTCACGTGAGCCAAGAGATTCCTTTTGACTATTGGAGCCACAAGAGAGTTTTTTTTTTTAAAGAAAGTTGAACGATCATACCAATATATCTCCAAAGATTTGTAGCGTGAGCAGTCCACTTGGGAATAGCCTCTCCTTAAAAGCTTGGTCTTAGGCCAATGTTCATCATGCATAGTGGCACACTACACCAACGATGAATACTGCTCATTACCAATAGGATCATATGTACCTGAGTTCTTGGGACTCACCAAATTTTTATAGAGAATTAATCTATACTCGTATAGGTCATGCTTTCTAAGAATCGAGTGGTACACTCTGATTTGCCTTAGGTTCAAATTTAATTCTCATTGGTTGACCTTGTAGGTCAAACATCAAGTAATTAACCCTTGAATAGTTTCCAATCATCTTGATAATTGAATTTGCATAGAAATATCAAGCGTCATTGAAATAACTTATTTTCATTGATATTGAACCCGAGTCAATATAAATAACTTTTCCTTTCACAATAAAATGTTAGAAACAAGTGTATATTAAGTGAGTGAAGAAGCTCTGGACTTCTATGATCTATCTGCATGAACTCAGTAATACAAACCCTTAAGTATATGGCAGAGAACATAATTCTTTACCAACCATACAGTTATAATAATAACACATGATTTATTTCATTTCTTTTAATTCGCTTGCCAATTGCCCCATTGCTATTGTTTCATGTTTCATCTAATATAAAACTGGTGGTGACATGTATGGGAAGGTTGATGTGAGTATCTTTGTAATAATTCTTTGTATTCGCTCTACGGCGTATGAAATAATTCTACTTTTTTTCATAAAGTTCAAAGATGATCAAACAATTAACCCAACAAGATATGGGAGATAAGACAATATGTCTTATGATTAAATGATTGCTACTAATGGGCATAAGGGCACTTTAATAACAGTCATAGGTTGTGGTTGGTCCCACAATTTCCAATATATCTCTAGTAGAGTCACTTATGACTAAACAATTATATGCTTGTATTCAGTGTCACACTGAAGGTGTAATATCATATTCAAAGAAATCGACATTATAGAGTCGGACACCGATGGCTTCTCTTATGATCTCTATGTGAGTATAATATGTGTTAACATTTTTTTTTAATTCGAGAGATTATTAGTCAATTTTTTCTATGGGTCCACATACCAAACATGAACACAATAGATTAACTAAATAATGGTCGGACCGATTGGGTGCATAGTGATAAGTTATACAACCATGTTTTTCCTAGTGAGAAAATTCCAAGATGGATAATCATTGTTAGGAATGATCCTTTTTTAAGTCCATATCTAGTGTACACTACTCTAAGAACGTTAATCCAATATATAATAAGTAACAAAAATTATTTAAAAGAAGGAACGAAGTTACCTGATTGATGATTCCTCCAGCTAAGAAAAAAAGTGTGAGAATATGTCAATGAGATCATGTGCAGTTGGATTCTTAGAGAGTTTATCTCTATCCACGTAGGTCTTGCCTACTGCGAATTAAGTGGTACACTTAGATTCATTTCATATTCATATCGTTTAATTCTCGTTGGTTGACCTCTATGGTCGAATTTCTCATCACTTGGTGTTGACCGCATGAGACCCAAATGAAGGGTCTGTGGTTTCCCTTTCAATTGAGGTGTATGACTAATATTACTCCTTGCTCGATGAGCCCATTTATTAGGCCAACAACCACCATGCATGGTGGCACACTATTACTGGGACGAATTGCTTTTAAATTCATACTCACACAAAATGATCAAAGCCTTGTGTTGTTCACATAAATAGCTCTGTACGCTATTCTTGTGCACTTTATTGTTGCAATTTGTGACACCCCAAATTCCGGGGTTTCGTTGATTACCCATCAACTTGCGAAATATCCGTGGATACCGAGTAACTCGATATCGAGCCGTTATGCCCATTATTGGGGTCCATAATTTAACAAAAATCGGGCAGAGTCTCCATTGTACGGGAAACTCTACCAAAAACTCAACCTGTGCAATATATCTTCACATGACCCGTCTGAGGCCCAATATAAAATATTGACCACACCGGGTCCATTTATAAGTAAACATTGGCCACACCGGGTCCAATTATCCATACTTATATCAAAATATGCAAGGTTACTTTAACAATGATTCATATATGTTCTATTACAATCATTTGCAAACGATTACATGCCCAAAATATAATTTTTACAAGTGTTGTACATTAACACAAAATAAAGCCACATTCAGCTTTCTTCAAACATGAGGGTCCAAATTAGAGCCATCCGTCGGTGTATTTCTCCCACCTGAAATGTTTTCCCGTATAGGATGAGCAACGCCCAGTAGAGTAATTTCCTACAAAGGCTACTCCCCAGCTAAGTGCACATGCAATGTTCTCATACAACATTTCATAATCACATCAACATTCTAAGTAAGAATAAGCAATTCTAGGTTAGAATTCTACCATGCCATGCTATGAAATGAGATGAAACTCACTCATGCATCATGACCCGAGTCCTCATCGACTCCCACAACACAATGCAACGCACTCGTGCAGTGTTACCATCATACGACGAAAATACATCCAATGATCGCTTTGTTTTTAAAATCATGCATTTTATAAATAAATCAGATCATTATTGGATGGTACTCATTAAATGAGTATTTTCTTATGAATCAAAATCTTGTGTCTTGTTGGGCAACGAATTTTTGATTTTATACCGTCGATTTCGTATACCATACTACACTTTTTTGGAATTTCACCACAGGGGAGTGTATAACCAAGTCGCTGGGTCTTGCACCCGAGGGGGGGATCTACCCCTTCTTGCTATACCCGACACAAGTTTTCCATGCAACATGCGGCTCAATCGGATCTTTGATCCGACTTTCCCGATTCCACATGTCAATCACCAAGAATGGTGTTTGATTAATCATACATACACACACTCACACTCATGCCTAAGTCCATGAATGTGATGCCTCCGTACATATGCTATGTATATGGAATGAGTGCCATATGAACCAATTAAACCATACATTTTAATATGTATCATGAACAATTATATCATATGTATATAATCTCCAAAAATCTATAACAACATCAAAACATCAATTAGCATGCATTAACATTTATATTCAATACAATTCGTAAGCATGTTATAACACATCATGACTCACAAATTCAGCCCATGAAAGTGCACAAAAACAGTCCATGAAAGTCCATAAAAATAGTCCTTAAAAGTGCACAAATTCAGCCCATGAAAGTGCACAAAAAACAGTTCATTTAAGTCTATAAAAATAGTCCGCAAAGTGGCCTATATGCAGTCCACAAAATGACCTAAAAACAGTCCACAAAGTGGCATAAAAACAGTCCGCAAAGTGGTCTAAAAATAGTCCGCAAAGTGGCCTATATGCAGTCCACTTTTTAGCCACTAAAACAGTCCAAAAATAGTCCATTTGGACAGCCCACATACCACTCAATTTCAGCCACTAAAACAATCCAAAAGTAGTCCATTTGGATAGCCTATATGCAACCCCTTTTTAGCCACTAAAACAGCTCATAAACAACCATATTTCAGCCACAAAACAACCACATAACATTCACCTTTCAGCCACCAAAAACAACCCCTTAAAATAGGAGTAAAACCCTAGTAGAAAGAACCCTCCCTCTTGTAGCATAGATTGAAATGTAGAGACGTCAAGAACACCAAAAACTAGCCCAAGAACTTGATTTCTTCAAAATCTTTTCTTTGGATCTTCGGCGAAATCCCTTGTTCTTGGTACGTACATATAGCCCTCATCGATGAGATAGATTTTAACTTTTGGTTCGACGAATTCCGACCGACGGAACTCCGAGAATCGAAGAAATAAGCCTTGAAGACTAAGGTTTTTTCTCTTCTCTCTCTTTTATCTCTATGGCCGGCCAAGAGCTGAAGAAATGAGATATTTCTGCTGAAATATCTCATTTAAGTCCCTATTTATATTTTTAAATGCTTAGCTCTAATTGTACCATACGCCCCTCGCCTTTTTGGGTCCGTTTTCGCTCCGAAACGATTAATTACATTCCGTGTTTAATCCAAATTAATTTTATTGATATTTTAGTCCAATAATACTTAAATTTTAAAATATTTATTTTTGGGGACTACTGAGAGGTCATCCGCCACTTAGTCGTCTCAAACGACGTGCAAAAAGTTTGATTATCTCAGAATTCAACGAAATTTGACAGGGTGACTATATTCCGTGATACGAGTCCAATGGCCAAGTCTATTGTGTCATACAAGGTCTAGAGAACACGTATTTTAATTTTTACATTATAGTAATAAATTACTATTTTGTCCTTTTTCGGAAAAAAGTTCAAATTTTTCCGGGTTTTTCACACTTACAGACCCATCAACAAATGCTCATTACAGTATCAAAATAAGACCACCCAAGTACTCATGTCTTTGTAATTCAAGGAAACTTGATCATCGTTTCTCATAGACGGCACCAAATGTAAGAGGCAAAAAACGAGAGTACCTCTTACTAGGATGAATAAATGATGTCTCTTTCGTGAATGAACTTTGAACTCGTTCTCCAAGTCTTTTCCTCCTACAAAATGAACAAAATTTCCAAGATTAAAGTGCTTTAATTGAAAACACTCTGATGATTAAGACAATAATGAAATTGAGTAAACTATGGGAAGACAATGAGAGTTCGGTGTACCTTTCACCTTGGTTCCTTATGTCTTTTATATAGTGTTTTTTAGTTAGGGTTTCTAAGATTTTTTATTCAAGATGGTACACCTTCCCATAATTAGGTGATTTTATTTAGGAAGTTGTTAAGATCTCTCCCGCAATTCCTTCTACTAAGCATATTATCATGCCCATTCGTTTAACCAGAATACCTGAATTGTAGGTATCTTTTTAGCACCATGTTTATTGTCTTAAACAGCTTGGTCGTGACGAGGACCGGGCTCATTCCTTCCTTTCTGAGCTTTCTAATCAACTCAGTTGTCGAATCTTATTCTCTGCTCGACTAGGACAACCTAATTGTTTGTTCAGTCATGTTTTATCCTCTACTAGGTCGGATCAATTTTAGCGCAGCCGGGATAGCCTAGCTTTCTGCTCGGTCGAGCTTTATCCTCAGCTCGGTCGGACCAATTTTAACTCAGCCGAGATAGCCTAGCTATCTGCTTGGTCGTAGTAGAGACATAAATAACACTTTTCAGTACGTGCAACTTGCTACGTGTTCAAGTGTAATTATCAGACAATTATCAAAATTTATCGACCCCTTCAGTTTTTAAAATTCATCTTGAATTCACTACAGAACAAACTATAGTCACAACCAGCATTGATTGAACTCAAAACCCTTAAATGTTCCAATTCATCAACAAACATCTCTATAATTTGACCGTTGAAAAATTAAAAAGGATGAAAATAGGACCAATGCCAAAGCAGTTTGAATGAAAATTTGATATATGTATGTATGTATTTACATCTCTCTCTCTCTCTCTCTCTCTCTCTCGTTGAGCTCTAATATTATATTTTGTCAAAATACACTAAAAAATTATCACAATTGTGTAGTATCACCTGGCCAGCTACAATTTGAGGCCTAGAGCAACAAGTCTATAGAATACCTTTTAACTTTCATTATTAATTTGAAATTCATTCCTTCAATTTTTTGAGACTAGCAATGCACCACATATATTGTACGTAAATAGTTTTCATACACAAAAATTAGTAAAACATAAAATGTATAAGTGAATTTGAAATAAATATATTTTCAAAGTTACCAAACTTAGTTTTTCATTTCTCATATTCTATTATAAGATTATGAAAACTGTGTATGTTCTTAAAACTCTTTGTTCTAATTATATCTATACTACTTTAAAAGGTGGGATACCTGTAAAATATTTATATTTCACTTTTACCCTTAACTATTGATATTAAGTCAATCATATCCCCAATATCTTTTGGTCTTCCTTTAGTATGAAGCTAATTATATTTAATTTTATTAATCACCTCTAAAATGTTTATAACTCATTCCCTCCCACAATAAATAAATCTTTTTGCTGATTAAAAAACACATCAATTACCCAATCTCTTTACATCTTCACCTCTCTCTTTCAGATCAAAACCTAACACTCACTGCCACCCCGTCATCTCCCTCTTTTTCAGCTGAAGTTCCCCTATTTTATCTCCCCTTTCAGTAGATTAATTCATCAAACTAATCGTCAAGTTTTTTTTTAGTTGTCATAACTCGAGTCAGTGACTAATCTCATGGACGCCATGAGGTTGAAGTTTGGGGTTGTTTGTGCTACGTTGAATGTGAAGTTGGAATACAAAGGGTATCCAAAAGCTTCGGATGTTCAAAATATTGAATCTTGGTATGTATTCCATTTTTAAAAATTTGGTGAGTACCCATGAAGATTGTTATCATTGAGTTCTTTGTTAATTCAATATGAGTTGATTTGTGTTGAGGTTGTATAGTTCTTTTAATTCACGTAGATGGGAGCTTTTATTGTTGGTTTTAAAATTTCTCGGGAATCAATTCAATGGTGGTTTCTCTTGGATTGTGAAAGGCATTGTGTTGGAAAGATGACATGATGATTTTGGCAAGGGAACTTGATGGGTATGCCGAGGAGTTCACAGTGGATTACGCCGCATCTATGCGGATGGATTAGTACTCGAAGGTTGGTTTTATATCATGTGTTCTTGCCCTCTTTTGGTTTATTGCTGGTCATTTTAAATAAATAATCTCACTCACTGATGATCAAATGGTAGGATCCTGGAGGACAATCGTTAAACTAATTATCAATTCCCCGAAAACCCTTATGATATAAATAATGTTGTACTTATTCATAGTTGCAAAATTTATGGTATCTATGAAGTAAGAAATAAAGAAAATTGTGATGGAAAATGTAAAGTGTAGCATTGTGCTTATTTGACAATTGTTGTGCATTTGCCTTTTGGTGCTTGAACTGGTTGCAGCATTGATGGCTATGGAGCCTACTGATTAGGTTCAAAGTGTATCTTGGAGACGTACCGTTGAACCTAATGTTAATCGTCCCAAAAGTGATTGTAGCCAAGCTGATCTAAACTAGCTAGAGCTGACTATCAAAAAAAAAAAGACTAGTTAGAGCTCTCTAAATAGATGTAGTGTCCACTAAAGTTGAACCCTTAACTTATTACACAAACAAATATCTTTAATTTTAAATTGTTTCTGCTACTTTGTCTGACTCTTCATCACGTGCATGTGGTGCTTCAAGTTGAGCCCTTGACTTTCATAGATTAGATCTCTTAGTTACTTTAAAGTGTTTCTTCCACATTGTCTGACTCTTTCTTTATGCTTTGTGGACATTTTTCCAAGTTTTTATTCATTTATTGCTTGTCCACTTCTGATGCCATAACCACTCCTTCGGTGTGGTTTACACATATATATGTATGCTATAAAGTATGGATGCATGTTGTTTGAATAGCTCAATTTGTCGTAATAGTTTTTTAAATTTGAAAGTTACCTTAGTCAAGGTTATTGGCACTTCAAAAGAACACAATGTTTTAATGTTTTGTAAAATTTAATGATTGCATGAACTTTATCTTCTAGCTTATTGAAAGTAGTATTCACATTTCAATGATAGTATAATTACTGTTTGAGCTGCTGCACCTAATTTTACTTTATATTGTTATTGTCAAAATCTATGATATACTTGGGCCAGTTATTAAAATTACTAATTTTGGAGTCGTCACAATGCAAGATCAAACCAAAGTGATGATTCCAGAAACTGGAACATATCATTGGGTGGGTGGCTTCTTAGGTATGCTTATATATATATATATATATATATATATATATATATATTAGCTACAAAAAATATGTTGGTCATTTGAATCTCTCAATTTGTCTCAGTATGTACACATCCCATTTTGCTTCAGTAATTTCTGGAAAAAAAATTGTCTAAATTGCAGTTCAACTTATTTAGTTGTGGTTTTAATTAGACGTGTGGCTAGAGCTTGAATATCAAATGCTTATTTTGCTATCCAAGTTTTAAGATTTTCACTTGGCTTATTCGTAGCTGCTGTGAACAATATAATGTTTTATCATATCCATGAAGAAAGAGAGGTTTTGTCAGCTTTGCTTTTCTACTCGGTCCAACAGTGAGAGAATACACCAATGAAAAAAATGTACACATGCACACAAAAGAATACCGCAAAGCAAAATTACCAAGTAGAAGAAAAAAAGTGTATTTTCATTGGGTGTAACAGTCAAGCTGACTTTTTAAACAAGGGTTTGTTGGGCTTGGTAGAGGAAGGCACAACTTGTCCCCGTAATGGAGGGGGTGGATCCTTTCTTTGTTGCCGTTGTGGTCAAGGTCTTTAATTTCATCTTTGTTTTGATCATGCCTGTCATTGGTTTAGGTTATTGTGTGATTAAATTTTTCATGTATAAATTTGATGGGGAAATATAATTTCTTTAGGAATTAAGGTATTTCAAGTGAACTAGCATGTAGACATGCACATGTTGAAGTGCCATGAAATCAAATTACCAAAGGCTAAGAAAAGAACATTGTACTATAACAAGAAAGGAGGAAGTTTATTTTTAAATGTAGGCATGAAAGGCATTCATTTCAATAGTATGTTATCAAGTGATGATTCTGGTAAAATTGGGCCAAATGCAGATTTTATGAAATAAATTTTATAAAAACTCAACAAAATTATGGGTTTTCAGGTGTACAAGCACAAAAATGTTAGGGAGACATTTGTTTTTTGAAAAAATGATGCACGATATTAATATACATGTCACATTCAAATGGTTCATGTGCAACGCACGTGTGCACCTACTAATATATATATATATATATATATATCTATATATATATAAGAAATAGTTGAAGTCTATTTTTTTAGTGATTGAGATTGATTTTTTATTGATGTTTGAGAAATTAAATTTCTTGAAATTCATTTGATTAGAATTCTACTTATAATTCCTTGAATAAAATAAAAGTAATTGTCAATATACTAATCACATTGGAGCCTTATTGTAATTACGAATTAGTTAAATCAATTGGCATAAGATTTAATATACAAATCTATAATATATATTATTAAGCATATTAAAATTCGAAAAAATTCAAATTTTGCTTAAAAATACACCAATGAGCCTTTAGTCCAATGGTATTTCTTGTCTTATAAAGATTTTGTATTGTTAAGGTCAAGGGTTCAAGTTCCCCTTCCCTCTCCCTCCCCC